>JBAJFG010000380.1:0-164812 GCA_037903475.1 Ancylostoma caninum
ATGAATCGAATCCAGCACTGCCGAACTAAGGAGTCCATCCCCTAGATCTACCCGCGTTCTTGTTTAGGATCACTCGCGCGAAAAGCTTGTAGACGACAGAGAGTAGGCAGGTGGTGCAATAATTGCCAATGTCCCGCGGGTCTCCCTTCGTGTACAGCAACACGGCCCTGGTAGTCTTCCAAGGTTAGGTACCTTGCATTCCGACAGGTACCGCGTGAAAAGCCTAACCAAAGCGGTGATAAGAACTGCCAGTAGGTTCTTCAGATGTTCCGGTCGAATCCTGTCGGGGGCCGGTCCTGTACGATTCTTCACCACCTTGATGGCATGTCGGATTTCGAAAGGAAGAGCCAATGGGGCAACATATCCATCCTCCCTAAGATGACATTGGGGAAATGGACGTGGCTATCAAAGAGATCCGAGTAGAATTCGTAGATGACCTTCTTCATTACCCGTCTTGAAGAAATTGTTCCATCCAGGCGCTTTAGGGCGGACATCTTGGTCTTGCGATTGGTGAGTCTCGGCGGGCGCTGCGAATGCTTTCCCTGCCTCTGTGGCTTCGGCCAACACTGCTGCTCCTCTCTCCTTGAGGTCTTCTTTTATCGCTTCTCTGCACCGTTTTGCGAGTAGTTGCCTGTGGCTCTCGCGGCTCCACGCTGGCGAATAAGCTCGAGGGTCTCGTAAGAGAGTCGGCTCTTGGTGGCTCTTGAACCCTAGGCGCCCTTTGCGCAGTCGCGAAGATGCTGAACAAGCCGATCGTACTCTTCGTCGATGTTGTCGGCTACTGCATCTTCCCAAAAGCCGGCTAACGAAGTGTAGACATCCCAATTGATGACGGGTTTGGGACTCCTCTTCTGAAACTTCGTGGTTTTCCCTCCTTTGCATGAGAAAAAGAATCTTGCACGAAGGAGGCGATGGTCTGATCCGGTGTGGAACTTCGTTATAACACCGACGTCGGTGAGGCAGAACATTCGATTGACGATGATGTGGTCAATTTCATTATGGTACTCTCCTTCGGGTGACTCCCACGTCCAGCGTAGGGAGGTTGGCTTCTGAAATTGTGAGTTACCATGGATGGTCTTCGTCGTCATGATGAACCCAGACAGCCCCTCTCTTTGTTCGTTCAACTGCAGGCCGTGAGACCGATGTGAAGTCCCTCAGGCGCTCCCCCAATACCAATCTTGGTGTTGAAGTCGCTAAAGGTGACCTTATAGAAAGTGTGATCTTTCCTGTAGAACTTCTCGAAGTCCATATAGAAGGCCTCGATATCCTCTTCGTCGTTGCTGGATGTTGGAGCGTAGGCGACGAAGGTTGTCAAGGCCGGTATTGATCCACATCTTCTCAACCGCAAACGTCCGATTCGGGTTGTTAGTTGTTCGAACGAATCAATGTTCATGACCAAGTTGTTGACGAGGACACCGACTTTACCAACTCCTCTACTGCTATCGGTTCCGAGGAACAGTTCCTCTCCGGTGTCGAAGGTGGCGTTCAGTGGCCGGTGCCTCCTCGTCTCGGTCAGTCCGATGACGTCGTACCTGATATTCCCGGCCTGCATCATCAAATCTTCGATGGAAGCCTCCGATGCAAGCGTGCGTGCGTTGAATGTACAGATCGTCATCATAGTCCTTGTGGCTTTAGGCAGCCTAGATAACCCCTCAGACTTGGTCCTCCCTGGAGCTGCCGTACCAGTGACTCTTTCGAGATCAGAGAAACACTCGCCATTATTGCTGTGTGGAGCTTGACGGAAATGTAAACCCACAGAGATAGCTTGCTGAGCTCTATTCCCCTGTCGGGGCTGAAGTGTGATTTCACGGAGAAGGTAACCAGGATTCCCTGGAGTGGACGATGGATCTTATTTGTTGGAGGCGACTCCGGACCGCTTTCCTTGTACCTCCCAGTCACTTGAATGCAGGGCTTTTGGTCGGATAGATGTGCAGGATACAATCTGCACACACGCAAGCACACCCACGCACGCATGCATGAAAATACCCACGCGTTGATAGAAGGTATAGATGGTTCCGACACTGCATAGACAGGGAGTCCATCCCCTGAATCCACCCGCGCCTCAGGGCAGGCACAAGGTGGCGTTGGGTCCGCGATTGGCCCCCTATCCGCCACCTGGATACACGCCACGTAGCGTCACGGCTAACCGGCTGGGATCCCTCGTATGAGGGAGATCCGTGGACAGGTCTTTAGATGAGGTAAAGGTACAAATGATGCGTCTTCGGTGGCCATAGCGGTGATAGCGGTGGATAAATAGTGGGAAAAAGGTGGTTTAACTGAGGAAAGAAGGAGAATGTGGGCTGACACTGGACAAAGGGTGGGCAAACAGAGGTTCCACAGTGGGTTCTTCAAGCAGGGTGGGCCCACAGTGGGGAAATGGCGGGCTAACGGTGGGACAAACGAGGGCGGATGCCATGACCAGGGGATAACCGGGGGTAAACGGGGATAACAAGAAGAATAGAAAATGAAGCTCAGACAGAGATCAATTTTGAACGTTGTTTTTGTGTTTATTCATTCAATGTTCGGATTGTTGTATACCAATTTGAAGCTTGTCTAGTGAGTATTCTTTCTTTAATCTCCATTTGCTTCAAATCTCATTCTTGACTTACTTCAGGCCGGATGTCCAAGATGCTCTCAAGGAACAGATTCGTATCTTTTTGCTTCATAACTTCTAACGGATAGCTGCGGAGGCTCATGAAAATATTGCGGAAGCGTGGGGACCAAATATCATTTCAATTCGCTCTACTCAACTCCGGTCCCGAAGATTTCGATGCGGAGACATGAGCCTTGAAGATGAAGAAGGTCGAGGTCGGATCAGTGAATTTGACGACTACTGCCTGAAGTTACTGGTGAAATGGGATCGGAAGGTATTCATGAGTTAACGGAGAACATCAAGTGTCGTTATCTACTGTCACCAAGCACTTGATAAAATGTGGAAAGGTAAAGAAGATGGATCAGAGAGCGCCCCTTGAATTGAACGCTGAACAAAAGCTCATGCGCAGCTGGATTTTATAATAGCTGTTTTTGCGGCATAAGAACGTCTTCGCCCTTCTATGATCGAATATTGACTGTGACGGCAGTGGTTGAATAAGAATGAGCCTCTCCAAGCATTTTCCAAAGGAAAAGTTGCAAATTGCACTAAAGGAGGGCATATATAAACACTGGATGAATAACACAGAGAAAACACACTAAATCAAAAATTGATGTGCAAAAATTTAACGAAAGTTCTTGAAGTGGCATGAGAGAGTGTCGTATGATCTCACTTCGGTATTGTCATCAGCGAACTTTCCAAACGCCTCAAGACCTTTGTGGCAGCTGATTGACAGTATTTTGAGAACTAATGATATACATATTTTGTTCGCAGCATACTCGCCTTTTACAGGAAGCTCCGGAATAATCCCAAAACATCTGGCTGAATATAGAAATAGGTGATGGGAAACTTTCCCAACAATTCTATAGTTGAGTACAGCATATTGTTTGAGCAACTACATATAATATGTACTAATCAATCATCGAGATAGCAAAAATCAAGTTTATTCTTATACTTTCGCCATTAGCCTCTTAGAGGAGAAGCAACTGCACTTTGTTTGCCATTTCAACAAAATCCCTTCAGTTTCTCAACTGTGCCTTTATGACGCGCTTATTTGGGCAAGAAGTTTCACGACCCATCCGTGAATTCGTATACTCACCAGCGCATAGGTCGAAAATATGGAATCCCCATTCTTTCCCAGAAAAATAAGTGTTGATGACTCAAAGCTTGCTATACTTTAACAACAGCTCTAACTTTTCCCGATGCAGCCTGGCTCCCATCCGGAAATTCTCAGTGGGGCGATTCTCGGCTGAAATGGCAACCCGGCTTGTTTTTCCTACATGAAAAGCTAATGAATGGATAGGAGCGAACTTGCTGGCGAAGAAATCGCAGAACTGATGAGACAACAATAAGCGGAAGATAGACGGCCATGTGCTTGGTGAAACACGCAGTCATTTCCGCAACTGGCAGTGTACACTCGAAGAACCACCTTGCGTATTAAATTATACAAAGAGTTATCGGAATAGATTAAACTTTTGTTGCACGCACCCAGAGTGCCACCTGGAAATAAGGCCCGCACGTTCAAAGAACGAGCCTGCTTTTAGTAGTGTTGCCTTTTTGAGGAAAAGGCAAATGTAGCGGTGAGTCATTAACAAAGGAATTTGCCAACGCGTAGGTTAGAGAATGCGCGATCCAGAGTGTTTTGCGACGGGGTGGAGAGGTGTCGAGAGCGACGGCTCTCCAAACGGTTAAATTAATGTCTCAATGCTTCTAATTCCCTCGTTGCCACACGCTCAGCCTATTTCTGATGACCATTGCACCATGGACGACAACACGCCATTCGAATGAGAACATTCAACACTGCTGACGTTCCTATGTTCCGTTGTTGCTGGTCTGCTCATAACATTCCTAGTTATCCTTCGAAGATTCAGGTGGCCCTAAGTGTTTAAACGTGTTGTGGAACGTATTTTTCTATTCGTCCGATCCAGAGAAGAAAAAAGAAACAACCTGAGAGCAGTGTTCTGTACCCTCAGAGAACTTTTGAAAAAGACTTTTTCCATTTATATTCATTTACAAAATGTTATTCACAAACGACCGTACAGTGCCGTCTACTATGTGGATTGACAGACACCACGTTCTCGGATTACTGATTTTCCTGGCTTCTAACAAGTCTCTGCTCTTCTTGAATTGAATGAAGTATGGTGAAGTAATGGTGAATGAAGTATGAACGGTGAAAACTAACTTTGTTTATGGTTCTGTTATTAGTTTTCAAAATAGAGAAGAGTATATTCTTGGATTGTGAATTATATTGAAGAATGAAAATTTTGAAGAATAAGGGTGGTGGGGAGCTTGTCCGACAGCCTAATATCAATGGCTAGTTCCATATTTGTACGTGTCTGCAAAAGGGTACATGATCACACAGTCTCGTGTCCATCGGGGATCCACTGTTTTATTCTCATGCTCTCATTAGTGACGAATCGGTGTGTTGATCATTTGGGTCTGTCCAATCTTTCGCTAATTGCAGTGAACTTCTTCTTTTGCCACGCACGTAATGCAAGCTTGTTGTACTCATAACAAAATGATTCAAATTAATGAGAACAGCGGGATATTCAGCTGCATCCAGCTGCTTGTGACGTCGCAAATACTACGCTTCCTCAGGAAGAAAAATATGGCATAATGTTACCAGTACTAAAACGCTAATGATGCAACCAATTTTTACATAACTACTAATGCATCTGCATACGTTTGATGTCAGTTTTCGGCTTGCTTGAAATTTCCCCAGTGCTGAACTACTGGTTCGCGGAGTTTCTTCCAGTATCATCTTAATTCTGAATTCATCTTCTCATCATCATCTCAGCTATGAATGTTCTCTCTCCGACCGCATACTCTGGTTTAAATCATTCATCGTTCAAAAGCGCCTTCCTGACCTATAGTCAAGTAGCTTACAATTAATGAGGTCTACTGAGACTTCAATTATTGGGTTGGTCCTAAGGAAATGGCGTGTTTATATACAATTACGGTTGCCGCACGGTGTCGTCCGGCTGATCAGCCTGTGCAAAATGCATCTGAAAGGAGATTTTACTAAGTGGCATTAAGAAATTATCAAAGTAAAAGAAATCATACAATATATACATTAGAACCTGCGGAGGAAAATCTAAAAATTAGATCGAACCAGCTGATCAGAAGGTCGATGTCGTGCTGCATCCGTTTTAGACGCACTTTCTAAACCATCTGACTGTATTTATTTTTCCATGTGGATCCTTTTATTGCATCATTTGCATCTGATTACTCAATCATCTGGTTGCTCACAGAGTTCTGAATTTCGAAGCTTTTGCAAGGAAATGCATTTCACGTGCAACATACAGTTGCCGCATAAACATGGAGTACGGGGAAGCACGTCCGGGAGTCGCGTGCAGATGAGCCCCACTGTCGTTGAAATTTAGTGCATTCATCAGTCACACGATGTGTGAACCGCTGTCTGTGGGTAAAAAATCCTGCAGTGAGCGGATGTTTTTATGTTATATGGGACGATCTAAGCAGGCGTGCGCTCAGGCAATGGATGCTACGGACATCTGCGCATAGTTTTGTGAGCTTTGTGTTCCACATTGTGGTATTGTACTGCGTCATCATGGAAAATGAGGGGTTCCCAGGGTTTTATGATTGGCTCTGTTCCCGCGACCCGTTCACCCCTCAAGTGCGGTAACACTATATTTTCGAATTTGATCGTGATATCCCGACAAAGTGACAAGAAAGGTCGGAAAACCTAGGGAAGAATTCCGGCTAATCTCCGCTTTCGTTTACAAACTGGATGCAGGTCATCATGAGATGAGGCGGATCGGGTCACCATTTCTGCGGGCCATTCAAAGCAGAGGCCAATCACAGAAATCGTGGACCAACTCATTTCGTCTCAGCATCAAATCTCCCTCATAAAATGGACGCATAACTTTGGTGGAAGGAAACTGCTTCAAGGAACTATCGAGCAATGCAAGCGCGTAAGGAGAAACAGCTGAAGTAAAGTAGTAAATGAATGAGTAACAAATAAATAATCAAACAAAAACATATAACTCAAAACCCAAAACTAGGTGATATGGTTCCCAGACAAACTTTCGGAACTTCCGCGGAGCTTGTTCGGAACTTGCGCGGGTGACCCGACGGAAGTTCCGAATAAGCTCCGCGGAAGTTCCGAACTGGCTCCGCGGAAGTTCCGAACTAGCTCCGCGGAAGTTCCGAACTAGCTCCGCGGAAGTTCCGAAATCGAACAGGAGTGACGTAATTCGTGCATTATAAAGTCAATCACAATTCGAGTAATAAGGTAAAATGGGCCAGCATGGAGTGATGAACACCTCCAGGCGTCCCGATGCCAAAAATCGTGGGATCATGAATCCCAGCACAGATCGTTCCACCACGTAGCACTAATTGCGCATGTAGTAGCTATGTCTTCTGAAGATGAGCTTCAAGCAGGTCTGCCCTCTGACTGTGCTACGTATCTGCGTCAGGTTTCAAAAGCAATGATAACATGGAAAAATTCCTCTTTGGTAGAAATCTGTCAAATTTTCGTATTTATGGGAATAATCCCAGGCGTACATTTATCTGACACGAGCTTTACCCGAAATTCGACATTACGGATGTCATTATTGGGGCATACCGAAGTGAATTTCGAGGAAAAAATACCGTAAAAATTTTCGTATTCTACACGGTTTCTTATTTGGCTAGCCGAAGTTAATCAAGAACATATCACTATAAAAATTGGGCGGAAACGTGCCATTTGATCTGTTAGTTTCTTGGATCATTCCATCTCTCTCGAAGCTCCGCGGAAGTTCCGAAAAGTGTCAAGCTCCGCGGAAGTTCCGAAGCTACTTTTTTCTCTGCGTCTCCATTCGGAACTTGAGCGGAACCTGCGCGGAACTTCCGAAAAAATCGACGAGTGACGTCATATTTCCGCGGAGGTTCCGAAAATCGAGCTCCAGTAGTAAATCAGGCTCCGCGGAAGTCCCGAAAAACGGCAAGCTCCGCGGAAGTTCCGAAAGTTTGTCTGGGTTGTTCTCGGAGATACATCTTTCGTTTTTCTACCCATTTTCCTAAATAAATAAACAAATAAACAGATAGTTTTTTCACCTGCATTCATCGTGTTCAACCCCCATTCCTTCATTTAACACCTTCATCGTTCCCACAGTGTTCACTTACCGATGATCAGAAACTAATTCAGCGAAATTCTGTGCAGTGATTCCACGTGCGGTACTACGTTGCGCTGGCACTGCGTGGTCATTTTTCTTCTGTAAAAAACATCGTTGGAATTCACCATAAGCTTTGCATTCTAGAGCTTCGTTATTTTTTGAGAGTTCGGGTGCAAAGGTACCCGAAGTATTAGTAGAGTGTCATGTTCCAGGCAACAATGAACAGTATGGGTGCATCTGCTCGCACAAAGGAGTTTGTGGGAATCTTTTAGGGAAGGGGCGATGGTGACGACTGCTAGCCACAAAGAGAAGTTAGCAGTTGCTGACTGAAAGCAGCTGCACGGGATAACAAGTGTGAAGATCACATTGTTTTGTTCCCACTTACGATTTTTTCCTCACAATTCAAGATTTTTTGGCATTGTGTCCCTTACCTTTCCGAAACACTTTCCTCCTACCATCCTTCCTCATCATGACCTCCAACATGTTTAAATTTCGATCCGAAAAAGGATAGCCTCTTCCTTCTTCAAAACATCTTCATGTCATCCATCTGCTGTCTGCCGAGGGAGTACCCACACGACCCAACACGCCATCGGTTGGTGCTTGTTGTAAGCCCACTTTTTCAGCAGATCGGTTATATTATACCTTAGCACGTCTGCAAAAGCTGAGCCTGGATTTTATGCTCTTGGTTAGTTGGAAGTTGCTTTAATGAAGATAAATCTAGGTGATATCGATTGTTTTGCAATGAGAATATGTGATAAGACCAAATGGGTTCTATTGAAAACTTTGAAAAAGAGTGGTTTGATGACATGGAAATGAATTGGGCAGGAGCCAAGTATATATGTGACAACAAAGTATGTGGCAACAAGGACAAGACTGAACTTTTTTGCAAAAAACAGCTCAGTGTGAATCTTGTCATAGCGTCAAAGAGATATTATAAAGGATGAATTAAGGGAAATATCAAGTCAGTGCTTTCTTTTTTCTTTTCAATCAAGGTTGGAAAGCCTTTCCTGTTGATCGAAGACTTTGGCTCGATAGATATTAACTGCTATCCCTAACAGAGCTCTTGGAGAACTGCTGTGGCGATTGTCAGTATGGGGCCTGACTAACTCGTGGAGCAGGATGAACTATGGATAAATCGTGGGCGTATAAATCGTCAGGATGCTATCAACCGCTTCCAGTTCTTCATTAAAATCAGGCGGTTGAACGAAGCGTTACATCTGTTCGAGATCAACCATGCATTTTTCAGGTTTTCAGGCATGGAAAAGATATTCTGAGCTACCGTTTAGAATGCTGGCTCCTACTTATATGCTAAACAGAGACCCATCGAATAAAGTACACATAGAAGCGGGTGTGCCATGTGTTCTCCCGACGACTCATTAATTTTCTTACTGACCAAAAACACATCTTGGAATTTTTGAACAAAGTGATAGTACTATTTTATAGGATGGCTTTCCAGTGGTATGCAACACGTGTCATATAATTACGCTTCGAGGAAAAATCGCAGCAGAACAAAAAGTATGAACATGAACTGGCACGAACCTACATCTACACCCAATATCCTTTGCACGCTTCAAACCAAAGAAGGCGAAGCACCACTTCGCGATCACGCCAAATGCGGATGTGATTCGAGTTTGACTTCATTTGCCTTATCGGGTATCGACACGTTCTGCCTCCGGGCTGCCTTACTTTTGCTACGGGAGCCTTCAGACTACTTGGTGTTTCTCTTCTTCAAGCATTCTTCTTAGTGGTTGTTTTCTTGCAGTGTATTCCTATAGATTTCTATAGCATCAAAACCATGTGTGTTGTCGTCACTTTACATTTTACTTCATGATCTCTAGTTGGTTATTTTTTTATTCATTGACCGCTAAACGAAATTTTTGCACTCAATGATAACGTCAGGCTTAATATATCCTCATTGAACTTTTATCAAATCACTTCCATGAAAACTTTTCCAGCTGACATTCTATCTTCGATTGATTTAACGTTTTCTTCGCACGTATGGTATGTGTAGCATTGGGTGGAAACCAGTTGGGCTCCCTCGCTCCTCGATTCGCTACCGGTCTGCTGTAACTCACTTCGGGCAGGAAGCTATGGCCATGTTTTGAAAAGTACTGAAATCCACGTCTGAATATCCCTTTTTCAAACGAAATCAGTGCAGATATTGCACCTGAGCCTACTGATACGAGAACGTATGCCCTATGGTCGCTGTTCGAACTCGGAACTAATTTTTGATGATATCTCAATGGCATGCCTCGGAACGTGCATCTCACGTTTACATCGTGCAACTTCACTCTCCTAGAACGGATGAATATCGTTATTACTTATGCGCTGTTAGAACGGGCGAACCTCTTCAGTGCTTATTTCTGCATGACTGATGGAAATGTCTCACTTAGAACGTTCTGCAATAAATAATTCGAGAGAAGGGTGCGCGTCTTCGCTTCGCTTGTTCTCTCCATATATTATTCAGAGCTTTTTGTTTGAAGACAATTTGTTTGGTAGTACGCGGCATTCCTCTGTTATGTACACCATCGGCCGCAGTGATGAATAACACTTCTAGGAATCGGCTTGCAGATTAGCCTTGTCCTGCTGTTTCTTCGTACAGTCTGGGAGTTCTTTAGAACGTGAAGTGGAGTGCATGGCAGACTGTCGCAGTGGTTGGATTTGTGCCTGCGTTAATTAACCTTGTTCAGAGCGTTGTGCAGGATATGTTCTCATGTTGAGGATTACGCCAGGAATTTGCATGCACATTTATTTATTTATTTTTTCATTTATCAATCCCACACGCCTGTTGACGTATAGCCACGCTACGATCTTGATCTGCAAGGACAGCTCCGTTATACTTAACCGCAACTGATTATTTGCTTACCTATGCTATACCACATTACGAACATGATTTTATATCTTCCACAAATTTCTCATGAAATTCCACGCTCTTCTGATTTACGAGCCTCAGAATCTGTTCTATTCTACACCTACAGCTCCTTCAGTTTCTTGGTTTCTTTGTGCGTCACTGCTGGGAACAGTTCCTGCTCACCGTATCTGCCATGGATTCTGATACTTGTTGAGAAAGTATTGCCCACACTGTTCCTGGTAGGGTTGTTTACACTCCAAACTGCCAACAGCTCCCTATAGCTCCCGACCGTGCCAAAGTCTCTTCCAACCTCTTGAACAGAGCAACGCCATGCAGAGCCTTTCAGCTCACAAGCAGGGTTTTTTTACGTTGCACGAAAAATGGTCATTACGTTTTAATGCGTTGTTTCGTCAATTCGCTAATCCGTTGGAGTAAGGCACTCTGAATGTTACAAATTTCTTTAAAATTACGAACTTTGTTTCTTTATGTACTTCTATTATTTTCTTGTTAGATATGCGTAGGATAACTGAACAGAGTCAGACGATAAATCAGAGAGGTGACCAAAATTTCGGGCCAAAGCCGAACAAGGCATAAAAAATCGGGAGAGGAAATCCAAACCTCTTGTGGGTCTGAAAAGGGTGTCTAACTCAAGAAATCATTAAAGCAAATAATCATCATATGCTCTCTATGTAGTCCTCAAGATAATTCATAATCCCAGCCCACGTAAAACCACCTGCTCAATTTCTCCATATTTTTTTTCACAGCGATTTATCAAAAATTGCGTAAGTCGCACGTGCACGTCCCAAGGATTCCATTCAAAGCTCTGTATATCTAAAGTAGAATGTCTGTGAGCGTGTGTATATGTGCAGGGTGACCTAAAAGTCTTTAGCCGGTAGCGGAAAACGTTATATAGAAAGCTATTGGGATCAAACTTGTAAGGTGCCACCGGCAAAAAAATTCTTACTCGAACTTTGAAGTCGTTTCTTTGCTTGTATAGCAGACCCGGAGACATCTCCAAGCGAAATTGCCCATGGACATCAGCATATCATCATCAAATCCCATCGAAATTTTCTGGTTTTCTGTGAGAAGATCTGCCAGAGGAAAAAAAAACATTCAACATTGGCAGGCGGAGGTTCTAGGCTACTTCGCGCCAGAAAATACGGATTTATTTGTTGATTATATCTATTTTATTTTGCCATATTTTCGCCTAGGGTCGCTGAGGAGATGTACAGTCGCGGTCAAAAGAATTGCAACAAATGGTTTTTTGTGTGTAACTTTTATCAGGATAGACTTTCGGAGTTGAAATTTTTATATGAGTTGTAGCTGCTTTCAATCACAGAGGTCGAAATCTATCACTGGGTGGTACTCAAAATGTGTCACAGAATGAGGTCTATCGATGGGATCTCAGCACGAATTGGGTTCCTTGTAACTAGAGTTTTGACCGAATCGAATAAAATTCTAATATTTATTCGAATGTTCGAATATTCGAAAATTCGGAGGTTCCGAAAAACTCGAAAGTTCGAATATCCGAAAATTCGGGGGTCCCAAAAAATTCGAAAATTCGAATATTCGAAAATTTTACGCCGAAAATTCGAATATTTGGAATTGTTTTGCTTTGGAACTGTTATTTCAGTTCCAATTTCTCGCTGAAGAACCATTCCGATTGAAACTCCTGTCCAGTTTCTCATTTCAATCCCAATTTTCCCAAAAATCTGCTCATATCTTTGCACTCATTCGAAAGCCGCCAACAGCATTTGAAAGCTTTGAAACTGTAATCCTACGAGGTATACGACATTGGCGACGATGATCTCTCCAATGAAACCTACGTATGTACTTTTCTAGGCACTTGAGAAACCAGCAGTTTCAACTATACTTCTGATTATTCAAGCCTTTCCTCCAGAACTACGTATGTAAGTGAACTGCAAACTATAATATAAAATTTTACACAGCATTCCTCCTTATATTCAGCTGGTTTCCGACTACTGCTTCGTTTAAACTCTTTCTAAGTGCATCACCGTTAGATATGGAATTCAAAGTTCACACAAAATCCTGAGATCTATTATTATCCCTTCTGCCCAAACATACTCCGACTTCTTGTCATAGAAGTTCTGTTGGTTTCAACATTCAACATACAAGCATGCAGTTGGACCCGATAAACAGAAGTAATAATGAGGAACGGGATAACACACAGTGTTTTTTATCTTGCCGACGCTTTTTTGTTGATAGCTGGAAACTCATTCATGATCAAGGTAAACGAACTACTGTACCCAACATTATTTTTACCGCGTCAATACCCCTACATTTACTGCTATGGCACGTTTTGTTAAACTACAACACGGAGATATTAAAGCGAAAGCCTTCTCACGGACGAAGGGTTTCATCCCCTTTGCGATCTTTTAATGATGGTTACAGATCTCAAGTGACGTTCTTAAGCTTAAAAATTTCAACCTGTTGCAATTTTAAAACCGATAAGGAACCAACTCCACAGCAGCACTCATAGGAAGTTTGTGAGAAATTCCAAAACGGCAAATGAAACTTACTACCCGAAAAGTTTCATGCCCGTTTTGATTGGCAAACATATCGCCTTGTTCGCCTACATGCATGGGTACAAAATGTTTTTACCAAAAGGAATGTTATTCGAATAAATACTCGAACATTCGAATATTCGAAAGTTCGAATATTCAAAAATTCGGTGGTTCGCAAAAATTCGAAAATTCGAATATTCGAAAATTCGGAGATCCCTAGAAATTCGGAAGTTCGAATATTCGAAAATTCGGTGGGTTCAGAAAATTCGAAAGTTTGAATATTCGAAAATTCGATGGTTCGCAAAAATTCGGAAATTCGAATATTCGAAAATTCGGGGGTCCCCAAAAATTCGAAAATTCGAATATTCGAAAAATATTTTCGAATGTAAAACTCTACTTGTAACACAATCAATCCCTGCATGACACCTGCAAAGCTTACTCGCCAGCATTTTAACATGGGCCCACTATAGATAGTTCTGCCATCCAACTCGCTCTCAGTTATACCTAAATGCTAGCTCAGCTCGTGACGGTACCCTAGCTAAATCTGTTCAACCTCAACACATTCCATAACCCTTTCGAAAATTCCAGATATTTCATATTGTTGTAGGACAGTTAAGAGGCCACACCGCGGCAGAAAAAATTGAATTTTTCCTCGCTTCGGAAGGGAGATATCATAGTGACCTCATAGAGGATAGAGATGCTCCAGAATTCCTAGAACTGCTATGTACATCACGCTTCAGTCCGCTTTTTTAGTCAGTTACATTACTGGAAAAAGGCCTTTGTGCTTAAATGCTTAATTCTTAAGGCTATTATCGCGCTGCTCATAGCCACTGTGCTGAGTGTAAAGAAAGGAGTTTCCATTGTGTTCATCTGGTACAAGCTATGTGAGCGATTCAGTGGGCATATAAAACTTATGGTATTTCATGCCTTCCAGCAAACTACTTGGAATGCAATGTAGCAGAAAAGAAAAGTGTTTGCATGATGCCTTACTCAAGACTTCCATACAGTGGTCAAGAGATTAATAAGGATCCTTTGCTCTTCCGCTTTCTCTCTCCTTGAAAAGTATGCTGTCGCTCCTTCTTCTGACTTTCTGCTGATTATTCACATCACGAATCGCAGAAAAATTTCCTGCAAAATTCGCCTGATTTCTTTTGCCTAGTCCTCAGCTTTGAAATTCACCACGTTCCCGAATATTCCGCCACTGAGCTCTTATAATTTTTCTTTATGAGCAACATTCAGAACAACACAACAACAGTAATTCACAATATCATCTCATAATCTGAGTGTTTTACAAGGACTTTGATACAGGAATAGATAAAATAAAATGTTCTCATCATCATCAATGAAAGTCAACATGGGCGATGTGCTGAAATATCTTGGTTTTTTTACAGGTCTGAGGCAGAAAGAAAAATTAATTCCATTCTTTCGCGACGCTGTTCTTGAGCAGATGCTCTCCTGTTGGCTGCTACTCTCGATCGCTAAACAAAAATAGCTCTAGCTCCGCATGCTTCTTCTCCCGAGAGCGCATCTGGATGTAATCCTCGTTCTGTTGCAGATGTACGTGACGTCACCGGCGAGTCGTCGGCATCCTACGCTTCGCCGATTGTCGAGGAAGACCGATGCCTGCTCGAGGACCAGTGTGAGTTGCTCGTTCAGCAATTGGTATTCATTTAATTTCTTTTCGCAGCTCTGGAATTTGGAATATGGCTTGCCCATCACGGCTAAATGTAGGAGATTTTGGAGAACAAAAAAAACTGGCGAAAACATACCTGTATTGATGAGTTTTTACCTACCATTTCACAAAATTGGTATATATACAGGGTGCGGCAAAATATTGACCGCCCTTTGTGACATATAAAGCATATAGAAAATCAGAATAAAATGGAAGACCAAGTGCGACCATTCTGCTGCCTAGAATCCTGAGAACAATGTAAAACTAATACACACATGTATTCAATCCATCCATTTATCTCCAATTTTGCCTCAACAGACAAAACGGGAGAAGGGTTTACTACTGCGATGCAAGTAGTCATCTTTGACCTGATCCGGAGTTTTTTCTGAGATTTTTTTTTCGTGGAATGGGAACATAGCATATGTTAAGCCTTCCGCAAATCCGCTAATAAAAAGTATCAGCTGCTCCTGTCCAAGCTATGGTTCAACTTGTTTACGTATTTGCCAACGGCGCAGAGGAGCTTCATATCATTTCCTTTGGTTCTAGTGCCAAAATCACCGCATGACCGAGAAACGATATTCGACAGAAGCGCACTTCCCGTGGGATCGATTATAGGTTTAGAAGTGGGCCGTTGCTTTTCTGAGAGGATTTTTCTGCAGCTTACAACGTAAAGACATCGAAGGAGTTTTGCACAAGAAATCATTCATGAGCTCTCCAGTCCCAAATTAGCGACCACCGTATGGATTGTACCACGTGGGCGCTTTGAAGGAGCAAGCATGTGCTACACCGCACCACAGTATGGGTTTACGTGTGGATTGTTTAAAAAAAGAAAGGATGAAATCGACGACGGTCCCTACGGCGCATCACTTACGTCTTCCCTTGTGTTTTCCTTAGAGCTGTTCTCAAGAATGGAGATAAAATTGACCGGAGACAGTTTCATATTGTTCGCCATATTGTTTTCCGTATGCTCTGAAGAAACTCGTTACATCTATGCAGAGGTTTCCACGAGCCATTTCAAGCGGACAATATTTTTGCCTCACCCCGTAATACAGTAGCGAGCAAAAAGATTGCAACTTTTGGTTTTTCGTCCATAACTCCTTTCAAAGAAGAGCCTGAAGGTTCAAATTTTTATGGGAATCCTAGGTACACATTTGAGACAGGAGCGCGTTAAAACTTCCTCACTCCATCAACTTCTTGTTTTCTGAGGAAATTTTTTCTCACAGAAGTCGAAATCTGCATTTTGGGGCCATTCGCAAAATCTTGCAAAATGGCGTCGGTCATCAAGATCTTACCACGAGTTGGTTTATTGTAGCAGGATTAACCCCGCGTACGCTGGAAACTGTGCATGCGGTGACCACTGGTCTATCTACGGAGGCTATGTGGGATTAGTTTAGCAGTGCTTCTTTGTGGATGTTTCTGTCACTCTGGTTCCCTCTAGCATCTCTGTTTAGAAGGGAGAGATGCTGCTGACGGTTCTATAAGTTTAGTTACAGGTGTTAAACTTGAATACAATTGATTGCTCCTTCGGAATTCTGAAATATTCCGGCTTGTTTCAATACAGCCAATTGTGCACCTCACGCAAAAAAAGTTTCGGAATTTTTTCTGGCTCGGGGAGGACGATTAGTTAAGGGTACTATGTGTGCTGAAGATACTACAGAAATCCTAGAAAATTGCTGTGTACACTCGGATTCATGCCGCCCTGGATTTATCGCAACAAGACTACTCGAAGTGAGCAGTACTGGTTATTGGCACAGGTGTGTGCGCCCCTTTGCTCAACTGGTGAGTCTTCACACTTAGCCTAGTGCATTTTGCTCTGAAAATGTCTCTTCCGGTTTGCTTCGTTTAATTCAAAATGAACTAGCCCGTTTTTATAGTGATAAGTTACCGCATCCCTTTTCCGTGCTTTCTGAGAGAGTTTATTGTACATTTGTAAGAAGTGCCTCATCAAATCCGAGGCGGCATGAACCCACGCGTATACAGCGATTTTCTAGGACCACTGGAGTATCTTTAGCACACATGGGATCCTCAACCAATCTTCCTCCTCGTGAAGGAAAAATTTCCAAAACTTATTTTCCGTGATGTGCACAACTGGCTGTATTGTAACAAGCCGGAATTCTAAGAGAGCATTGAACTGTATTAAAACTTAAAATCTGTAACTAAACTTATAGAACCGTCAGCAGCATCCTCTCTCTTAAACAGAGATGCTAGAGGGAGCCAGAGTGACAGAAACATCCACAGAGAAGCACTGCTAAACTAATCCCACATAGCCTCCGTAGATAGACCAGTGGTCACCGCATGCACAGTTTCCAGCGTACGTGGGTTAATCCTGCTACAAGGAACCAACTCGTGGTAAGATCTTCATGACAGACGTCATTTTGTAAGATTTTGCGAATGGTCCCAAAATACACACTCCGACTTCTATGAGAAAAATTTTCCTTAAAAAACAAGAAGTCGATGGAGTGAGGAAGTTATAACGCAGAGGGAGCCAGGGTGACAGAAACATTCATAGAAGAACACTGCTGAACTAATCTCACATAGCCTTCGCAAATCTCAACCAGTGCTCAGTGCATGCATATTTCCGGCAGATACGGGCTGATTCCGCCGCTAAAAATCAAATCGGGTTCGGATCTCAACGATAGATATCACTTTGTGAGACTTTGCGAAAGGTTCAAAAATACATATTTCGACTTCTGCGAGAAGAAATTTTCTTAAAAAACAAGAAGTCGATAGAACAAGGGATTTTCAATGCATTCTTGTCTCGATGTGTATCTACAACTCCCATAAAAATTTGAAACTCCACGCTCTTCTTTGAAAGGAGATATAGGTGAAAAAACAAAAGTTGCAATCTTTTTGCTCGCTACTGTATATCGGACTGAGCCTAGCTAAAGATCGCAGAATTTACAGTTCGGAGTGTCCCAAGTACGTCTATGAGCCTTTTCTGTATGGGCTTCTGACATAATAAATCCTAGAATTCGAATGCGCTCCCTTTGAAACGCTTGAACCCATTCTCTGAATAATTTGTTGCTACTACTGCACATATGATGACGACAGAAATTTCATTCCCGCCGGACATTTGTATTGTCACGTGAATGATTGTATATTGGACTTGTTTTTCTGTGAACGTGTCATCGAAAAGGTAATGACTCGTTAACATTTGATATTCCATACATTTGCATCAATTGGATTAGTTGAATTCGTTGAAAAGTTAGCCAATAAGTGAGGGTGGATGATAGTTCTGAGGAGGCTCCAGTCCCACTTTGTTTTCATGGACTAGGGGGGGGGGGGCGACTGCAGTGAAGTCATTAGCTGGACGTAATCCCGACAGGGCATATTGCTACAAGTTTGGTGCACAGTTAGTTACCTGGCGTTTTCCTTATTTATTTTTGGTTATGGGAAATGATGCTTTATTCTACACCACTTTTTCCTTGTTCTAAGAAAATGTTCTTCAAGATTCACTCCATGAAAAGGTTTCTGGATAGTGAAGATCGTATTCGTTGCAATCTGCTTTGAAGTTTTGGGAGAATACGGATAGTGAAGTGAGCAATGCGTGAACATTGCCAGGTTTTTGGCGAGAGAGGATCGGACATTGTTTAACGCAAATGTTTATCGCTGATTCCCGCGACATAAACTTACAGTGAAAGAGTACTTGGTAGAAGTGGCCATTCGCAACGTGGTCTGTGTTGTTACAGGGTGGGCCATAAATACGGTAACACAGAAAGTGTACATGAAAAAAGAATTTATATGTGATTTAAAACATAGCTGTAGGATTTATATTTGCTAGGTATTGTTTAACATAACGCAATCCTTCGTCTCGGGATATCCCCTATCAGGTCCTGTACAGGCCCTGAGATGCTAAGTGAAGTCGTTGACCGCGGCGCGCATGTGGTTGTGCTTCAGGCGATGCAGCATTTTCTAAAGTGCTCGCCCAACTGATCCAAATTCCGGAGAGGTTATGAATAAGGCCTTGTCTCGAGTATCACCAAAGTCTATTAACTGATTGAGACCCAAGCCAATGAGTGGTCAATTGATGAAACTAATAGGACCTGAAATATATTTCTGGTCGAGTCCAGAATCAAACCTGGCTTGTGGGCCGGAGCTCTGTTGAACCGATCACTCGAGAACAATAGCGTCGGCTCCGCGCTTGTTTTCACAAACGTTTCAAAAACAGTGCGAACTGCCATTTTTCAAATTCAATAGCGATATTGTTTTTGCATATTTGCTGCGACAAAGTCAATACGTTCAATAGTCCCAAATGATTCACATTTATCCTTACTGCATAGGCATTTGGCTGTATTTTTCGTGGATGTCAAGCGAAAAGTAGCCCTGTTACTTCGGTTTGCTACGTGATTTTCTGCGAAACACGAACATGTGCGATTGTGAGAATTCTCTCAAGAGTTGATCCCCTCTCTGGCGCTCTATTGGACCAGGATTCACATTTTTCATGCTCGATCCCAGTTCATCATTTGACAGTCACTTTTTGTTGTATCCCAGAAACCCCCTGGTGGTTGTTGAATCCCAGAAACCCCCTGCAGAAACTCCTCCAGAAGCGACTTCTCATTTCAGGATCGTTTTGTGAGGGGATCTTAAGAGGTTTCAAGAGGAATAGAATCTCCAAGAGATCACAATGGTATTCACAGTTCCTTGCAAAATGTTGAGAAACCTGTTTTTGAGGCTCATAATCTGTGAAGAATTCGAAGATTTAGATATCTGTCACAAAGCTATGCACTTGGTGATATCGATTATTGGCACTCCTTACTTCTTTAATGCAGATCTCTCCCTGGACTTTTTGAATTCTCCACAAAACAAGAGGCTCAGGAACGTTGTTTTCCACACTTTTGTACATAGGATCTTTTTCTTTTCAAACCCTCCCACTCAGAATCTTTTTCTTTCCAAACCCTCCCACTCTCTCATTTTTCGATCTCTGCAGTTGCCTATTCTAGCAGCACTAAATATGCATGTCCCTTCTCTCATCTAGGACCATCTTCAGGAATAGCAGTGGTCCCTTCTGGTGCTCGATATCACCTGCGAGCCGGATGTTTCGACGCAACTGCTCTTTCTGGTCCATTGTTCGAAAACCTTCCCCTCTGATGCCCATTCGACAGGTTTTTAGGGAATGCTTAGAACTGTTGGCTGTTCATTGCACTGCTTGGTGCGAACAATTGTTCGAAACTCCGGTCATCGCTGTTAACGATCTTTCGAATTGCTTCAGAGCAGGAGCAATGAGGGGATCCGATTTTTTCCGTGTACATAATGTTGCTTTGCCCAGTGCCGCTGCATCGAGCTTGCACGTACATCACTTTCTAATTTTCTTGTCTTCTTCCTCAAAGGGTGTGCCCACGGGAGCTTTGGTGTTCGACAACTTACCACAGTATCAAAAAATATAAAAAAAAGACGCTGAACTAATTAATTTTGTGGATTCAATTTTGTTGCTTCTTCGGTTCAAATCACTGACATAATCAATCGAATAGATCCAAGCAATAGTGGGTTTTGAGCTGAGCTGGTATTTAGCGTTCTTGATTTTAAAGTTCTTCATATCTTCATGGAGTAGTAGTAGGCAGAATCCTACGATCCTCTTATCTGAATCATGGTAGTGCAACAAAATTTTCTAGAGCGCAGGCGTAGGGGGAATAGCACGTGATCGCATGATTTAGCCGTGAGGCTCGATTATAGACTATAGACTGTGGCTCGCGAGGATGCGTGGCTGACGGGGCATTCGGCCGATGTTTCGTTATAGGTGCATAGACGCGGTGGAAGTCGGGTGCATTCGGGATTTGGCGGTGGGACCAGCAGCTAGCGGTCTCGAGCCATCCGGGCGAGACAGTGTTTACAACGATTTGACTATGCATAGCAGCAATGTACGGAGCAGAGTAGCCCCTCTGATGGAGCTTTGTCCGTAACTGCACTCAATCTTGGAACGCTGGACGTGAATCAGGCCCCGGCACGAGCCTGTCTAACGGTCATAGGCAGAACGAAGCCTCCTTTGAAAAATACAGATTTTACGAAGCCCCCTTTGAAAATAATGGTGTGGGAAAAGCCCTCAAAAATGCATATAAAAACACATGGAAGTTAAAAAATTTTATTACACACATAAAAAAACAAAAAAAACTTCAATTTTAAACTAAAAAAAGTAACAATAAAAAACTACAAACTAACAATAAAAAACAAAAACACTAATACTACAAGAATAAAACTAACTACTACTACTTAAAAAAAACGGCGCCCACTCTCCCACCCACCGCGCCTGCCGACCACGTGCCCTCCTGCCCGCCCTCGAACTGGTCTTGCTTGCCCACCCTCCCTCCCATTAAGGTCGCCCACCTAGCGGACTCCTGGAAAAAAAATGGTTCTTGAAAAAAGAAAAAGCAATAAGTTGTGATGACTTACCTTCTATGAGGAGCCGCTCCTCAATCTGGTGGGCGACCTGGGGGGGGGGGGCCGGCGGGTGGCCGCCGAAACGGCGGCGACCGCCGCCCGCACCCCCCACGTTCACTAGTTGAGGCGGGAGGGCCTCGGTATTTTGCCTCCCGCCTCTGAGCTGAAAAAAAAAATGAGTTTAATGTTATTACAGAAGTAAGCCGTACCAATAGAACAAATCAGTACCTAACCACTGACATACCTCTTCTAAGGGGGAACAGGCGATTTTCCAGAATTTCACGCGCATCAGTGCCTTCGTCCATAAGGTCTAATTTGGTCAGTACACCAATGGTTCGCAATCCACTTCCTGAAGAAAAATTGAAGCTAAGCTACCAGCACTCCTTAGGAACATCGAAAAACATTACCTTCGCCAATTTTAGTGCATCAGATGTGGCAAGATCGCTGTTAGCGGGCGCTACAGCCAGGATCAGGCACGTCTCTCTACTGATAAACGTCAGAATCATTTCAAGAATCTGGTGCTCGAAGTCAGGAGGTTGATCACCAACTGGCACTTTGGTCAAACCAGGGAGATCGATAAGGGTAAGGTTCAGCACTGAAAATGATTATGAAAATCAAATGGAACATTGCTGCAGATCAAATTACTAACAATTTCCTATATTAGAACACTGTAAAAACAATACATTCAGAATCGTTGTAAAGATAGCAGAGTAAATAGCAGATAGCGTAAAAGATAGCAGATCAAAATAGCAGAGTAGCTACTAGACTCACAGCAGATCACCCAGCAGGATTTGTGATGAAACTGTCTCTAGCCGGAGTGAATGAAGAAAGTTTTCACCAAAAACAAGACTATCTGATGGAGTATAAACAGCATGGATCCATCCTAAAAAGAGGTACTCACTCGATTGTTCGCTTACGATTAGTAGAACAGAATATACAAAGAAAAAAACTGCAGATTTAACATACAGAACCAAGACCAATTCTTCGCAGAAAAGTGAACTAACCTGATGGAATTATAGTAGTTGTACCAGGATTCAGCACCACTCTACAACACTTATCGACTACATTTCCAAAGAAACCCGTCTGTTCTGGATTCTTTACAAATTCTTCATACAGTCGAATATTTGTAGGACTCGGTTCGAGCATCTAGAAAATCTAAAAAGAAATAGCAATGAGTTCAAAAGGTGCAATAAAAAGAAAGGATAACTAGTGAAAATATTACGGTTACCTTTTGACCCTTCAGTACATGATACCAAACGGATGTGCCACCAAAGTCAACATGGAAGTCAGTGTAACAGCGTTCGACGCTCATGAGGCAGTAACTAAACATGTACAATAAAACATTTCATGGAACAGCGTGGGAAAATTCGCGATTTCAGGAAAAATTGTGAAAATCTGCAGAATAAGAGGAGGGCAAACTGCTCTCTTTTAGAAACCACCAGATATGCATAAAAATGCAAGAACTGATGTGTTCCCGAATGCTGCACGAAAGGAACGAATAATAAACAGTGAAATACTCAAGAGAAAGAGGTGCATGTACGAAAGATCCATGAAAGTATAGAGAAACAATGGACTTTTTCAGAGCATATGAAGCTAAAAAACACCGCGCGGCTCACTGAGTGCGGAGACCGTGTTTGAACCCAGTGATTACAGCCTTTACGTCGAGCCTATAAAATGAAATGAGACCGCGATGAAGTAGACTGAGAACTTACCGAGACGCAAAAGAAGTGATTGACTGGAGATCGCATAAATGATTACCGAAAACTAGTGCTAAGGCTTTCGAAGGGGCGTTCAAATGATTCCAATTCCCGCGCTGAGTCGATTGGGTCTGCGTTCTGCTTTGGAGCGCGGCTAAACGGCTTGCCAATGTTCCTTGGAGCGAGCGGAGAAGGACAAATACTCGGAAGATAGGAGATGATAAGTGATAATATGTGAGGCGTATGAAAGCACATACCTCCAAGTATAGGGTACATGGTGGGGGATTGGTAACTTATGTGTTTGAATAGGGACATTATGCCCCCGACAGGCTCAGCTTGTAGCCCAGCCTGTCGAAAATAGGCTGGCCCCTTTACCGAGCATACAATTCCTGGATTGTCATAAGTTTTGTGATCTGACATCATACATTTATTTTGAGTGCTATGACGCTTCTTCACCCCAAATTTGGTGTCAATCGGTTGAGTCTCGACTCAACGGGAGAGCCTTCCAACCACTCAGACTCAGAATGTGAGCGTATACTTTTCTAGTTCACTTAAGTTTAGATTGTCTCTCCCAAAATCTTCTAGTGTTCCCTCAGTTCTTATCTCACTGAAGATTCCAGCTCAATCCATGCAGATTCCGCGGCGCAGGAGTCGTTTAAGTCCTCCGGATTATGGAAACCTGTACATGGTCTGCTCCAATCGAACTTTTCAACATCGATCGCCGCAATCGCTCTGCTCAAGCTACGAGCAGTTCTTTTGCGAGCCTTTTTCATCTTTCATCGCCTTTATTAACGCATTTATTTTCTTTGGACCAACGAACACCTCAAAGTTTTTCTGGGGCTCGGCCCCGAACCCGTACGAAGCCCCTTTTGCTTTTCGACCCTTTTACGAAGCCCAGCTTGCCAACCTACAAGCTGCGCTGGCGCCTGACGTGAATCGCTTCGAAAGGATGTGTGGAAGCCGTGGCGATAGGATTCACGCGGTTTCCTTATGTAGGATGTGCTTTTTGCCCTCTCATTATTGAGGTCCCATGGGGATTATACAGCTTGAGGATCCGTCTGTTTTCAAGAAGGGCAGTACAATCAAATACACAGGATGAACGAACGAAGAACACGTCATAATAAGCTGTTGTGACATTTTTTTGGAACCAGTTGTGCAATTGATCAAACTTTCTAAATGTTTCCTAATTTTCTTCCATTTTTTTAAAAGATTTACAAAGAGTGCGGGTGCACTGATGACGGACTGATGTGCCGGAGCCCCGTAGTTCACAAAAACATCAGGATGGGTGCCCACCGACCGAGAAAGGGTGGCATAATAGTGGAGAAACGGCAGGATACGGGTCCATCGATGGAGACTGGGTCCGCAGGAGCACATTAGTGGGGAGATGCCAGGGAACGAGTCCACGAATGGGGATTGGGTCTGCCGTGGCCCAATAGTGGGGAAAATGCCAGGATACGTATCCATAGATGGAGAATGGATCCGCAGGGGGCCCAATTATTGGGAAAGCGCTGGGACACGGATCCCACCTATGGATTGGGTCTGCCCTGGCCCAATAGTGGGAGGAACGCCAGGATAGAGATCCATGAATGGAGAATGGGTCTTCCCTGGCCCAAAAGTGGGGAAAGCGCCTGGATACAGGTGCACGGATAGAGAGTGAGTCCGCATGGTTCTCGTTAGTGGGGAAAATGCCAGGGTACGTGCCCATGGATGGAGAATGGGTCTACATGGTTCCCATTAGGAGGGAAATGCTAGGATACGTGTCCACGGATGGAGAATGGGTCCGCCGTGGCCCAGTTGTGGGGAAAACATCAAAATGCACGTCTAGCGGTGGAGTAGGGGCACGCTACGCACTCATTTGTGTCTCAGTCGATCCCCTCTTCTTCCTCCCTGTACATTGAAGCAGAAGCTCATCAGTTGGACCATCTCAGCCACGTGAAGCTTGAATCATTTCAGGTGATTATTCGCACTGCATTAGTTACACTGTGTTGTTCACAAGTACTAAAGCCATGTGAAAGATACTCCTGCGTAAAGTTGAAAGTAGCCGCTCATAACGGGTCCATAGGCATGTAAGAAATGTGACAAAAAAGTAGGTAGCATCATTGCATCGGAAATTAGCTTTACATGTAGGTGCGTGATTGAAAATTTGCAAGGAAGGCTAGGATCGTGAGAAGATTCGAATCCTGACGAGGCGGCCAGGCCCGTAGAATAAACGCAACTCATAAGAAAGATTTTGTATTTGAGCTCAGTTAATGATTAGTTCTGCTTATTTGCTGACTTTCTAAGCATTTCGCATGTGTGGTGCTTTTGTACATACCTCAAGTGGCTGCCCCACCCCACTTTCTAGCGTCCCGAAGGGGCGCTAGTCATGTAGAAATCGCCCTTCGTTTTTCCTCTTTTCGAGGGAAAGCTAGCTGAAAGCATCATAACTTATAATAAAGCGCTTATTCTCTCTCTCTTCTCTCTCTCTTTGTGTGTGTGTTTTGAACGAAATTCCCTGATTGCTCAGTGATGGTGATTGCAAGGTCAACGAGATGGTAGGGACGGGTATGGTGAGGTTCAAAGAATGAAGAGAAGCTCTAAGAGATGGGGAGTGGAAAGCGACGGTTCTATCGTAGTTTGGAAGGTGCAAAGGCCGCACAAAGTGGAGGTACGCCGTGAGGAAGGTCCAACGGTGTGATAACGGTGCGCAGGCGTCCAAAAGTGGGGAAACGCCTGGGGTCGGGTCCAGTGGTGTGATAAGGGTGCGTCGGCGTCTAAACGTGGAGAAACGCCTAAAAATGGGACGACCGACGGAGGAGAGGTGCTCCGGTGTTCATTATTGAGAAAAAGCCATGATTTGGATTCATCTTCGCCCGATCGGTTCGCTGGCGCTTAACATCGGTCGTAAAACACTAGATGTCAAAGGTCAGCACTGATAATGAGAAGTATATAATCTGTGTGATTCTCTTCACTTGATATCCCCTCCCGCGTTTTTGTCCTCCATGAACAGACCGCACCAGCTTCTTTTATATGTTCAAACTGGCTCTTATCATTTGATCAGTTAAAGCAAATAAAGAATGAAAACCATTTCCTATAGTCACTCCAGGTTGAATCGGTTTTATAGAGTGACAAATACCCGCTTCAATTGAGCAAAAGATAAAATTTCACTGAGAAACGCGATAAATATATTTTGATAAGCCCAGTTTTACATGAGGGAGTGCGACGGAACGGAAAGGATGTGGAACGCATTGTAGCAAGAATGTGCATGAGTCAATTAGAATGAAGAAGGGATAAAGTCATGCGAGCGAAGCGAGCATTAGGAAAAGTCTGGGAGACCGGCCCTAGCCGGACGGCCAGACTGGTGTTTTTATAATAGAAGAAGAGAAACCTAGAGTGCTACATAAACGGAAATCAATATAGAGTAAATCGACTTCTTTTCTCAATACGTTTTATTCAAACGTACAATTAAGAGGCTCACACGAATGTGGAATAGAATCTCCACAGTCCCTACGTAGACAGCGCCTGCAATACGATCATGTGTTCAGGATCATTTGTACCTATTAGAAAAAATAGCATTATTTGGATAACTTCTGTCTTCTTTGTTCCGGAAACATTTAAAGATAAGGTTTCAAGTTTTGAGGTAGCAATCCTGCGGTATGTAGGAGGTTTAATATGACTTGATGTACATACAGGTATTGTTTAGTCTAAACACTTTTATTCCGTTAGGTTCTAAGCGCCGTTAAGTATCTATCCATTTCTTAAAGCGTCTCCGCTTTTTCGAGTACCACCATCGCGTTTTGCAATAACACCATTGAACGAGTCCTTCCAATACTAGCAAAGCAATGCATAACAGTAGGATAGGGTGGTGCTAGATTTGGCTTCGGGAACACCTCTCTCAAGCCAATCCACCCCGTGGTAGTGGCTGACAGAAAGTGGTGATAATCTTCCAATATTCACCTCGAGAAAAGTAATTTTAATTTTTGTCTTCGTGTCAAATGGGAATATGAACTTGTCTCGACCTTTGTAGCTGACCGAGATGTTGTTGACGAATTTAAGCGGTTTAACTTTCTTCGTGGGATAGCAGAAATAACACTTGTCTGATCTGTGCCCTGCTCAATAAAACTGCATAGTATAATGATGACTTCAACTTCATCTTGCACGGTCATATGCTAGAATTCACAGCATGTTGTTGGTAGGGGTCCCTGAGTGTAAATGAACCTTCTCGGATTAGTTAGAGTAGATACGTAGTTGGCATGAATATAGCTGCAAGGACCAATGGACAGAACAACACGATTATTGTCAAGGCAGCCGACATCCTTGTAGCGATTTTCCTTGCGCGATGAAGTCATTGGAGAAACGAGATGATCTGGTGGTCTAGGGCACTGCTTGTTCCATGTCCCCACGAGATCCCGGGTTCAAATCTCGCCGCCACCTACCGTATTCGAGCGACATGCCGGCTCAGGAAGACCCCATGTCGTATCCATATGGTCAATGACAACAAATAGTTCTAAGATAAAAGCTACGGCGAATCGACACTCACTTTCAGAGCCCGGTTAGTGTAAAAATATGCGAGGGTCCTCGATGTTTCTCGAAGACAATGGCATCGGGGGCAAGAATGCGAATCGTTAAGGATCACAAAGTAGCCAAGACGCGCATTGCGACTTTGCACGTCTACACATTGACAGGCCGCTCATGTGAACTGGCAGCAGCATTTGAGCGTCGTCACTGGAAATCAGCTGAATGGCTGATATCGTTCCTCAACCAGATCATCGCAGAGAAGGAGACCCCTGTGGATTGGCACAAAAGCACCACAATCCCTATCTGGAAGAGGAATGGCAACCCTGCGGATTGCTCAAACTATCGGCAAATACGTCTGCTGTCTCACAGTATGAAGATATTCGAACTCATTATCGATCGCCAAATACGCGACAGTTACGGCGAACCAGTGTGGGTTCGTAGCCAACTGCGGAACTACGGATGCAATGTATGCGGCTCGACTGATGTCCGAGAAACATCGAGAGAAGCAGAAGCCACTGCATCTAGCACTCCTCGATCTGGAGAAAGTCTTCGATCGCGCCACATGGAGACATCTGGCACGCGTTGCAGTGGCACAGCGTTCCTGAGGAGCTCATCGAATGGGTTAGGATTCTCTACGCGGACCCGAGAGTCGAGTGCAGGCGGCCGCGGGCACGTCAGCAGAATTTCCTATCTCCATAGGTGTACATCAAGGATTGGCCCTCTCATCGCTTCTTTTCATCGTCGTCATGGATGCTGTTACGAGAGATCTCCAGAGACCGATGCCATGGACTCTGCTGTACGCAGATGGCGTCGCGCTCTCGCATCTGAACAAAAGCTGGACCTCGAACGACAGACACAGGCTTGGAGCGAACGTCTAGCGCGGTTCGGTCTTCGGCTGAATGTCAAGAAGACTGAGTATATGACGACCGATACGAACGAGTTCGCTACCATTTAGGTTGATCTTCCGAGAACTGACTACTTCAACTATCTCGGCTAAACACTTTCAGCCGATGGCAACCAGTCCATGAAGTCGTCGCTCACGCCAACGCTGCATGGTTGAAGAGGCACTCGATGACAGGAGTGCCGTGCGACAAGAAGATCCCGGATCGCTTCAAATCGATGATGTATCGTGCAGTCGTTAGGCCGGTGGCAATGTATAGTGCAGAATGTTGGCCGGCCACCAACGAAGTAGAACGCCGCTCGGGTGTGATGGAGATTTGGATGTTACGATGGATGGCTGGTACCACGCGCGTGGACCGCATACACAATGAAGAGATTCTAGAGCGGTTCGGCATCGCCGCGTTTGGTGACAAGCTCCGCAAAACCCGCCTCAGATGGGACGGCCACGTGCTACGCGTCAGCAAAGACACCGTCTGCAAAGTAGGCCTTGAACGTGACGTGCCAGGAAAACGGCCAAAAGCACGGCCGAAGCAATGGTGGCTGGAAACACTGCATGCGGATCTGAAGCATGTGGGTGCCCACCCAGACCAGGCGCACGATAAAGCGAAATGGCGTCAGAAGATCAGGAAAGCGGACCTCGCCAACGAACGAGACAAACGCTGATGAAGAAGAAGAATAAGAAGAAGAAGACGAAGAGGAGGAAGAAGAAGAAAACTGTTTTGTTTATTGGCGCTTTAGGCATCCTGTTTGCCATACTGTAGTAGAAGTTGTTGCTGGCGAAGTTAATCACCAGATTGCTTCAAGCACCCACAACGGCATTTTCGATGACTTCTGCTGAAAGGCACTCTCTGTTGTGGGAGCAGATAGGCCTAAAAATAATATTCAGCATATATTTCGCATTGGAATTATTTTCAAAAAGCACGGTCGTTGCCCCAAATTGTAGAGCCTTTCTGAGCTTAGCCATCGTCAGGTGGGCTAACTCACAAAGATGAGTTAATTTTTCGCCATCGGCAAGGTTCCGCCAGAGCTTGCCCAACCACATTCTGCATGACCGAAAAGCAGAGGACTGTGAACGTCATGCTCGTTGTAGCATTACAATCTCTGCAACTATCAGTTCCTAGGTTCCTTCTCTAAGATGAGACTGGCTTCTTGCATAAAGACCAAGATGCAGCTCTAATTTAGACAAGACATCCGAATAACCTTCTTCCGATAAGAACAAATGCAGTAGATGAAGAAGACCCTTCAATTTTTGGTGTGAACGTCTAGTTCATTGCACGGTTAGGAGCGCAACTACGAGCATGGCGTAGGTAGCTCTGTGCTTTTAGATCGTCCAGAATGTGACTCAGAGAGCTCTGCCAGAGAGATGGAGATGTCCCAGTACCACGATTGCGTGTTACTATTAACAGACCTCCTCTTCAGGAAAGAAAGCGCAACTCACGCTAACGGGCCGTGACTCAGCTCACCCGGAACGGAAAGTTTGGACCGCAATCATGCTTCACAAAGCCTGTCATAGTTCTAGATTCTTCATGGTTATTTCTAGACGGGTCTGAGCTTGAATCAGTTAGGACATCTCCGTAGAGGAACTCAGAAAAGCCAACTTTACTGTTTGGGCCCACCTAGAGGTCAGTCTTGCCAGTAACAACTCCTAGTACGATGTTTGAAGTGGCAATAAACGAAGGAATAAACTGGTTGTCTATCCAGCATTCGCTGATTTTTTCGGAGCAAAACGGTAATTCAACAGCAACTGCCTCTCTACTTTTGATAAAAGGAATCTCTGACTTTTTGTTTCAAAGAATTATAAAAATCCTCTGAGTCGATCTTAGTGACTGAAACTAAGTGTTTTAGGGTTTCTTGATTCGATGAATATTGTTGGTAGAAAATCAGACGGATTAGAAGAAAGTGAGCTTTGTTGTGGGCTAAAATTAGGCTCTCCCTAAACTTTTGAGACAGACTGTACTTCTCTGACTGACTGCTGAGATGTGCGAACTCTGACATCGCGTTTTCTTTGGGCCCTCAGAGCACTAGCGCTACGTCGACTGGTCTTGATTCTTCGTGCTATTGCAGCGCGTGACAGGGCGCAGCACTAGGTGGTCAGTGTCGGTTGGGGAGTACTAAGTCCAGTCGGATTCCGAAATGGGCTACTAAGTAAATACAGGGTTCTTTCAGGAAAAGCAGATAGCACTAAAAAGTGACTTAAAGGCAGCACTCACGAAAATTTTTGTGTTGAAGATTTTGCGGTATATCGGGGTTTTTAGGGACGATAAACTCATTGACAACGATGACATAGCGTGAAACACGCGAAAAACACAGAAAAAAATGGCGGTATTTCGTGTGTGTCCACAGTGCGGACGAGTGTTCCGTGATGGGTCCCGGCACGGAACCCTGCAAATAGTACGAATTTTATAGACACGCCCCCGCCGAACCACATGCACACACGCTGTCAAAGGCGTTAGTTGGCTCGACGGAACCCTAATGTCCAGAGCGGCATATGTGTCCACGGCAGTATCTTCGCAGGTAGGTGGCCATTCAAGGTGTTCAACTTACTGTTGCGATTGTCCAGCGGCCGGCTACATGGTAAGCGACTCATTTCAGAAGTGAAAATTTCCGTGAGTGCTGCCTTTAAATAAGCGTTAGTGAGACGACGAATGATGTTTCAGCAAGAAATGCGTACCATTTAGCGAAGACAGCCTAAAATTCAAGCTAAAATCTTCGACAAACCGATCTCAGTACGGAACTGCTTGATCCCGCTAGAACTCGTTGAAACTTGTTATAGGACCTGTCAGATACAGGAAATTGTCATCGGAGCGTGGTTTTTTTCTCTCAAACCTGGAACTTTCCCAGGAAATTTCTCTCGTTTGAGGAAGTGTTCCGATACGCTGTCAACTCCAAGAAAAGCGCCTATGTGGTATCAACTCTCCCCCAAAGTGGCATCTTTCGTTTTTGAGAAACCGTCTTCGTTTAAAAAAACCGTCAATAATGGTCAAAAAGTGGCTTTTGACCATTTTTTGACCATTAATGACGGTTTTTTTCAAAAACGAAGACGGTTTCTCAAAAACGAAAGATGCCACTTTGGGAGGATACTTGTTGGTGTAGTGCGCATCCACAATCAAAATTCCAACATGATACGTCTCCTACAGGTTGAGCAACACCTGATTATCATTGGAGCGCACCAGAGTGCAGGGTAGGGATGTAGCAATTGGTTGAACGACAGTGATCTTCAGCCACGATTTTGATGATCCTTCAGACGTGCACCTCTGAAATCTGCTTGTGTCTAACATCAGTAGACGATTAGCGGTCGGCTACGCCCCGGACATTGGTGCTAAGCCCCCTGAATCTGCAGGACGCTACTAAGTCCTGGTGGTCAATGACCACCTGGTGCTGCGCCCTGGCGCGTGACGAACGACTCCTTCTAACACGTGCGGCTCTTTTAAGGAGTGGTGGTTGCTCCTGTCCATGTGATTTCCCCTTGTCCACTCGCAACATGCTGCATGTGTATCGTTCCCCTGCTGACTCTTCGGTTTATTCGAAGTAGGTGCCAACTGTGCGACGTAAGCCGGGTATTGTTGGACGAATGATTTGAAGACTTCTTCAACGGCAATATGGTTTTGAGAGGGGAAGGGCACAAAGAAAATCTATCAATCTCAAAAACATTTGTGTCTTTTCCGAACTTTTGAATTCGTGGGCAAGTCTTGCACTTGAAAGTTTGTGTGTCCTGCCATGGAAAGCCGCACATGCTGTCCAGCCACAGCCGCACGGCTAGCAAGGTCGAACTTGCGTGAATTGGCGCGTCGTTACGAAGAATACGAGTTGTCCCGTAAACAAATTCTTTGTAGCCGCTGCACTCAGATACTATTTCTGTTGTTCTATGTAACATGTAAGAGCTGAATAGGAACAATTATTAGCTAACAAAGGGTAATGTAGAGGAGTACAAACGCCACTGTTTTGTCCGGTAATCTGACTTCTTCGTGTCTTTAATCCGTCTTTCGGGGAAAGGACCCTCACACCGTTTACTGCACAATGTATGTCCTAAACGCTCACACTCCTTATTTTTTCGTGTTGATTCGGTGCTAGCCTAACACATCTGATAGAACTAGTCCCATGTTACAGTTTCTGGTTAGTTGGAAATCGCTCATGATTCTCTTTTTAGTGACTCTCACCCTTTCTTCATATTTTTGTTGATGTCAAGCCACTCATTCGCATTCCTAATGCCATAATCAAATGTCGTCAACGACGCCGTCATCGCTTCTCTCATATACGGGGAAATTGCGCCACCACAGACGTCATTCCACTAATTAATTGGCTCTTCCTTGACGTGTCGTTAGCGTTAGCTGATTGTTCTCCGACAAAAAAAAAACTGTCAACTTTTCGTTCCATAAGCTGAGACATCTGTGCATAAAGTTAATACTCAAACAACGTGATGGAAATGAAACTGTGACAATGCACATGGATTACGTATTGTTGTTAGAGAAAAGAGTGGGTAAAATCCACTAGAAAGGGAGGAATTGATCTAGTACACTTCCTGAATCCTGTCTTGTCTATAATTTTCATTTTCTTCTACTGATTATTCCCAGTAGGAGACAACTGCTTTAGATAGTTATCATTGCATGTTGATATTTTCTAGAGCGACGTAAACGCGAACCTACTTACCTAAGAGATGATATATACGAACACCACCAAACGCTAGTACGGCTTGATATTGTTCTGCGTCTTGTTTGGAACCAAGAGCATGCATGGGCACAGAATTTACGAATTAAATCAATATATCTGCTGAACAGCCCTTAAAACTATGAAGTGAAGAAAAGTCGCAAAAGTGTACCAAGAAAACGATACGCAGGTTTTCTCCTCTCAGTTGAAGAGGAAGACCTGCTCAATCACTCGTTTGCCAAATGTCCTGACAAATGGTTTGCACAATTTCGTGCCTTCAATAATTATAATCATATACAAGAATCGATGAAATGTTGGAATTGTGGTCCCACCTCTTTCTAAACCTATCCAGGGGTTGGTATTTCCGGCTTCAACCCATTTCCCCGACATTCCGAGTTCAGGAACTTCCCGCATCTGGAATTTCGGACTTAACCTTACTGTTTCGAATCTAATCTTAAGCAACTGTGGGCACGAGTCCCTGTCATTTTTACCAGAAACAAAATCTATTCAGCATAATTCCGCGGATTAGCAATGATGTTAATCGAATGTGACAAAGGAGGAGCTCTTCTCTCTGCTTTCGCCCTTCAGTCACTGCTTGCTTCCTTTTGCTTTTGTGCATTGTGTCTGGTTAGGTGCTTCGACATTATCTCGGCAGAACAGGTAGAAAATCAGGAAGTGCATCGCCTTCACTTTCCTCCAGTGTGACACTAACTTCCTTATCCTTCCTGTCTCGTGATAAGCATGCTACAAACACGATACTGTTATTTACCCTCATGTGCCGTTGGTATAGCTTGTTTCAAACGCGATAGTTCAGCACTTGTGTAGATTGCCTGCATTTCTCGCTGCCTGTACAAATGCTCTGGTGTATCTCCAACTGTCTCGCTATTGCACCGGACTATACAAAGATTATCGCAGCAGATCTCTCCGTTGGCCTGCCGTGCCGCACCACCTATGCGTCACGGCAGTCTAGCTGGGCGCTGTGACTGGTGCAGCAGCAGCTACAACGCCAGGTTGCCCGTCACGCCGCCTAAGTGTTGCGGCGCGGCAGCCCGCGGAGGGACGCAGTTGTGATTGACGCTCCCTGTATATACCGGACTATATATCATTAGCAGAGACCTTAAGGGAGACCTTTAGGGATAAAGAGAACTTAAGGGAGACATTAAGGGATAAAGAGACGGGAAAATTTAAAGTCCATATCCTGGATTAAAGGAGGAAGAATTTCGAAGCTGCTATAGTTTGTATGTAGGTACCGCAGTGTCTACTCATCTTACGAAAAATTGAATTTCTGGCCTCTGCTCCAACAGAAATCCCAGAAAAAAATGTTCGAAGGAGTATTTGCCGGTGCTGCTTACGAAATTGTCCCAGTCCCCAAGAAAAATTCGGCATGTTTTTCCTGGGATGATCATTTCATACGCCAATCACATCTGCGATGGTGTTGATTTTGGTAAACTTATTAGCCGAACACGAGGTTAGTAATCTGTATATATAAAAGTGAAAGTTTGTTTGTGTGTGTTTGTTTGTTTGTTTGTGTGTGTGTGTTTGTGTGTGTGTGTTTGTGTGTTCCGAATAGAAACCGCGGAGGATGAATCGATCGAGACCAAATTTTGCAGGTAGACTCTGCACTGGCCGGCGGAGGTCATAGGCTACTTTGCACCTGGAATTATCGATTGATTTATCGATTATATCGATTTTATTGATTTTTCGCTCTTCTTGACCAGGGACTAGCGAGAACATGCGTACTGGGGTACCTCAATGCGCTGAACACGAATATGACAACCATTTCGCGCCAATTCATCGATTTATTGATTTTATTGATTTTTCGCTCTTCTTGACCAGGGACTAGCGAGGACATGCCTACTGGGGAACCTCAATCGCTGAACACGAATATGACAACCATTTTGCGCCAATTTATCGATTTATTGATTTTATTGATTTTTTGCTATTCTTGGTCATGGGGTGGTAAAGACCTGTCTACTGGGGTACCTCAATACGCTGAATAAGAATGACAACCATTTTGCACGAAATATTGATTTATTGATTTTATCGATTTTTCCCCATTTTTGCTCGGGGACGGACAAAGACATGTCTTCTTGGGTTTCTCAATACGCTGAATAGGAATATGACAAACATTTTGCATGAAATATCGGGTTTTCGATTTTATTGATTTATGGCTCTTCCGCCCAATGGAGCGGTGAAGACATCTCTCCTAGGGTTATGCTGAGTATGAAGATGACAGCCACTTTGTACGAATACTTCGATTCAATGTCACCGAAATAGCTTTGCTAACTTTTCGCCCAAAAGTCGATGGGAAACGTCACCTGGGCTTCGCTAACATGCTGATCACCAAAATTATGGAGGTTTTAATTAATTTGTCGAGATAGTAATTGGCCTCAGCAGTATGATGTAGCCAAGGTAATAAAACACCCGAGCGAAGCCGGGTATGGCAGCTAGTACTCTTTATTGGCCAACGTTTCGACGGCTTCACCTTCTTCAGGGTCTGAAAGAGCCAAACAATCTATGAGGGTTGCCGCACAAGCGCCACTTCAGTCAAACATCAGAAGAGGCTTGTGTTGCTGCCCTCATAGATCGTTTGATCCTTTTAGGCCCTGAAGAAGGCGAAGCCGCCGAAACGTTGGCCAATAAAGAGTATTACTAACCTCGTGTTCGGCTAATAAGTTCACCAACTGACTGGTATGACGAGGTTCAGTGACGACCGGATTGGGAACTGATCCGAAAGGTGTTGATTTTGTTTAGTATTCTGATTAATACTTTATGTTTACTGTAAATCTCTAACTCAGAACCATATCAAAATGCAAAGTAAGTGTAATATTAGTAATCCGCAAGCCAGACGTTTGGCGCTTGTCTGAATTTCGAGAGAAGTGCTGTTCACAATTGTTACAGTATACAAACCGTAACCAGGCAATCTTGTTCCGCTGTGCAAGGGGTGGACGCCCTGCTCGTGATTAGCACACCAAATATGCCCCTGGGAATATAATCTTGGTAAAAATACAGCAGTGATACACGTTGGTCCCTCATGATATGAATAAAAAGGAGGTATTGTCATGAATATGCTAAAGTAAACAGAGGTGATGGGTACTAACTGTCACAAAGACATATTAGAGTGAGTCATAAGTTTTAGGAATCTTTCCTTTTGATTTTTTTGAAAGTCCAGAGCGCGAATATTTATTAGATTTCGGAAGTATATTAATAAGTTAGTTGTACAAAGTCACGGGCTTGTTCTCGCTGTACACTTGGAACTAATGCTTTTTTGAATCTAAAATGGCAGCCAAATTGCGTTTCTGACCATTCTCGGTCTTGGTGGTTTTCCCCTTTAGCTAGTACTCGAAACAAAATGTCACTTAGCACTACTGCTCAGAGTTTAATATTTTGCCCACATGCAGGCTTCGTGAGAGCATTCGTCTATCAGTACGTTCGATTTTTCTCTATGCCTAAGTGGTGGCGGTTATGGGATCGCTGCAGAAGATTTTGCTCGCGTTTTGTCACGCTACGTCGGGGATGGGACATTTTCTTCCTCCTGCCTGTCGCATGAGCGACCTTTCTTCAGAATAGTAGGCAATCGAATATCTTTAGCTTCGCTGAGGAACAAACAAGTGAATGCCAAAAATAAACTGAAAAGTGAGTCGGCTGACTTTCTTTGTGTAGTAAAACCGAGCACAGGGCGATTAAGACAATCGCGGTCTGAGCATTTATTGTCATACCGTCTAGGGTCACAGCGGTTCATACCTCACAAAATTTGCAAACTAGTATAAACTTGTGACTCATCCTATTAATTTATTTTTGAACGTTCGATCATCATCACTTACTTTTCCTTTCTTAACGGTATTTCTACTTTTCGGAAAATATAGCTGAGTTCGCAAGATTTCGCTGTTTTCTTGTAATCCCGGTGAATTCATGATTTTTATATCAAGCCGATACAGACACTATTTCCATTCCATGCTTCCTTTTTCCCATAAAGGAAATAGTGTCTACATCCGCCTTCTTGTTTTCTGCTTGCCTATACTAAACCGTGCACGAAATTTGATAGGTAACCGTGATGAGCGCGTCAACAAAGCCTGTGTGGGACAAATGAGCCGCGTGTGCCGGTGGCTGTCCGAGTTGAGTTCTCCTCGACGATTGCTTTCACCTCCTCGGCTTCTGTTTATTTAATGTCCACATGTCTTTGTTTACCATCTTCTCTCACTATCAACCGGCAGTTAAACGAGCGCTTACACATTCATTGAAACAGCGTATGTGCCTTCAGTCAAGTGTTGTTTTTCAACATTTATCCGAGGTGACTCTCTTTCCATCCAGAGCTCCTGCAGCAGTCTAGAATGTCAGTCACACTTGCATCCGAGCCGGTACAAAATAAGAAATAAGATCACTCTCGAGATTATGGGGCTAAAAGGCGCCAATGACCTAAAGCTTGCCGCAATCGTCCAAAAATCATGTCTAGAGCCAATAAGCCGGCTAGCTCTGCCCCAAAAATCTCTAAATAATTTTGCCCAAACAAGGGTGGTGTACTACTATAAAAGCAATGTTATCTCCCACTGCTTTGTCTTTTTTTGCCGAAATTGGCGTTTTTTGGAGTTCCTCGAAGTAGAGTTCATAACATTGGGCATCTGTTCGCACCTTCAACATTTTTAGGTCCTTAGCATGATCTAATAAGTCTGCACGCTTATAAAGTTCATTTGCGATCTGTTATTGAGTCTGGTTCCAAAGTTTTTTGTCCTCCAAGAAGAAGGATGTGCTTTCATCGGATAGAGCTCAAGACAGTTTTGTACGTAAGCTTATGATACGATTAGGTTCCTTTCATGGTAGAATCCCCACAGCTAAATTAAGGAACGCCCACCTCGACCTTCCTTCTCCAGTGTCCAGTCGCAGCCTATTTGACGTATGCGTGGTCTTTAAGCCTATGAACTATTCGAAGCCTCACATCTTTTCAAACCTTTTCACAATTGTCCCTTCTCGTACCCGAGGGGAAAATAGGAAGTTGTTCTACCAGGCTAAACTCAGAACACATCCCTTTGCGATTATAGCTTGGTCCACGAATTTCGCTTGAGCTTAGGCTATAGAGTCCGGCTGTGCCTTATTCACTGCTGTTTCATCTTCACGTTTCCTTTTTTGCATGCTGAGTTTTGATGTTTTATACTGGATGTCAGCGATATATTATGAAACGGAGCCGAAACTCCTTCCCAAGTGCACAAAGTTTCGGAAGGATGCGTGGAATCTACCTTCACTCGCCCTAAAAAAAGAAGCTGATTTCACCGTCCTAAGTACTAAGTAACTAAAAATAAACCATCCCATACTGACATTTTCAACTCTAGCACCAGAAACACTTGTCTTCGCTCAGCAATTCTTGAATCTAGGCGCTCTATTTGGACATTGACATGGTACAATGCATAAACTGCTCAAAGGTAATGTGTCACCTCTTTTCGTGTATTGTAGATGTTGCACTACAATCTGTATATATAAAAGTGAAAGTTTGTTTGTGTGTGTGTTTGTGTGTGTGTTTGTTTGTGTGTGTGTGTGTTTGTGTGTGTGTGTGTGTGTTTGTGTGTTCCGAATAGAAATCGCGGAGGATGAACCGATCGGGACCAAACTTTGCAGGTAGACTCCCCACTGGCCGGCGGAGGTTATAGGCTACTTTGCACCTGGGATTATCGATTGGTTTATCGATTATATCGATTTTATTGATTTTTCGCTCTTCTTGACCAGGGACTAGCGAGAACATGCCTACTGGGGTACCTCAATGCGCTGAACACGAATATGACAACCATTTTGCGCCAATTTATCGATTTATTGATTTTATTGATTTTTCGCCCATTCTTGACCAGGGACCAGCGAGAACATGCCTACTGGGGTTCCTCAATGCGCTGAACACGAATATGACAACCATTTTACGCCAATTTATCGATTTATTGATTTTATTGATTTTTCGCCCTCCTTGACGAGGGACCAGCGAGAACATGCCTACTGGGGTACCTCAATGTGCTGAACACGAATATGACAACCATTTCGCGCCATTTCATCGATTTATTGATTTTATTGATTTTTCGCCCTCCTGGACGAGGGACCAGCGAGAACATGCCTACTGGGGTACCTCAATGTGCTGAACACGAATATGACAACCATTTTACGCCAATTTATCGATTTATTGATTTTATTGATTTTTCGCCCATCTTGACCAGGGACCAGCGAGAACATGCCTACTGGGGTTCCTCAATGCGCTGAACACGAATATGACAACCATTTTACGCCAATTTATCGATTTATTGATTTTATTGATTTTTCGCCCTCCTTGACGAGGGACCAGCGAGAACATGCCTACTGGGGTACCTCAATGTGCTGAACACGAATATGACAACCATTCCGCGCCATTTCATCGATTTATTGATTTTATTGATTTTTCGCCCTCCTGGACGAGGGACCAGCGAGAACATGCCTACTAGGGTACCTCAATGTGCTGAACACGAATATGACAACCATTTCGCGCCATTTCATCGATTTATTGATTTTATTGATTTTTCGCCCTCCTTGACGAGGGACCAGCGAGAACATGCCTACTGGGGTACCTCAATGTGCTGAACACGAATATGACAACCATTTCGCGCCATTTCATCGATTTATTGATTTTATTGATTTTTCGCTATTCTTGATCATGGGGTGGTAAAAACATGTCTACTGGGGTTTCTCAACACGCTGAATAAGAATGACAACCATTTCGCGCCATTTCATCGATTTATTGATTTTATTGATTTTTCGCCCTCCTGGACGAGGGACCAGCGAGAACATGCCTACTGGGGTACCTCAATGTGCTGAACACGAATATGACAACCATTTCGCGCCATTTCATCGATTTATTGATTTTATTGATTTTTCGCTATTCTTGATCATGGGGTGGTAAAAACATGTCTACTGGGGTTTCTCAACACGCTGAATAAGAATGACAACCATTTTGCACGAAATATTGATTTATTGATTTTATCGATTTTTCCCCATTTTTGCTCGGGGGCGGACAAAGACATGTTTTCTTGGGTTTTTCAATACGCTGAATAGGAATATGACAAACATTTTGCATGAAATATCGGTTTTTCGATTTTATTGATTTTTGGCTCTCCCGCCCAATGGAGCGGTGAAGACATCTTTCCTGGGGTTCCTCGATAAGCTGAATATGAAACACCTGGGCTTCGCTAACATGCTGATCACCAAAATTATGGAGATTTTAATGAATTTGTCGATGATAGTAATTGGCCTCAGCAGTATGATGTAGCCAAGGTAATAAAACACCCGAGCGAAGCCGGGTACGGCAGCTAGTCTCTATATATAAAGTAGAATGTCTGTGAGTGTGTGTGTGTGTGTGTGTAAGTATGTATGTTCCTTATAGAAATCGCGGAGGGTGAACCGATCGGGACCAAACTTTGCATGCTCATTCCTCATGGGCCGGAGGAGGTTTTAGGCTACTTTGTGCTAGGCATTATCGATTGATTTATCGATTTTATTGATTTTTCGCTACTTTTGCTCAGGGGCGGCGAGGACATGTCTAATGGGGTTTCTCAATGCGCTGAACACAAATATGATAACCGTTTTGCACGAAATATCGATTTATCGATTTTATTGACTTTTCGTTATTTCTGCACGAGAATCAGTAGCGACAGCTCTACTGGGGTTTGTCAATGCGCTGAACACGAATATGATAACCGTTTTGCACGAAATATCGATTTATTGATTTTATTGATTTTTCGATATTTCTGCACGAGAGTCCGTAGGGTCAGCTCTACTGGGGTTTGTCAGTGCGCTGAACACGAATATGATAACCGTTTTGCACGAAATATCGATTTATCGATTTTATTGATTTTTCGATATTTCTGCACGAGAGTCAGTAGGGACAGCTCTACTGGGGTTTGTCAGTGCGCTGAACACGAATATGATAACCGTTTTGCACGAAATATCGATTTATCGATTTTCTGATTTTTTGCTATTTTCGGCCAGGGGTGGTGAGGACATGGTTACTGGGGTTCCCCAATACGCTAAACACGAATATGATAACCATTTTGTGCAGAATATCGAATTATTGGTATGATTTTTCGCCATTTTCGTCCACGGGCCGGTGAAGATGTGTCTACTGGGATTTTCCATTGCGCCGTACACGAATATGACAATTATTCTCCATGGATATATCGATTCAGTTATTCTTTTGCTCTTTCTCCGCTTTTGGAAAGGGACGGGGTAGGAATATGTTCACTGGATCAATCGAAAACGCTAAACCCTAAGTGCGAATATGGCAACTGCTTCCCATGAATTTGACACTGAAGTAACATTACTGACTTTTCGCTTACGGGTCGGTGGAAGAGGGTTACATGAGCCTGCTTATAAGTTTGCCACCAAAATTATAGGCATCCGCAATGAATTTGTCGGCACTAGCAATTGTCCTCATTGGTGTGAAATTGCCGGGGTAGTAAAACACCAGAGCGAAGCCGGGTATGCCGTCTAGTGATTTATACAAGAGGATATCGACATATGTACTCTACTTAGTTGCCCATATATTGAATTTTTTTCGTTTCAATCGTTAGCATTATCGTTAGCATTTGGAGGGTCGGAAATTGCCGTTCGTGAACCACTTGGGTGGAGCGGTTCGTGACTGTGCTGGCTCTCCGCCACGGCTGCAGCGTTGGTCAACACGTCTTCACGTGTCAGATCGATAAGATCAACGGCTTCACGCGTCCACTTGGCACGACAAACTGTTCCAAACCTCATCCCGAAGAACGTTTAAAAAACATATTCAAAGACCGCATTGTAACATTTTATGTTTACCGTTGGATTCAGCGCATCAAGGAGATTCACAATCCGCCAGTAAATAGTAAATAGTCGCGTAGTAAATCAAAAGATGTACATGATCTTTGTGGTCAACTCTGTATGTAATCCCTTGGCTAATCCCTGTGCAAATTTTTGGAGATTCTTTGAGGTTTTCAGGACGTATTCGGTCGACTACTGCCGCCCTTTGTAGAGTCGTCGAATATTACTAGAAATCGGGTGTTCATTCAAAATCATACCGTATTGCGTTGTTCTGTCTTAAAATAGTAGGGACTCTGAAGGAATGTGAATTTTATTTTGCACGCTTGTTATTGCTAGCTAGCTACATATTTCATAGTCGTGGGTCCGGAATGTTGTGGAGCGAAAAGTTTATTTCATATTAGTTGCCCATATATTGAATTTTTTTTCGTTTCAACCGTTAGCATTAACACTGTGTGTCCTACATTTGTTTGCGGGAAACCCGATTTTTGGAAGGGGGAGACGGCATAACGGGAGGAGTACGCCTATAACCGTACCATCTCACGAGCCTTCCGGAGAGTCCTGAAAAATAGCCCCTAAGTTCGAAAATCCGGAACTTTGACGAGAATGGCAGTGGGATGGAGGCTCTTTCAGGCAAGATACTGTATATTTCCTAAAAGCTCAGGTGGTGGGCTACTGTGAAAGACCGTACTTTCCAGCGAGACTGCTTCGCCTGAGCTAGGTTATCGCGCAAAGTTGGCGTACCTTGGGGTTTTTCCTGATTTCACGAGGATCTATGGCCTCGGGAAGAGAGTTTTTCTTGGGACATCATATAACCCTAAGACTACTTAAAAAGGAGAATTTCAAAAATGCTTCAGATCAGTCTATGCTTCTTCCTGGAGCCGATGCCAGGGCGACACAAGTCAGTGTAGCGAAAAGTTCGTCAACTTTGGCGAAAATGGCAGTGGTGTGCAGGTCATCTCAAGGCTCTTACTCTACACTGCCGTAAAGAGCAAACCCTACACTATAACAGTAGGACCGTACTTTTTTTCCCATCCTCATTCTTTCGTCCATGACGGCCTCCCAACCGGACCCTACTTTTTCCTTTCCCAGTACTTCGGCAGAAAATCGACCCATGCCAGAAACAAAGTTGTGAACACATGTTATATACCATTTCGCAGCTCATGCAACGAGGCATCGAAATTCTATCCGTTTTACGTTTGGAAGAGACGGAGAAGAAAAACAGTCGAATGAGTGCCATAGTTTTTAGGGCTTCGCCCCGCTCCCTCCCCTCCGAAGGTGATGGTCCCCCTGGGTCCGGCCTGATAGTGAAGGTGGGCGGAGCCTCTGTGTCGGCGTATTTCACCTATGATTGAAAGCTCTTCGGCATTTGGCTGCGCTGCCCTTCTCCTCAGTACATACTCGTGGGATACAGTGTTCGTCGATGAAGCGACCTTAAGAGCACTATGGAAACGGCAAAGTTTCATGCATTGTTTTCGTTCTTGATTAATCATTGGCCTTTCTCCCAGTACTGGTATTCTCTGCAGTTATTCAGCCTTTTCTGTTAGAAGGCAACGGAGTACTCCCTCATCTTCTTTCTGTTGGTTTCCTGAAGAGTATAGGACATAAAGTATATGTAGAGTATAAATAGTAGTATGATTAATTTGTTGTGTTGTTTTTTTTTGTAACAAAATTTTCCACTGCTAAATTTATCTCTTTGACAATTAAACAAAATCTATTGCATTAATATGTCTGGTAACACTTCAAAAAAGATCTTCTAAATTCATGAAAGGCAAACATACAAACTTATCCATACGTGAACCATACATAATAAAATGAAAATATGTGCGCTACGTTCAAAGAACCAGGGTAGGTGAAGCATTATTGAAGATAATTTTATGCAGGTGTATTAAGAATCATAGACTTGTCTAGCCTTCTTTTGCCGCCCAACGGTGTTATTGTGGAACACCTTACCAGCCTAACGTTCCGACATTCCCTCGGTACACCTGAACTAACTAAGAAGCTGAAGCCACTTTGTGGCCTTTGTCGAAACGGCGTCGTCGAAACGTCAGGCCTGGGTAATGGGGTTCCATAATGACAGAGGGTTTGGGAGAAGAAGTTCAACAAATCAATTGAAAATAGCCAGATTCAAAGTTGATTGAACATAGAAACAATAAACATAGAAGTCTCAAATATCCATGACATTTTTTTTTGCTTATGAGAACCTGCAATTCTCCACGAATTTCTGTGGTGAAGGACTCAGAACTTCTCTCAGGTGTGCAGTTACTTCGAAGCATTACCTCGTAACAATTGCATGGGTATTTCAGGCAGGCGACTTCCAAACACATTCTATCTTCTGATCTAGCAGATGTTTTTTCACACAACAACAAGGAGTAGTGTTGAGGATATCAGGAAAGCAGTCTATCTTAATTAGCTCTCCAATAATTAGCTTTTGGCGTGTTCACCAAGAACACAGGGCAGCTATGTAGTAGCAGAAGTTGTTTTTTTTGCTTACCCGACAGCCTTGGAAAAGTTCCTACATGGTGTTGGAATATATCTAACATTCGATGACGTCTCTATGGTGTGGAACAAACAAAACTAATTTCCTTTTCGTTCGTTTCACGATGCAGAAACACTTGGCACCTTCCTCCCTCCCCCCCCCCGAAAATGCGTCCCCTAATTTTTGAAATCAGTCTAGATCGTGTGAGCGGTAGCCTTCCCCTACGTGGGAGAAGTAATTTTCTTTGGTTGGCCCTAGTGGCCGTTGCTAATTGGACGTAGCCGATTCAGTGGAAATGCTCTCTTGAAATAATCTATCTTCAGCTAGTTGTTGTGGTAACTCAAGTGATAAGGGTCTTTTACCTAAGAAATTTACCCAGGCCGTGACGAACTTCCTTTTCTGGAAGCGGGCGTCCCTATCGCAACGCTGGACTTCCATGCGTTTCCCCACCTTTGGACACCGGCGCACCCTAATCACAGTGGTGGACCCATCTCGCCCACTTCTGGACGCCGGCGCATCCTTGTCACAGTGATAGGCCCGTCTCCCCCACTTCTGGGCGCCGGCGCACCCTTATCACAGTGGTGGACCCGCCTGCCCCACTTCTGGGCGCCGGCGCACCCTTATCACACCGTTGGACCTGTCCACCACTTTTGGGCGCCGGCGCACCCTTATCACAGTGGTGCACTCGTCTCCCCCACTTCTGGGCGCCGGCGCACCCTTATCACAGGGAGGACCCGTCCCTCCCACTTTGGGCGCCGGCGCACCCTTATCACAGCGGTGGACCCGTCTCCCCAAGTTTGAGTGCCGGCGAAGCCTTATCACATCGTTGGACCTGTCCACCACTTTTGGGCGCCGGCGCACCCTTATCACACCGTTGGACCCGTCCCCCCACTTCTGGGCGCCGGCGCACCCTTATCACAGGGTGGACCCGTCCCCCCACGTTTGGCTTCCGGCGCAGCCCTTCTGTATTGACTCCATTGACGGACCCGTTGCACATTGTCCACCCTTCTCCTCGATCTCATCCGTACCCCACTCAACCATACCACACCCATTCCTAGGCTTTTATATGATCTCACAATCACGATCACCGACCAATTGTAGAATTTCGTAACGGTCTGACACACATACATACAGACAGACATGAAAACGGACTAAGCCCGTTATTATAAATCACTAGACGGCTTTGCTCGGGTGTTCAACTTCTCCCGGCCATTTAAAGCTGATGCCAACACTTGTTGAACCAAAAAATCCTTGTTGAACCAAAAAATCCTTTGTTCATCATTCAGTGATCGGCTTAAGTGACCCCTCTTCACCTCTCCCCCTTCCCTCAGAAAATGAGGTGAAGTTGCTCGACTGCTAAATAAATCCTTCTAAAATGCTTGCCTTATCCACGTTCAGCATCTCGGAAATTCCAGAAGGCACGTTTTCACCGACCGTATGCAAGAATGCCGAAAAATCAATAAAATCGATAAATCGATACTTCGCCCAAAATGGTTGCCATATTCGTGTTCAGCGCATTGAGATATGCCGGCAGACATGTTTTTACCACCCGACGGGCAAGAATAGAGAAAAATCAATAAAATCAATAAATCGATACTTTGGCGCGAAATGCTTATCATATTCGTGTTCAGCGTATTGAGGAACCTCAGTAGGCATGTTCTCGCCAGTCCCTGGGCAAAAACAGCGTAAAATCAATAAAATCGATACAATCAATAAACCAATCGATAATCCCAGGTGCAAAGTAGCCTACAACCTCCGCCGGCCCCCAGAGAACCTACATGCAAGATTTGGTCCCGATCGGTTCATCCTCCGCGATTTCTATTCGGAACACACACACATACACAAACACACACACATAAACACACAAACAAACTTTCACTTTTATATATACAGATGATGATTTTCAAATGCATACTTCCATGATCTAATATTACTTAATTTTTCAGTACCTTTATTATTCCATCCTAATCCCCGGAGTGGCAGACCTGCCACTTTTTTCCACGCCTTCTGCCTTGCCACCCGTGCATGCAGCATTTTACGGAATTTATATGGAGAGTCCTCTGGGATTCAACGCTAGTAAGGGAAAGCCACATTAATTTTGAAAAGGAAATCTTGAAACCACCAACCTCACTTTCGAGTTTCGTCAAGTTGACTGCCTTAGATTCTTCTCCTTGTGCTCCCTTCACGGTCTCTTATGTGAGACCACTGTCACTCCTAAGGTTGGGCGGAAAACTGCGGTTAATTAACTTTTACGTTCGTTTCTAGTTTTTTTTTTCACGCAAACCGTGGTATTATTAATGAAGAAGAATGAATATAATACTAGGTCGTCGCAAAAGTTTCCCGCCACTATTCGATCTTTTTTCAATTTTATTTTTTTTATTCAATACAGCTGGTATTTAATGTACATATGAACCATTATTATCTACAACATATTGCCATTTACCCGGTAACTTGTGGATACTGCTTATATAGAAATTCTGAGATTTTGATGCGAAAAACTCGCCGAGCCACTTTTTGAGTTGCTCCAAATCGTCGGACTTCTTGTCTCTCAGGTGATTGGATAACGACAAGAAAAGATGGTAGTCTGTGGGCGCTAGGTCTGGTGAATACGGTGGGTGGGCCATCCTAAGCTGTGCAGTTTTTGCTGGGTCTCTGTCGAAATGTGTGGACGAGCGTTGTCACGTAAGAAGTAAACTTTGTCTTGTTTCCCACGAACAGCCGCACCGACGCAATCCAGTTGCCTACAGTAGATTTCGACGGAGACAGTAGAGTTTGTTGGTAACAGTTCCCAGTGAATGATTCCTTTGCAGTTTCACCAAACACTGAGCATTACCTTCTGAGGGTGTAGTTCTGTTCGCGGCGTTGGGATCCCAGGTTCGTCGCGTCCGAGCCATTGGCGCTTTCTCGTGTGGTTTGCGTAGGGGACCCACTTCTCATCGCCGGTAACCAAGTAGTCCAGCCAGGTGAAAATCCTTCGAAAAGTCAAAAGTTTCATGCATGCATCTCTGCGCACCTGGAGCTGGCGACTACTCAGATCGTGAGGTATCCATGCGCCGTACTTCCACGTTTTTCCGGCACTGCACAGGTGAACGACCGCTGTATTGTAATGACACCGGAGTTCATGTGCCAGTTCACGGGTATCGCTGCGGGGATCCTCTTCAATTAGCTCTAGGAGTCGCTACTGACTTCAACTGGTCGACAGATCGTGGTTTATCCGTCAAGTCGAAATCGCCATTTTTGAACTTCCGAAACTAAACTTTGGCCGTGTCGTAGGAGACAGTCGAGGGACCCATTGCATCACATATGTTTTTTGCCGCATCTCTTGCACTGCTGTTTTTTCTGAATTCGTAAAGCAGAAGGAGTTAAACCTGCTTCGAGTCTAGGACGATTTCTTCGGCCATAATCCCAACCGAAAGCCAAGAGAAGAAAGGTGTAAGTAGTCCATTGACCAACCTTCATATACGTTTCTGATAGGAAGATGCAAAACAATCCTGAGGAAACATGTAAGATTTCGGAGTGAATGGCGGGCGGGAAACGCGACAACTTAATAATATCATGACTTAAAATAACGGGCTTCGTCTGTGTGTGTAAGTGTGTGTGTCTGCATGTCACGAAATTCGTTCATCCTGCTTTGAATGAATAGTAGGGCGGTTATCCTACTCCAATCATATCTCTAGGTTGTTTGAAGACTCACTGCGGGTCCACTGCTTTGATAAGGGTGCGCCGGCGCCCAGAGGTAAGAAGACGGGTCCACTGTTGTGATAAATGTACGTCGGCGCCCAGAAGGGGGAAGAAGGGTCCACTGCTGTGATAAGTGTACGCCGGTGCCCAAAAGTGGGGGAGACAGATCCACTGCTGTGATAAGGGTGTGGCAGTTTCCAACAGTTTGAAAGCGTCAAGAGGGAGAGAGGGAGATCACATGAAATCCACTTATCAAACCGCTGAACCCGTCAGCCGGCGAACCTCTATTCGATACTGCGCATAGCAGTCAGTATTGCGTCAAAGGCACCTATCAGGGTCCAATGTTATTGGAGGAATGCGCCTACACCAGTTAGAAAAAAAGCAGTACATGACGAGTTCTCCTGTAAGTGAGTGCTGTAACAGAGCGCAATATTGGTAAGTGTCAAATGATGGCACCCTTGTAGAAGGTGTATAATGTGCATTTGTGTCCTTTGCTCCAACTCAGACCATCTCCACTGTTGATTCCCTCTCATTTGTACCTATCCATACCCCACCGCCCTCTTTTATACTCAAGCTAACTCTTATCATTTTTACATACATGTGTTAACCACTCTCCTCTGAAAACAAATTTGCGACCGCCTAACCGAGGCGCATGCTATCACTGTTGTGAATTATTTCCTTACTTTTACCCATTCCATCCGAATATGCTTGACTAACTGACTTGTATGATCTTTTTTATATGCAGTCTTGTGAAGTCTTGTGAATGTTAGAGAATCTAAGAAGAGGTGGTCTTTGACTTGAGAAATTAAGGTGTGGAGCCCGAGGAAGCCTCAAATTTGCGAACTGAATGTGGTGGATCTCTTCGTAGATATACAGACCTAGATGCCTCGAAATCCTTGCTACTATCGCTTCTCGTCCTGATTTCAGAGTCATCAGAATGGCTAAGAGACCTCGTTGTTCAGCCAGGCCTTTGAAGGCAACACCTTCGAGATATCTTTAATGATTTTTGCATAGATAAGGTCTCGTTGACTGTCAATAACAAAAGAGAGCGTGAAACACCATGTATTCTACCCCTACTAACTATTTCCCGTTTTTTTTTTGCTGGATTAGGCCGAACTGTAGCCGCGGAAATAAACTATCTGCTAGTAACAGGAGATCAGATCATAGGATGTTCGAGGTTGCAAAGTGCCTTCTTTCGAGCAATTGTTGAACTGGTTGGCTACAAAGGTCCGGTACTCAGTGTTTAATTTGTGCAGCAGTTTGTTCTATTCTAATCCTGGTTGCACTTTGTAATCTTTTTTTTTCCTTTGTTTTAGCACTTTGTGAGACATATCAAATAGTAATGGAAAGTTATTCTTTGGTAATTAGCAAAGTTTAAATATCGATGTTCAGCATTACACTAGGGCTAATATCCGCATGGGGTACAGCGCCAGTCTCAGGCCTGTCTTGTGACGATCGCTGGAGCTCTTAACTACATAATATGGGCTTGAGTGTAGTGTAACAATTCCAGTATCCTGTACCTGTTAGGGGCAGTCGGGGCAGTATGTATTAGCTCGGAGAATAAGATCGTGCGCTTTTTTCCATTTGTTTTTTCTTTCGCGGTGACTTGAACTCCAACCTCTTGATTTGCCGTCATAGTCCATTTTGTAGCCTTTAACTTGCTCCTTCCTAACTTGTATTATTAGCGCGCTCCTTATTTTTTGCTTCCCCTGGTTTTCTACCGCTTAGAATGTAACCCTCCATGTCGAAAAAAGTGAACCCCTCCGCTACCGACCACCGTTCGACTTCAATTCGCATTAAATATGGCTGGCAGGTGGCTAAGGATATCAATGACGTCTATAGAGTATCCTTTCCTGCTGAAAGGACAGCACAGAAGTAGTATGCCTGCTTACCTTGTGAAGTCTTTGATTCACTTCATGAAGTTTGATCCAAGAATTGCGGTTGCGGATTGCGCCGTCTCAAACAACACAATTTTTTTTGTAAACATAGAGTGAAGAAGCTGACCTGTCAGCTTTCATAGAAGAGGAAAGGAGGAATGTAATCCGCGCAGTGTGGTTGGTACTGTTTGTTTAAAGGAGTGCTTTCCTTGCTCATGAAGGAACGCACGAACTTACTCCCCAACCCACTACACTGTACAATGGCCACTCATTTGGGTCAACTTTGTGAAGTTATCAAAGGTTACACATATTCAGGGAGAAAGTCAAATTTCCTTTTTTTATTGGATGGTATTTGGAGGCTCAATGGTTTGTAGCTATTCCATTTCCTTATTTATTATTCATTACTTTACTTGTTCTGCACAAAGATTGCCTACAAGAGGGTGCTGTTCAAGAAATGATGGGAAATCTTTGGTATAGTTGTGTTTTGTTGTTCTTGTCCGTGATGTACCGGAGCATCATCCTGAAGTCTTGGAGTCAAAAAGCCTCTACGCAGCTCTTGCTTGGGTGAAAGCAATTAGGGTAGTTTTGGCCATGGTCGGAAAAATTGCTTGAAGCCTCCTAGAGAAGCCTGATTAAGATCTTCCCCAACGCTTTCTTGTTGCTTCTTTCACTCACCTTAACACTGTCATTTATTGAGCAGTGGTCTTGGCAATTCTGGAAAATATCGTGACAAAGTGTGAATTCCTGCTTTTTTATCTCGACAGTTTCAAGCCAATCATCGATTTTCGTGAACTCTCTATTGTAACAGAGCGATTAAACGAGACATTAGCAATGATGATGCCATCAAATGTCCTCCCCCGGAGTGCAAAAAGCCCCGACAGGGAGGGCTGGCTGACTTCAAACAATAGTGGGTGCACTCTGTCAGCTCACTGGCATTCAGGTACAATCTCTGTGGATTGCTGTCTCGAGTGCTCTAATTTCATGCCAGAATCACTACTCACGTGAGCATTCTGAATCCCTGGATCCTTTTCTTGCCCCGGATTCCACGTCCTATGATGCGGGGAACTTTGAGCCGTTCCCAGCCGTAAGCAGCGATCGGAAGGCACTCGTTAATCTAGCCAACAACTCGCTTCTCGTTTTTCTTCCCGTTTGCATCACTAATCGACTAGCGGACTATATTAGAAGTCAGTGAGAGCTCATTACGCAAGTTTCGTTGTTTTCATGGCCACGAGCTGGTGACTGGTCCTCCTCGAGGCTTCGTTGTTTTCCAGACTTCCTTGAACCTTCTCGTCGCTGAATTCTTGCAGTTTTCCGGAAGATATGGGGTCTAATAGCTGCTGAGCAGTACTTGTTAGTGTTGATGCTTGCTTGTCTCATTAGCATGCGCGGTCGTCTGGCCCGGGAATCTTTGGCCGCGGTTATCCGTCAGCATCGCCTTTTAACCAACACCGAACGGGTTGGGTTTATCCAAACAGCAGTGACAATGGCCGAGTCGAGTGGAGGAAGTCGCTCCCGTTGTTTGTCTGCCTGAACACAAACGCTTGGCTTTCAATTTATTTATTTTTCTTCGATTAGTTCGGTTTTCGGATATTGTCTCCAGAGGGTGATGTGATTCTGGGCACCGAAAATCCTGCAGTGAATCACCAGAGGGGCTCCTCTCCTAAAATGCTCAATATTGGCTTAGTTTTCCCTCCTTTTTCAGGTCCATCGTTTCTGAAAGTAGGATCATCCGCCTAATATGAAGGGAGCAATTGTTTTACTATGGACTGCCTTTTTTGTTGGCATATTGAATAAGTAAACAAAATAAATAAACTCGATGGTGGCACAACTTTTCTAATAGTTTAGATATTCTTCCCGTACTTGTGATAAGGTGCAATTCTATGATTTAATTGTCGCGCATTCTGACAACTGTTTCAAATGGTCGTAGAAGGACAAGATATTAAATTTGCTCTCTTTGTAAGGCGAAACATTTTTCTCTACTGCTACTTCCTTTTCAATGAAGAACGATCAGGATTCAATGGCTTCTGATATTTAAAACTCTCACGGACATCTTTTCTTTCTTTGAAATCTTGTTTCAGTATCTTCTCTCTTTTCTTTCTTTTTGATTGTTATAACTTAAGAACCACTATTACCATAACATAAGTAAGTTACCTGAATAACTTGTAACCTGTTCTATGCCTGAGAAGAAGCGAAATCATCGTATTCTCGTTTCTCTTTCTTTTTTTTATCAAAGATTTGTTTGAATTTGAATTCAAGAATTCAAGAATGACTCAGAACCTTGTTCCATTATCTCGATGGAACTGACCAAACCCAATTCTCCGGGATTAAAGCTTGTTGGGCACCACTTATGGTCAACAGAAGATGTCAGTGACCCATCTACCTCAGTTCATACATATCATAGCGAGAAATTTGCTCAGACCGTAAAGTCAGCTTGCGCATTGTTCACTGTCTCTGTCTTTTCCTTCTTAATTTTCATTTATTTATTTATTTGCTTTCACAACTTATCTAAAGACGGCGAAAAACTTGTTTTCCGATGCTTTTACACACTGAAATTTAATGTTTTAGTGGTTGTTTTCGGAGGATGCTAATTCAAGAACTAATCTACGTTCTCCTTAAAAAGCGCAATAGATACGGTAGAATAGATTCAAATAGCATATGTAAAGAACTATATTGTTAATTTTTTGGTGTTGATTTTCGCTCAAAGATTGACTTGATTAACAGCACAATATCACATGCATATGCTCTGTTTTTTTTGCAGGTGGATATGGTAACTAAACGAAGAATTCAGCTTCCCAGCATCAATCTACTGGAAGTAAGGAAAGCAACCTTCAGAAAAAATTGGATGGAATTTTCACGCAAACCTATGATTTATATATCTATGTCTGGGAAATCTGCTCGAATTCGTCAGTCATATTAAATTTTTAGGGCAATCAGCACGCCATTGGAAATTTTGCAGCAAAACTCTGGGTGAAATCGTGGCAGCTGCTTAGTTTTGCTGAATGCTTACTGAGAAGTACGTAGAACCAGATACCCTCTAAGTACCTCCCCTACATCTCACAGTTTTCGCTGCTCAAAATTACAGATTTTTTGTCCGATCTCCGGAGAACTGCTGCTCCTTCGTTTTGTTCTTGTTTATAAGCAGTTTTATCTCATTTTCATACATAAGAATAGGAGTGTTTGGAGGTGTGGGGATAGAAGAGAGCGCTGTAGCGCGTAGGAAATACTTTGGAGGTTGAGGAGGAGGGTGGCTGAAAACCTCCACCATGGCTTTGTGTGGCTCTAGGTTCACTACAGGTTGACAACAAAGTCTTTGGCCAAAGATTTTATAGCAATTATTTCTTGCGCTTTGTAAGGAAACCGATGACTTTGTATTCGCGTTAAAACCCGAATGTCTCGAACACGAATGCAAAATGTCATAATCCATATCCCTGTTTGAACCTTGTATGATCTGCAAACATGAAACCAGGTAGAGATGGAAATGGCCGCAAGTGGAATCTCCGTGACATCTTTTCCAAGAACTCTTTTTAATTGGCTTTCCAAATCACCAATTTTCTGCTCAACATTGAAGAGGCTAAGCTTTCTGTCCCAGGGAGGAGGTCCGTGTTTGAGCTTGCTTTATTGACCGAAGATGATCAGTAGACTGTTAGCACCACTTTTCCCTACTAGAATGCACAAAACAAAGGGCAAAAGTGGGCAGAGCGAAACCCAGAGAGGTATATTATTTCATTGGCTTAAGCACATCTGACAAAAATAAGGTGGGCTTTTGACAAAAGTTTTCCATCAAGTTTCAAAAGAAAAAGCAACAAAAAGTTGGTTCAGGCTCTTCAGTCCCTGATTTCACCAAACCATCATGTTTGCTTAATAATTACCATGCTCCCTGGAACGGAGACCTCTGGATTTCTGAACTGTAGTCGCTAAAGCGCGGAAGTTGAGCTAACTTTCGCTCAAACACCAGCTTGCCTAGCATAGACCTAGCAAGGAAACAGGGTCATAAATTCTCGACCAACCTGCGGCCCTCGTGCGTTGCAGTAGCCAACGGTTTTGTCAACTCTACGGAGAACCTAGAAGAGATATCCGAAATCTAAGAGTGGATTCTTAAAGCGCATGAATTCTACATAGCCCAGATAGAATTTCAGACTGCTAGCCCTCCTGATCCCAGTTTTACAATTTCTTTTTATTTGGCCAAAGACTTTGTTGTCACCCTGTATTCAGGCTGGCCATTCTTGCTTCGATTTTTCGAGATCGGCTCTCCTCCCGAGTCTCAACAACTGCCATTTAATTTTCGCCTAGTTGGAGATGAGAGGCGTAAATTAACCCTTCAGCAGACAATCAAACGGTTGTCATGGTTCTCGTAACTCACAGTTCCCGTTTGCGAACATGTTCGGTCTCATAAAATTCGATGGTTTTTCCAGTACTTCGCAGTTTACAACACTTTATATTCTCGAATCTCGCTGTTTTGAAGGCTATAAAGCTTTTTTGTTGGTTTTACGTCCCATATGTCCGAGTTCTATAATATTCAGGGGGAGGGGGGGGGGGGGAAGAAGGGCATGAACGTGAATTATGTACCTACTTTTTGAAGCTTCGAGCACAATATCCAAGGAAAAGGCTTCAGACCTTAAACTCTCTTACTAATTCTTTATGAAGAATAAATGAAGAGGCGCAGGGTTCTCAATATGAAGAACAGTTCCTGTTTCGGCATTTTTATTAAATCAAAAAGCCACAATCGTCCTCTAGAAAAGGCCCCTCAAAACATTAATCAAAGGGTTATATCCTTTGATTCCTTCTTGGATAGGATACAGTAACTGCGAGTTTCATACTGTGTGTCCCAAAATTACGGTGACCCATGCCTATCGTTTGCATCTTCAGTTCTCTGAGTGCCTCCTTGTTGGCCCATAACTTATACGTTTGGGGTTTAGCTTAACTCTTGTTCTTGCAATAAAATCTAGAACATTTTGAAAGATTGCTCATAATTACCACTGCATCAATGGTCGTTCCAGCCACCCACGGATCCGGGTACTCTGATCCCTAGACCTTCAGTGATTTCCTACCCAGCTTCCAAATATTTTATTCAGTCCTCGTTGCATGTTTCGCTGCAAGATACGAGTTCTGTTCAATATGGGAGAGAATCTGGAATTCCGACCCTCCTCTTCATTTCTTAAAATTATAATTAGTCCATCCACATCCTGCTATAAACATGAAAGATGACGTAGCACAAAACCAACCGCTCCCTCCCACTCCTACGGATGATTATTCAATTTACTCCACGAGCCCTCTCTATACAACTGCACTATGTTTGAGTGGAACGAGTGGATCGTTTCTTTACCAGCTTCCTCCAAGTAATCGATTTATCGATCGATACCAGATTGCACAGAAAGGCGAGCTGAAAAAAGTGTGTTTAAAGGCAGAGGGTCACCTCGTTCTGCCTGTTGGATTTACCAACATATCCAAGACCTCATCATGTTGATCCCTAGGATGTACATCAACAGGCACAGAAGCGACAAAATCCCCATTTTTGAAAGGCTCGAACTGGATAAAAATTTGGAGCCCGGAGGCGGATCGCTCCAAGCTGTGATGGCTGCCTGCCACGGCTGCCGCGTCGGTCAATGAGTCTTGGCGTGTCCAATCGATAAGATCAACGGCTTCACATGTCAACTCGGGTTGGCAAACTGTTACCGACCCCGTCCTGGAAGACGGGTTTGTAGACCATTCTGAGACAATTTATGTACACCGTTGGAACCATCGCGCCGAGTAGATGCAGAATCTGCTGTTAGCTGAACTACGAAAATGAGGTGGACCCCTGCCTTTAATTACTACTCAAGTGTACAAGCGCTACCTGCGAAGTCATCATCTCATCGTACTTAAGATTTTGCTGGGTTTTGGGGTGTTGAGGGATCTGGAGTTCACTGAAAGAATGAATAGTGAATTATCACGAACCACGCGAGAAATTCACGAACTTGGAGTGCTGTTTCCCGTCCAACTAAGCGCCCTCCGTTTGACACTCGAAGCTCCCGCCACGCGGAACATGCAGACAATTTGGGCCACTAATGTCCATTCAATGCGGAGTTGAGCATTTCGACGGGTGCTGAATTTAAATTCGGTTTCCTTACCTAGAATGTGGCAAAACTCTTGCTATCGGACATGGAAAAGCTGAATGAAAAGAGAATCGTGCTGCTTCACGATGTTTCTCGGGTTTCCAGTCATTGTTTAGGTCCAGTAAATTTGAGGAAGAAAATAAATAATAAATCTTTACCAGTTCAGAATAGTAGACAGACATTCCTTACCATCTAAAAGTGTTTTTACCTCATTTCTTAGCAAAAAACTCCTGGCACATTATTGGCGGGTGTTTCTGCGTACGTAGTTTAGCGAGGTAGAATCCCGTTTGAAAGGAAATTAAGTAGTCTTATGGGAAATCTTTATCTGCACTTTTGTTTACGTAGAGTTCCTATCTATTCCACATATCCATTTAACCCTCTTTTTCTTTCCGAAATCGGAATTAGTCTCTTTAGAAGCTCTGAAAAAAAGCGTGATTCTCCATAAAGATGCTGTCTTGTCAGCTCAAAGGACTTTTGTATCCATGATCTTTAGTTTGTACACTTCTAAGTATGTATTTACTAAAATGGTGCATGAAACAATTCAAAAAATCCTATGTGTTTCTCTTCTGTTATACACAGCTTCCAGCTATGTCGATTTGCCAGTTTTCCTTTTCATTCCTTTCCTTTTATTCCTTTTTCCCTTACTTAGCACTATTCAACTACATTCGTCTCAGAAACCGGAATTGCCCTGAAATTTTGTTCGCTCATAATTCGCCTGTTTGTTTGACGCGCTCATATCGTGAGTAATGCTCATTTTCTACCACTGTGCCACTCTTGCAACGTTACGGCAGGTTTATGATAGCTGGTGTCTCATAGATTAGATGATTCCACTTCTGTTTTTGAAGGTGTTATGTGATTTTTCTTGAGCTGGATAAGGACATCGCTTTTTTATTACGGGGATTAAAAACCGGAATTGCGTCATTCAAAGGATTTTGAGGTAGTCTTTTCTTCACTCGAGAGCTTTCATCCATCATTGCAGGTGGCGTTTCTATCGTTTTCACATTTGCATTTCTGATTCCGACCCTTCCTTTCTCATCAGAATGCACTTCTCATAAATCTTCTATTTCCGATCGGCAAGTGGTGCTTATTTTTGCCCCGTATTACATCTCTTCTTCACCCCTCGATCCCCGCTTGATTTCCTCTTTTTCAAGATTGCCTTGTCTGTAGCCAAAAAGTCTCGCCTGTCATAAGTGCTCAGTATTAGTGCAAGTACATCAAAGAGCTTGCCCTGGGATAACACCGAGCCGCCGCGATTGACGTGATCAGCTGATTTTCAACGAAAAGGATGAAATGTCTGCAAACAGATCGACGTCTAGCTGTCAGAGGCACGAAAGGAGACAAGCTGTCGTGGGCTCTTTTGCTCATTGGACTTTATACCGGCCGGGTTCTGTTTCTGGATGTCTCCACGCAGACGAAACCCCCCCCCCCCCGCTTGCTCTCTATTTCTAACTCAACAATTTGCTCAGGTCTCCTAAGTCAAGAGGCTCACTAGCTGGCATGCTTGACGATTTAGGAAAGGCTAATTAGGTTACACGCTGTATTTTTCCTAGAAATCTCCACAGGCGTGAGGCATGACCATCTGTTTATTGCCATGTATCCAGAAAGAAAATAAAAACTAGACTCGTCTATATTTCTCGAGCGCATACATACATTTAAAAGTGGTTTATTTACTTGATTAAAATAGGGTTTCATTCAATTTCCTAGGTTTTCAATGTACTAAAGCGTATTATATTTCTTAGCTTAGGTCCAATTTGTTCAGATTAAGTTCATTTCTGCCGGAAATTGAGAGGAATCGAACAGAAAAACTAAGTACGCGGAATCACACAGCAGAAAAATTGAAAACATAAGGTATTAGAAAATTTATAATACTTGAAACGCGGAAGAATTCGTGACGAATCGAACATCCAGTGCTCTGCAGAAAGAACGCCTTTGTAATAAATTTTATTCTTTACTTAGGTACATAGGTGTATGTGTATACTCCTCAACATGGTAAATAGAATAAGGAACATAAATAATAACATAATAAGGAACAGGAAATAGAATCATGTGTTCGCCCGTACAACTGCGCACACATCTGTAAAATGTTGACTTCCGCATTCAATAATTTTCCCTTCTTGTTCCTGTCCCCATGATACGAGATTTGAACCCCAGCTGCTTTCCATAACATCTGAGCTCATTATCCTGAAGCGGGAAAGGTATAGGCATTGAAAAATAGAATAAACAACATGACAGGGTAATCGGGTGTTGCGGTCGTTACCAACAAGATGTGCTTCATAGTTGAGTTCTTGAACGCTGCTATCGAACTCTTTTTATGTTTCTACATTGCACTTCAAAGCTCTACGGTACGTAAGAGGTGCAATTCTTACAGTATATGTACCGTAACATCACAGTGATCAGTCACAGATGGTAAGATTACAATGATCGGATTCGTCTACGGACGTTCGTCACCCGCCGCGCCGCCGCGCGCGAATTCGCGCGCGGCACTACCTTTTTTCCCTGTCGCAGAAGCCGGAGGGGTGGGTATGGAGCGTTATACCTGGAGTGGGAGGCGCGGTCGAGCTCTGACCGATCGCAGAGCTGGGCCGCACCGCCCTCTCCAGGTATAACACCCCACACACCGGGAGGGTTCGTCGCGTACTTCGCCCTTTTCGCCGCGTTCGCGAAAGGACGGGTGACGAACGTCACGTAATCGATCGGATTAGCTGACTTTGCGTCGAATTCGTGACCAGGGCGTCAAGCAATCCTAGTCTCAGAACCACAAGTCCTAGCCGGAACCAGAAACAGTCTCACAATCTAGAGTAACGGCTGAACGTATTAGGTTGGTCCGAAAGTCCTGCACCAAATTTTACACTTTTCCTCGAACAGTCACGGCACTAGAACTTCTTGACCAATCTAACACATAAAATTTGGACGCAGATGGGTGGGCGTAACAAATTATGGACGAACAAACTATTTTTTCTCCACAATGCTGCAGCAGGGAACGGATTTGGATTCCGTGTCTTCGACTTCATGTAATGAAGCACGTCTCAAAAAGCCACAACCACACGTCTCCGGTGCTCCCGAGAAGGTTGTGAAATGTCCATCCTTTTTCGCTAGACACTTTCACCACGAAAAAAAGGGAAAATACTTAGTTCATGTGCCTCGCTTTAGTCGACGATCGCAAGTAATAGTAAGCTCGAAAACTCCTCGAACCTGCACGAACTCTGAACAAACGGATAGCTAATGAGTCCTGCGACTGGGACCCCTTTCCTCGTATGTGCAAGAACTGCGCCCAGAAATCATTTCTCCATAAAACTTTCCCAAAAAGATGTCTGTCAGTGGTGTGCCCAGACAAACAATCGGAAGGACCGCAATGGGAGGAGGTCTCAATAACGTGGTTAATGCACAGATCGTATGCGTAGTAGATAATGGACTACAGCTAGTTCTGGTTCAGAGCGAGGTCACCTATCGGCTCTTTCAGCGTTCTTCTGCGGACCTTCTCTAAATTTGGGTAAGTACAGGAGGAGTCGGCAGCGCTGTTCAGCTAAGCACATAGAACCGGATCAGAGTCTTGCTGCATAGTGTTCCTACAATATTAATGGACCAGCAGCGCTTTAAATTTCATTTGAAAAATACAGCAAGTAGCTATTCGCGTTCCCATCACAAACTCATATACGGCCATGGGATTGCTCTTATCGAAGACTATAAATCCAAAGTGCAGCCATTGAGGTTCAAGCCTGATGTGCCACTAAATTACTTTTTATACGAGCGTCTCTCTCAAAGCCCTAACCTGTCCCAGTGCAAAGTTGGCTGGTGAGATGCCCGTAGAGATCCAAAGGAATTGTCATGGAAGTTTGATTCTTCAGTGCGGGAGTCGAGCCATAATTCGCAGAGGCAGCTCCTGTGTGCTGAGTAGGCGAGAGGTTGGGGTTGGAAGCCAGCACCCGGGACGTGTCTCGCTTCTTCGGCAATGAATTTTTTATTGCCGAGCAGTGTTGTTCAGCCGAAGCTGTCTGCGTTGGCGACTGATACTGCGACCAATGCTCTATGAATGACGGTGACGACCTCGTGTTACGCGTAGGAAAAGGCTTCCCATTCATTTTTTGTTATACTGATACTTATTCTGCTGATTTCTAGAATCTCCGTGCGAGTTCTGTCAACGATGACCTTTTTGGGGTAATTCTTGCTTGCAACATCGGGCTTTCTCATGCTGTACCTGTCCTCTTTGTTTTTTTTCCAACGACTTTTGAAATCTTGCGAACCTTCTGCTTGTTGATACTCTGAATGAACGGAGCCAGAAGCAGGTGTAGCGAGCGAGGGGGTGGAGCTGGGAAAAAAGCTGCAATTCAGCCACTTCAAAGGTCCGTGTGGAATAACGAAAATATTGAAATTATTGATTTTTTAATGTTGAATGGTGAAAAATAACTATTTGAAAATAACAGTAAAAATGGATAGTTTTTTATTTGTTCTATAAACTAATCTCGAAAATTCCCGCCACTGGCATGGAAACGTACGTTCAAAAGCTAAAAGGCACCAGAAAATCGGATACCAGGAGAAGCATGGAAAGTAGAAATATCCATGCTAAAACCAGGGCAAACCAGAATGTGACAGCCATTTTAGCTGCAATATTTCCTAGGAGGTGGGTCTGCCCATTTTGCGGAGAAATTCTCGGCGGCAGTTTTTCATGAAAACTCAGAATGAAGAGATGATGATATAATGATAAAACGCATTGTGGTAGGAAAGCTTCTTCAAACAGAAGAAAAACAAAACAAATATAATACAGCAATTCCCAGTGTGTTTTTTCTAGCAAATCGAGTACCGGTTACCTTTTCAGCTTCATAAATGCTTCCACATCATCTGAAATTTGCTGAGATCAATGTGATTTTCTTCTGGATGTGACACAATAGGAAAATGAGAGAAGAGGGTACAAAAAGGAGGAGCTTCAAGATTTTACTTGTCTTACAGGTGAAGTGCCCTTCTTATTCGCAGGGATTACCTAGAAAAGCAGTCGTGACACATGTCAACTTTCTGCTTTTATTGAGCGGACCAATTTGCGAAGAGTGTGTTGAACTAGTAAAAAAAAGAACAAATGCAAAAGTAAGTGGAAAAGGCGTAGCGATCAGCTGGCTTGATCACATAGGCTTGAAAAATATGACCCGAATGTGCGAATAAATTAGGTTCCAGAAATCGCACCCGCGTTCTGAAGATTTCATGATACTCTTTATGAGTTACCACTAGAATTTTTAGGTTGTTCCGGAAGTCGTGCGCCAAATTTCATACTTTTTGAAACAATAATAACAAAATCGCTTAAAGATGGAATCAGGTCTGCCAGTTTTTGTAGTTTATAGGTGGTAGAACATTCTGGCACATCCCATTGCCAAAGAATTTCAATTCGAGCCAAAAAATTCTGAATCGAAAAATAAGTTCTGGTGCAAAGTTTTCGGACCAATCTAACTCATGAGTGGGGAATCTGGGTGCAATAGGTTGGATTGCTTGGGTTCATTCATGATTAATTTTTCAAACAACCTCTTCCGCGTGTTGTTGGCTACACATGTGGAGTGCGGCTAATGATCACGGCATCACTCGTGTTACTGTATAATAATAAGTAAATATATTGAATAGACAAATTAATTTCCTTTTCCTCCGGCCGTTAGTTTACCCAAAGGAGTGCTCTATTTCCCACTTTGCGCACTGTAACCCTTCGTATAAAGTTGTCAAACTAGACGAAAATGCCGTGTTTCTCATTTTTTTCGCTTGTTATGCTTCCCTAGAGGGAGCTGATGACCTTTTCAGAGAAGAGATGGAGGCAAACAAAAACCCTCCCCTATCCTCTCCCTTTATCTGCTCGGGGTAATTTTAATTTATTAGATTGACATTCAAAAAGTGACAAGTGCTTTTTCCTTGATTAGCTTCCGTCCTCATAACTGTCAGCCTCCTGGTGAAAGCGTGATGGATTGCTGGAATTAAAGAGCATGGCTGGAGGCTAGTTTAGCATTCAGATGTTAGTTTCCACCATCTGCTCAATCTTTGTTACCAGGTAGTTGTTTGTTTCTGTTTATGTACTGCAATATGTATATCTTTTAAGTGTGCTATTCATTGAACACTCCCAAAATGGGAAAAAGTCCTACATTAGAGAACTATGGACGGAACTTCCAATATGTTTTCACTAATGTTACAAAAATTTGTACCACATTAGTGAAAACGCATCGGAAGATGAGATGTGTCATTGAAAACATTCGTTATGCTAGTTGGTCATGCAATTCCCTGTTCCCAAATTAAGAAGAATTTAACTTCTTCGTAGTATTTCCGGTCCTTTTCGGTCCTAATTGCTTGGTTTATTGTTGGATTTCGGTTAAAACATTGCTGCCCGAGTATATTTTTCCATGGCCAGCGTGGGTGGATGGAATGCATTTTTCGACAATTCACCATTCCCATCATATGCCCACGCGGGAACGTTCAATGGACGTGGCGAGCAGTGCATCACGTTGTCCACAATGCATTAGGCCTTATGAGTAAACTGTATCAGAAATGACTGCCATTTCTTACCAGTTTCACCCTCGCTTCCACCAAAACACTGTCGGAACTATGTTTCGTCATTCGGTGTAGGTATGTATGGATGCTTGCGGCGCTGATGTTGTTTCTCATCAAAGTTGCTGCCTAAACTCAGCTCTGTCGTATCATTAGTTGCTTGCATCACCGAGAATCCATTGTGTTTTGAAAGCTCTGCTCGTCGTGATCAAATGCAACCAGCCCTTAAGTGATTCTCGATGCCAGTCTGCTTTTAAAACTAGTGGGCCGTTGAGCAGTCCAGTGATAGTGCAAGGTTGCCCATGTAGTGGACATGTTTATCATTTGGAGCTGTTGTGTTATGGCAAAATTTTTATTTTCAGGACAAAAAAATTACTTGTGTATAGGTGCAACACTTATGAATCAACCTAATACATAACTCAAGTTACAATAGGAGTGTAGTGCTTGAACGGTTTCTCGCTGTTTTTATGCGTTGGTTCGACTAGTTGTTTACCAGTAGCATTTGCCTAGTTATTCTTCTCCCAGTTCTATATTCCTCTGCTTCCGAGTTGTTTTTTTTTCTCATGAACTTTCCAAATTTTACTTTATCCATTCTGTAGCGGTCGCAAAATCTCAACAACCTCACGCAATCAAATGATTATGAAAGGGCTGAATAAAGAATTGAACATTGGAATTTTCTAAATAAACTATCTGATTATTTCTTACGAAAGTGAACAATGGATGTTGGATTTTCAGGCACAGGAGGACTTAGGGAGATTTTCAGGATTCCAGGCTTAGGGCTTTGTCTCACTGCAGTGCATTTCATGAATTATTACCTATTTAATTACTCGTGTGAAAATTTTTGTTCGTAGCGGGAATCACTTTTCGATGTTCTTCTTTGCTGATAGGGAAAAACTTTCATTTGTACAGAGTTCGCGCCGAAATTCTGCCCCCCCCCCCCCCTAAAATCTGATGAAGAAAAAACATGTTAAGTACTCCCATTATATTTGTGATTTCCCGAGAAACCATCTCATGAATTGTTGGAATTCAGGAATATTCACCTTCGGGTTACTTTGTTGAGGGCAAAACGGTTGCAGGTTCTGTTCCCATTCTTCCTGTGATCAGATTCAGAAAAATTTGCTCTTACTAGAGTCGATCCTGTGAAATGTTATTCTCCACAAAAGACCATAGATTTCTTAGGAAGTACACGTACTTTAGAAAGCATTCTGTTCTGTTGCACGTGAAGCTTATAACGAACCGATTCACCATTCTGGATGCCATATTAGGTAACTTCGCCTTAGTTCTGTTAAGAGAATTGATGCTACCACTTCTCCTAATTCCCTGGATGCTTTTATCTAGTCCAGCTTACTTCTGTCCTCTGCTTTCAACCTTGCTCCACTCCGTACTTCAATCAGCCAAAATTTCGAGCGAAATAGGACGTTGTGACCCTGGTACACGTTGTCTCCTGAAGAGATGTGAACCTGTTCACCTCTTCCGTCTCGGATTCTAGCGAGCATAAGAAATGCTTGGACGCTTTGCTCTTGATTTGCTGGGTGGGGTTTGATGGCGCCGAAAAAGCATAATGACTGTTGTTTGGCTGATTGCTCACAGTCACGAACAGCGCCTCCGGCCGCATCGTCTCGTTTTTCCACCTCCTCATCTCCGCTTTGATTTCTGTTAGTAGAATTTTTCTGGCATGAGAATTTAAAAGACGGTTTAATTTGGACCGTTGCAGCCTTTGTTTTCAAAAAGGGACCAAACTATAGTACAATTTAGCACTATCTCAAGGACTGGTGGAAAAGTTAGGCCATTAGCCTATGCTTCTGGTCCTTCTTGCGCTTCATGTTCACCTTTTAGACCCGAGAATTTTGTAGATTTATCACGGCTTCTCAAGTGAAATGCAACTGGTACTTCAAGTTTGCTTCTCATGTCGTTCTTGATGGGATCATCCTGAGCAGATCAAAGAAAGCCGAACTCTCTCCACAAAGTAGTAATCATTTCAAATCTAAGGATTAGCATAGGAAGCTGGCGTAGAATTGAATTTGAAGACGGTATCATCTCGCGTCGTCTTTGGTTCTGGAGATATTGACAGATCCTGGTCGTATGTGCCACGCTGATTCTAACTTTGACACCAAAAGTCACAAAAACTCCCAAAAATGTCCTCTTTAGAAAGGATGGAGTGCCTATTCCTAGGAGACCGTTGGTGGATCGCTCCTAGCGGTGCTAGTTGTCGCCAGACTTGTGGCGTTGGGCAGAATGTCCTGATCTGTTCCATCGATGAGGTCAACACTGATACATGACTTTCCACGTCCCCTTGGCTCAGGAAATTGGTACAAGTCCCATTCGGAAAAAAGGGTTCTGTAGCGCTCGAAGCACTTCATATACAGTGTGATTCACCGAGGAACATGGTTGTGAAGACATCAGAGAAAGAGCAAACGCGAGGAATAGTGCCGTGTTCGGAAAGCTGGTGAGAAATGCAGATCACAGGCACAAAAATTCAACTGCCGTTGTTTTTGAAATGAACTCTACATCACTGGAATTGGCACTGTGAAAAGGTCCATTTTATTACGTGTATCGACTCCTTCACTGTCCCTCTAAATTATCCCTGAAATCTCTTGTCGGTAATCCTTGACCAATCTTCCAGTTTCTTTCCGTTATCTTGTAAGAAAATTCACTCATTGCTCAATTTTGTTTCATTCCATTTCTTCCCCTCTTATTGCTTTTTTTCTGTTCCACAGATGGGAAAAAACTTCATGCATGGAACTACGTTATACCGGGGTACTTCTAGAACTGTTGCGCAACCCCAAATGGATAGACATGTAGTCCGGATCAGGAAGTGTTCTTCCTCTTCGCTTCGCTGGCACACTTGTTTTCCATTCACGTGCTCGCATTAAGGCCGTAATTGTCTATCCTTTTGGACGCGCCATCCCATACGTCAACATATTTTGATCTGTTCGCAGTAATTCCTGAAGGCCCAAGCTGCCGAAGAGCCGGCATCACGTGCCTTCACTTACCCATGCGATATTTTCATCACCCATTGCAGAAACTTTTAGTTAACGTCATTTGAGAGTGGATTGAAGACGTCAGGCCGAGCGTTGGATTATCCTTGTTATCTCAAGTGTGCACTAGACGAAGGTCGAATGGAGGATCCTGGAAAAAGTCACTTGTTCGTGGAACCGCTTGAAGTGCACATCACTGGAGAGTTCACATTAATCGAGACTCTGCTGCTCGTGGGGCCTGTGCAGAGCAGTCAACTTCTTCTGGCTCTATCTTCTTACCAGAAAGGGCCTTTTCCACCTTGCTCTTTGCCCATCCTCAACCGCTTCCTCAACCCTAACTTGCAGGTTTCGACTTTGAATTTTGATCCATTGCTTTTCATCCACACTGATTTACTAATACTGTGCGGTAGTGCACAGCAACACAATATAATAATGCAAATCTGGGTTTTGATTCGTCTATTTTCTGGCAATTTTCCTCTTTGTGATGGTGTAAAAAACTCTTTCCTGCGATGGCCTTTGATATTCCAAGCTGATCATGTTCATGTCGGAACTGTGAGCTGTCCGCTCTCGCTCCTCCCCTACTCCTCCCCTAGAATGAATCAGCTTACATGAATAGAAATCTGTAGTTTCCTCACAATTTACAAAATTCTTTTTTCTTCTCTGAAAATTTTTTAATGAATTTTTGTATTTTTGATTTTTTTGAAATACGTGGAAAGCGATACTTGTTTTTATCCACATAATTTTGAGATTACTTTTCGAATGACTTTTTCTTGAATTCCAATTCTGCAAACCTCCTTTTTTAAGTGAGAAACCAACCCACTTTTTCCTACTATGCGCCCAGGTTTGCGATCGCCATTGGCAACCTAAGAGACAACGTTACTTGGCATCTACCAATTTTCCACAAGGCTAAGCCCTTCCATTTCTTATTTTTTATGGACGTTGTGAAATGAAGTAAAATACGTACATATGAAACGATCTGGTCAATAAGGCTGTGGGTATACTCCTCGAGGAGTATAGCACCTAGCATCGCCGTCGCCATGGCGACTTCATTTTTAATACATATCGATTGTGGGCGGTCCGAAGTTGGCGATGGTCATCGCGATCCGCCCACAATCAATACGTATCAAAAATGAAGTCGCCAATCTTTGGCGATGCTAGGTGCTACACTCCTCGAGGAGTATAGACGCAGCCTAAATTCGATCTCACATAGTTGAACATATTACGTTTATCTTGAAAGTGACATCATTTGAGAAGTCTATTTTTGCTATTATCTCGCTCTCGTTGAAGCTTTTTTGGACTCATTGCTGCTCCTGTAAACTAGTTTAGAATGTTACAATGTGATTAGGAGAAGTGTCCATCTCCCATCTATAAAGTGTGCCAGCGATCTCCACTGTTTGTCTTATTTTCATCCTTTTGCGAGTTGTCTACTTCTTTGCTATGGGTTATTCCACCGAGGTCCCAGGGGAGCATACATAGAGAGGGCATTATCACAAACACTACTCAGCAAAGTGCCATCAGTTCTGATTCAATTCCACCCCAGTTTACGAAATTATCTATTTTGCCATTTTTTCGCGAGATCTGTGTTCGCGATGTCCAAAAGAAGAAAATATTTTTTTTGCTCCAAGTCAGGAATGTGTCGAGGTGGAGTGAGGTGTCCTTTGTTCATGTTATTTGCAATTTTACTTTGTTCGTTCACCATCTTCTTTTTGTACACCACAATACGAAGCTTCGCCGTTTCTTTTCTCATCGACTTTATTTTCTCCACAACTTGACCAAACTACGAACTTGCCAAGCGGTATAATTTTAAATTTCACTCGTCAGCAGAGGTGCGTACTCTTCATTTTGTGAGCACATCTTCGGCGCTCCATGTACAGAACATCGGAAGATATGAGGCGGAAAACTTTGAGGATGCCATTTTTGTGTCGTCATGTTTGCCATTTTTTTCTTACTCCGGAGCTGGAGAAGGCGGCATTTATACGGCAAAATTTCTGGAGGTGTGAGCCCTTCTCCAACAAAGTTATCAAAATTTAATGCGGGTCCTGGAAGCAAAATTTGGCCGATTTTGACCGCGCAGAAAATGAGCTTTTTTGCATCTCTAACGTTGTGATTGCGAATCGTCTGCGCCTTCTTGGACTAGGTCATAGGTATGGATTACGCATAGTGTGCTGCTTCAAATCAGCAGCATGGTTGGGATAATTTAGTGAGAATCCTAGAAAAAGCAAGAAAAATGCTACGAAAAGTGATTGTCTCCGTTTTTCCAAAACAGAACCCGTCAAGCCGGAGCTCAGCAGTCGAGTTAGTAGTAATCTTTTCAACTAATGGAAAGAATGTGTTCCCAACCAAATTGCTTTTAATCTTTTGGAAATTCACGCAAAAAACGGAAAATTGAAAATTTGATATGTGTGGATTTTCGGGTATTTCTTGCTTCTTCGCTGCAATGGGCATGACATCTCTTACAGCAAGAGCAGGGTTTCTACTACAAGCTCATCACCACATCCATGTAGCTGTGAGCTAGGTTGAATTATGGATTCTTGAAAAAAAAAAACCGACAAAACTTTTGCACTAACCTACACAATGGTAACTTCATGTTCTTTTACAGTTGCTATTCCATGTAGTCACAAAAATTCTAGGCCTTTTAAAAAACATGGGAACGCTTGGAGACCTTTTTGAAAGGTTTTGTTATGGCATTTTTGGAGACGGTTGTTTTTCGCCTAGAACTTGCCTATTCTAATATCAAGTCTCTACAAATTGTTACCTTATGAACCAACCTACCTCAGCATTTTCGTTTGCCACAGCATTTTCTTGTGACTCATCTTACTCAGTTCTTCCAGATTACTGCTAGTTTCATGCAGGACGTTTTCTAAACTTACACTGTTATTGCATACATGATGTAAGGCTACCGCGTAGGTAGGTCATTTTTGACGTGAAAATGTGTGGTGATAAATCGTCCGTGGCACGACACTCATAACTCGTATTGTGCCTGAATAACAGCCACAGTTCGACTCCTCTTTATGCGATCTCGGCTGTCGAAAAAATTGGACAAATGAGGCTGTGCATTTGTGCTAATATCTAGCTCCTACGTGGATTCTGTAAATGCAGACAAACAACTCGAATAATAAATGGATAACTTGAGTAATAATGATAATCATAACCATTTAGTCTCCTTCAACGTTTTTTTCCAAGCTACTTTTCATGAGCAGGAATTTTTTCGCGTAGAAATTAGCTCTCATCGAACCACGAATTCCACTTATGTACAGCTCGCTTGCAAAGATATGACATCATTTCATAACTTGAACTTTTCACAGAGCCTGGCTTCCTGCTGACCTTACCCTGCTGCCAGCAGATTTCGCCCATTAAAATACTTTCGGTAAAACATCCTCACACGTGAAAATGCTCAGAAATTTTTGTGGATCTTCCTCTGTGACTTTGCAGTTTGAGAATTTATGAAAAATATTTGACTATCCTCACTGCATGATTCCTTTAGCTATGTATGTAGGTAACCGCTGTAAAGCCAAGGATCAGCTGATTGTATATGCACCGTTTTGCTGCTGACTGTTGATTAATTCAGCAAGAATCTCGTGTTCCTCCTAATGACCGTCGATCTGCGTAGACTCAAATAGGCTAAGAACGAGATCTGCATCTACTTTGTGCATCTGCATTGGGCTTTACATTCTAAGTACGTTCTTTAAAGAAGGGAAACCGCTCCAAGAGGATCAGAAGCAGAAGTTTGGGGTGAAAGAGCTCGCTCTAAACGACTTTGCAAAGCAGATTTAAAGGTTTGGAAGCATACATATGCATGGGAAACCATTAATCTTTCGCCATCCACAATTTTTCAATGAATAAATTATGGGTATTGACACAAGTCCTTTCTAGCGATGCACTGATAAGAGCTCCACCGCATTTATGTAGAGGCGTTCATGCTTCGAACAGCACCGAACCCATGTTAGCAAATATGCTAAAGATCGAATAAAAACCAGGTAGTTCAGCTAATTCGGTTGGTAATTTGGAACTGGTTCAGAAGAATTCAGTTACTTGAGAACACAGAGGTACTAAAGCACCTCCTGTCTCTCCGGCTAGCTTGTGTTGTTCAGTTTCTGCAAATATCTGAATTTCCATCTTATTAGAAACCGAATATTCAGTTTTGGATGCATCAAATTTGTTATTCCTTTCTGAATATGTTAACAAATAATACGACGACCCATTAACGGCCACGCGGCTCGCCGGCGAATAACGCCTTTTTTGCAAGGTGCTGTTCGAGAGACCATTAGGCGTGGATGATCTTAGCCTTTTTTTTAGATAGCAATGTAGTAACACTACCGAATCAGGTAGTTATAAAAATCTATATCGGATTTCTTATGAAAATTCCGGAGGAGGGAAAGATGCCAGAAAGTCAGATGAATGATCCGTGGTGGAACATTCCTCTATGTTAATCATATTCCCGACCCTACTTCATTTGTTGGGGTTTTTCTTGTTCGTTGCTGTGAATTTCCAACTCGAACTCAGCGAACAAGCCATAACATCTGTAAAATCATGATGTAAGCGGCTTTCAGCTTCGAAGTTCAAAGTGCCGCTGATTTTCAGCCGCTCGCTTCCCACTTTAATTATTCAAGAGCACATATGAAGCGCTAGCATTGAATCTTGTACCTCTGCGCCGAACCAGGTTGGTAGAAGGAACTTTATTCTAGCCGGCCTGATGTCCCGACGGCAATGTCTTCTTCAGAAGCCTAAAAGGTGTGTGGACGCTATTCGTGATTTGGTCCGCCAAACGTTTTATCTTTCTTGACTAATCTACTGACATTGTGTCAAGTACATCTGGTAATCACGGAACAAGTGAGCACAACGTACCAATGAGTCCACCAATAAAATGGTTGTCGTTAGCAATCCCAGCGATCCACAACATTTGGTGACTCCTAATGGACGACTGAGTGTCACCAAGTCCTCGAGATGGTGTATATGGGGCTTAGATAATGTGATCTACAGCTCGCAGAAAGGCATGTAGGGCAAGAACTCATGCCATGAAACGCCACTGTTTCGTTGTTTATGCCTTCGTGAATCCAAGTCCTAGCGGTCAAAAAGATATCATTGGTTCATCCGAAGTCCAAGGAGATTTTCGTTACAGCAGCGAACTACAATGACGTAGAAATGCTCCCCCGTCATGGCAACGATTGAAAAACTACATTGAGCAAGATGACGATGCTCACTGGCCTTCGTTAATGTGATGCACGTGTAATATATTATAGAAACGTGGGCGGAATTGTACGTAGCTGTACTAGATATTTTTATTTCCGATGTAGCAGTGAATGCCAATAGGAAGCTAGCCTACTTCCTCCCTTTCATTTGTTGGAAGGCGCCCGATCTCATCAATTTTCCCCTACAAAGCGCGACCATCACACAGGTGAAAGGCATTCTGTCGTGGGGGGGGGTCGCGCCAACTCATTGAGATCGCTCATCTTCGCTTTGGTTTCTTTTAGTTTTTGGCTCTTTTATTGCTGCTACCATGTAGAATTGCCGGTTTCAATAGTGAGAATTGAACCAGAATATTTGATACTAACTTTTTGATTTCCTCGTAGAATCAGGCATGCTGCACCCCTATCTTTCCTTCTTCCTTGATGTGTACAGCAACTGCTTAATTTAACTATCGTCAGACATTCTGCCGAAAGATCGTGTGTAGACGTCATTTCCTATCACAACCAACAAGAATGAATATCACAAGGAGCAATACATGTAAAAAAGAAAGACGAAAAGGCTTGATTTTTCGTTGCGCAATCAACCCTTAGATGGAAAACAAGTCGAGTGCTCACTGGTTGAAGCACATGGATCATGGCAACCTCAAATATGGATGTCCACAGAAATCCATCAAAAATTGAACCACATAAAGTTCATTGAATTCATTGTCTGAAGTCCTAATTTCTGTAAAACGCAACATACGTTTAATTGCTTCTGATATTTCGGCTATATTAAGATCGATAAGTGCGAGGAAAGGCTTGACCCCGTTCTCATAGTGTTTTCATATATGAAAGTTATGCATAAACTATACCAGTTCCCACAATACGGGGTAAGGTAGCAGTAGGAAGCGGAACTGCAGACTTTTCTTGTTTTAAATAGCTTGTTCTTTCAAAGTGTATCGCCGATGAATCTATTCACCAGGTATGTGTGTGGGTTTCGCAATTTTATACTCCGCTGAAAAAAATTGTAAGCAAAATCTGGCATTGTTACATGCAATCCAGAGTGAAGCCTACGGAATGCTAGCTAGTCAACAGTCGATTCAGTACAGCCAAGGAGTTTTTAATATAGGCATCTCGGGTAATGTCAACCTTGGAAGTAATAATTATGGAAGCATCTATGATCTGTGGGTGCTAACATTTGCCGCGAAAAACTCATTGCAGAATTTTAATTTATTGAACGACCTGAATCAATTCAACCTCAACACGATTAGTTTTCATTAGAAAACTGAGTGCGAACTCAGTTTACTGCTCCATTCTACATAGTTTGCCGCTACAATTTTTCCCATTTTTTCCCGAGATTTTCCGTGAAATTAAGTTACTTCTGTAAATTAGCATGCAGAGTAACATGATACCCTTAACTAACAGGATTTTTCCATTCTGGGAAAGTAAAGTACTCGGATTCGTAGTTGTCCTCAAGACTCTCATGGTGATCATTTGACATTCGCACTTTCAGAAGTACAGGTCTGGTTTTGTTTTGGCCGCAGTTGTCAACAGTGCACATTTAGGGCAAAGAGCCAGGACAATTCCGGTGATTTTTTTCACTCGTATAGAAATATGTGCATTTTCTCATCTAGAGAGCTTCTGTTCCGCTGCAGCTGTTTTAAACCCGAATGCAATTCTTTTGTTTTCAAAAAAAAATCAAGTACATTTTCCAATTTTGGAGCAGGCGGTCAGCTGTTTGAACACCCTGTAACTAGGGTCACGAATTCCATCCATGAGTATTAACCCAGAGTGACACAGCTTTTCTGTGAACCAGAAATTCCCAAGGACTTGATCAAAAAGAAGAATTAGCATACATTTAGAAGGATATGTTTTAGTACTTTCTTTATCTCCAGGATAGGATCTTCTCAATTTTCAAAGAACTATTTAATGTAATGGAAAGATTTCATATGAAAAGGACCGCAAAAACTCATAAAGTGATGTAACATATTTTCAAGTCTCGTTCCTTCTACCACATACAGGTAGATTTGAAAAATAGGTCCTTCCGGGAACTCGTCAGTACCGCGAGAAGCACCTCCCTCTGATTCATGAAGATAAAAACTTACCATGAGTCGTCCCCATTGACACATCTTTTTTCTTTTTTTTTAATCTTTCAGTTTCAATTTCAAACTCGTAGAGGAGTTCCTGGACTTTTGATGCAAATATCCACCACTATAAAGACTGTGGATTTGCTCGGATTTTCGTTCAAAACCTCATTATGAAAATGTACTCATCTGGGTTAGATGCGAACCCTGCATGAACTGCAGCTGGTCATAAAATTTTAACGTGCTAGCGTTACGAGTCACGGGATGCTATGGATACATGGATACGCGGCTGGTTAGATGAGTTATTAATGTTTTTCCATTGGCGAGGCGCTTCTTCTTCTTGTGCCGTACGCACAGCCGTCCGACAATCACATCTCACATGCATCAAATCTTGCCTTGGGCCTAATTAGAGTGCGAGGCTCCTGGCTGATGAAGGCGTTCCTTCTTGGCTTTTCCATTCTCTGCTTGTGCTGGATTATTTTGTAGTGCTGAACCCCATCGCTCTTCGAGAATCGGACGTGCCGGGGGTTTACGGGTCATACACATAAACGAATCTAATATATCCGATGAATTGTTCCAATATTCGAACTACTGAAGGGTTAATTCGTTCGGTTCTTATTGAGAACCAGGAAATTGGAACAATTCATCTACACAGCTTCACCGAAAAAGGATCCCTCCCGACAATTCATCCGTTCGACCTCTTCTAAATCTAAGCCATTCGAAATGGTACTCATAGACTCGATTTTCGTAATAGTGAATAATTCAAACTATTCATTCGTTCGCGTAGTCTAAAGAGTCCAATTTTCCAAATAAACCTCGATAGCCAGTGCTATTCACTCCTGCATGTTGTCGCTCGAATTAGTGTCGGTTGTTTTATTATAACAATATACAGTGGCCACATATTTAGCACGCTGTCAGTTTCGAGCGACTAACTGATGAAAATATAAAATTCGTATTTCAAGCTTGGAATGAGCTATCAGGACAATACTCGAGAATATGATAGGCCATAGTGTTCTCTTTCTTATTTCTACTCTATTCCTCAAGAAAATGTTTCTCAATGGAAAAGCGCTCATTCTTCGCGTTTGGAGCTCAAAATGCGATACTTTTGGTAATATTTTCGTCACACTCCTAAATCAGTTTATCAAATCGAGGGAAAATGTAACTTTGTTCTATATATTAGTGCGCATTTTGCTATGGTATTTTATACGTGTATGCGCAGTTGCTCACCTCAGACAAGAACAAGGATCGTAAACATGGCTAAAAAAAAATGTGAAAAAATTTACGGTAATTACAGGCAGCCAGCGTCCACTTCGGCTGCGGATTTTTTTCCGATTTGTGGTGCTAACAAGCAGTCAGATAGTCATATGAAATTTCCCAAAAATTGGTTGCATTAATCTCTAGATTCAGTATAATGAAATTTTTGGCAAACGTGGTTTGTTTCTGTCTTGGCTCCAGCTGGTACAACAGAGAGTGCGCGAATAGCTTTCATAGCAGAATGTTGAGGAAAAGAATGCTCGACTTAAATCACCCCTTCACTTTCCTCCAAAGACAGATACACAACTTTCATACCTAGTTTGAGAAAACCGATGGAATTGGTGTTTATTTTTCAATCCAGTTCCAACTGACCCTGTGCCTCGTGCTGAGCAATAGGAAAGAAGCACCCATAGAGCCCCAGCACATATTCGAACTTGGTTTTGATTGCTTATCCTTGGGCTGAGGTAAGCAGAATGTTCTGTGGCCAGAATTCGTGAGTGTATTTAAAAATAATAATTTGTGGCAGCCACTGTATGTACTTTAAATCTAGTTTTCTGCACCAAGGATTACATAGTGACATTTGGGTCCTGTTAGGAACTCTTTCTTTGCCTGTTTTTTTGTTATCCCAATTTTCAAGAAGTTTACGGTTTTTGCAATGTTCAAGCGATTAAGTAGGTTTTGTTCGATGTTGGCACTTCTCACTTGTTCTGCCCCAAAATCTTAAAATCAAAAATTTCTCTGAAACCTCGTCCACTGGTGTTATTTGACATGCTGATCACGAATATCATACTCATTTGGTGCCGTAACCCAATCTGGGTAGAGTTACGGTAGGGTTAGGATAAGTAAGGTATCTCATGGAATCACCAGGATTTTTGTCTACGGGGTTATTTGACATGCTGATTACGAATGTCACACTGATTTTGCAAGTTGAAAGCAATTCGAGGTATACCTATGGACTGTACCTGCCCTAACCCTACCGTTACCCTGCCCAAATAGGGTTGCGGCACTAAACAAGTATAATATTCATGAACAACATATTGAACAACCTCCCTGGACTAAAATTCAGATGATTCTGTGGAACACCGTACTTACCCAAACCCGACCATAAGCTTGCCCAAATGGGGTTATGGCATAAAGGGATTGTCATATTCGTGATCAGCATGTCAAATACTGCCCCTGGACGAAGTTTCAGAGAAATTTTTGATTTTGAGATTTTGGGGCAGAACAAGTGGAATAGCGCCCGCTTGTTTTTTGCATGACGCACTTATGAGTGCATAAGTAAATAAATAAATAAATAAATAAATAAATAAATAAATAAATAAATAAATAAATCGTTTATTCATATGGTTAAAAAAGTACGCTGTTCGAACAATTCGAAGATGCGAATATCTCTTGAAGGCTACAAACTATTCGTATCTCGAATATTATGTCTAATGTCTTTATTTTTGAATTATTTAAATGTCGATCTTTTTTTAAACGTTCGATTATTCGTGTGCATAGTCTCGGCGTGAGGAGCAGCACATTTCGTGCTGCTCCCTCATCCATTACGATAACACATGTACTAGCTGCTCATTACATTAACACATCAGCCCCACGGGATCCTTTTCGTGATTAACCGCTCGTTATTAGGACGAGTGTTCTCTAGACCATTTATAGTCGCTACCTGCGACTCTCGTCCGCAGCATGGCTCCCATTGAGTTGTCTCAGGCTCATTATCAAGTGAGAGAAATGTGATTAGAGTACCAGGGAGTACAACTGCTCGTTTCCGTCTGACTTCTCACATTTCGTTGAAATTACATGCATGAGATGTTGTCCTTCTGAGAATCTCTTGGTAACTGTGCAGCATTTTCCCGCCACAAAATTTCCCCGTCTCCTCGACTTTGGTTTTGTTCTTGTTGGAACTGCTGTGTTCCTTGTTCAAAGTGGACACCGATCTACCTGCGTCGGGAGGGAAATACGCTGTACTTGATGGGAACCACTTGGTGTAATGTCAGTTGCCTAATAATTGACTGGGTGCTTATATTAGGAAGTGGGAGAAGTTTTCAAAATGGATCGGTATAATTCAGACTTATCAAAGCAAAAGACAAAAAGTATCACAAACATTGTTTAAACTATATCGGAGTCGACACAAGCAGTTCATTGCAGCGAATCCAGAATTCTTGATCTTTCAGGCAAAATTTGCATCTCCTTAGATCTTGAAGCAGCCATTTTCCTTATCTTGGAAATTGTTCCTCCTCGAGGTAGTGTTTCAGAGGTCAGAATAGAGATGGAATGCATACGGAAGCACAGGATCTAGATGATCTAGTAACCCACTGCACAGCTCCCGCTCTTTCATGGGAAAGTTTTTCCTCAAGTTTTTGGAAACATTCCTATTGGAAGCTCCCTGAATAGTACGCCTTGTAGGAGGGATATGTAAGTGATTTGATGAAATTCTGCACACGAGAGTTGTGATAGAGTGAAGATATGCATGCGAACCTTAGTTTGTGCACAAACCAATCAAGCAAATGCCCAGTAAAACTTCGAACGTTCTTCCTTCACTCCTTCCTGTTACCTGACTCGGAAAGGGAAGACCTCTATGAGTGGGGTAAACTTCAATATAATCTCTGCTTTACTAATTTCTTCTCATTCGGGAAAGACTTCTCTGCCCTGGTTCCACTTTGTTAGTTTCCTCGTTCTTCTGAGCTGGGATTGTTTCTCCAGCATGTTTTGGTTCGCTGCTTCCTGGTTACTTCTTTTCTCCCACAGCCACAGCACTAGGCCTACTTCCGATGCTGCCATATTTCATTCGCATGATGGAGCTCGTCTTGACAAATATTGTACATACTTGGACTACCACTCTGTTTTTCTTCGCCTTACTGGAAGATTGCATTCAGGGTCAAAGTTCCACAGTTTCATGAGTCATTCGATTGTGTGAATGGCGTTCGCTCCCGAAGTCTTGTATCATTGGACCCGTGGGAGCCCAAAGCGTCTTGCACTTTGACTCACATAGGAGCGTTTGTTCAAGAAAAAAGAAGAAGCAGATCCGCGTTCAATGATTGAATGCTAGCAACACAGGCACAATGAGAAATCTACCCTTGTGATTTATGGCAGAGCATTTCTCATACTGGTTTACCTCTGCATAAAACATTGAGGAAAGCAGTAGAGAAATGAAGAAAAGTGAATCGATCGATCATCGATTTTTGACTAGATTGTAAGAACCCGTGCAGTCGTTACATATAGGAGAGTCCACTGAGTCTGGCCTAAGGCGCGACGCCGCTTCACCTACGACTTGGTGCTCTGACCATCTGCACATCCGCACTTTCCACCAACACCGTTACAGTTCTCATTCTCAATCGATCTCGGAGCGCAGCGCGGTGCACGGATCTGGACCGCTGGAATTTCCCATCTCTGATAACTGTGCAGCACAACGCAGCCCGAACTGCGTAATGGTTCGGTTAGAAACCCTAGCAGCAATGGTTGCCAGTTGCTGCCATCCTCCCCTTGATTGCTGCTCAATCTGTCTGCCCTTTAGCAGCAATTGCTGAGGGACGGCAGCAATCAACGGGAGAATGGCAGCAACTGGCAACCATTGCTGCTAGGGTTTCTAACCGAACCATTACGCCGTTCGGGCTGCGTTCGTCCTGCACAATTATCAGAGATAGCTCAGGTGCAATGGCGAACGCAGGGCGAAAGAGCGGACGCCCTTCCGAGAGTTCTCGAAATGACTTTATAAAATTTTTAGTCTTTTATATTTATCGCTATTTTTGGATATCTAGTATTACTCCTTAATATCCGAATTAATGTTTTTATCACTTCTATTTTCCATCTCGGTTCCAAAAGAGTCGGAGACCACTTTTCTCACGCCCCCCTCCAAGTTTCCGTGTCTGCCACTGCTCTAGTGACAAAACAGCTGATAATAGGCTTCATTGACTTATTCAATACCGAATAGTAAATATAAATTACAGTCACAGAAATACTTGCGAACCTTTTTCTTCTCCCCAGCGTCTGTCCCGGGCATTCGTGGGGTTTGCCCGGTTTTGGTCCTCTTGCGCCATGGGAGCACGACGCTGAGCGTCATCCTCAGTGACTCCACACATTTTCATGTCCTTTGCATAGGGCGTCCTTCATCGTATTTGTGGTGCTGGTGTAGCTCAGTTTGCTTGCTCCTTATTGCTTTGGAATTCCTCTCTATCCAGTTATCCATTCGTCCTTTTTCTCCGTTTAACTTTCCCAGAGGCTGAGACTCACGGATCGTTAACCACACAAATCAGCGATGGCTAGCGTGGTTGGCTATCCTATAGACTACGTAATGTTGAGAGATGTGCGACGATAAATTTGATTTTATAACCTGATTTCTCTCTATTATGCATTCATGAATCCTAGCCCACACTGCTAGAGCACGGATTCTGTCCGGAAAATGGGGGAAGATCTTACAAGCTTTTTTATGAGTAAGGTGGGAGTTTTATTATTTTGTTAGACATGAGCTTTTTTTTTCAAAATTTAACTTCATAATCAATTTTATATATCGCCTCCCGGAGTTACAGGCATTGCTTGACTAGCCGTTTTCTTTGCGTATCCCTTGAGGAAAACTTCTCTCATTGGCTATTGTTTTGGCTGTGCTGATTTTATGCTCAAAATTATTCTAAAGTTGTTCTTTCCTGGTAGCAAAAGGAACCGCATTTTTGTTGCCTTTGTGATGCTGGAGATTCTATAAATAATTCTTGCATAAGCTGTTTTCCTGGAACAAAGTAGATTCTACAATGACCTAGATCACAGTAGACGTATCCACTGACGTGACAGCGAGCGCAGGTGCTGGAGAGCAGGTGCTAGATGTGTTCTCTGACGCGGAGGATGGGCGAACTCTTGGACTGCCTTTTTCCTGTTTATTTTTCTTGACGACGTCTAATCGGTGCTACTACTCTTTATTTCTCTGAATTTACTCGCAGAAAACATATTACAAGACATTTTCTTATCTATTTGTATTGTCAAATATCCTAGGACGCGCATACAACAATAGTCCAACAGAAGCTGAATTTTGAGAAACAGAGGTGTTTTTTTTAGCTTTCTTTCACATGAATGTCTATTGATGTTTCTTGTTGCTTCTAAAACACTCAGTGGCACTTGTCCCAAACTCGAACATAAGCTTCTCAGCTACTTGTGACAAGGTCAAATGTCTCCTTGCATGCTCCATTTTTTGTTGTGACATTTTAGGCATGGGGGTGCATGTTCTTCAGCGAGTTGGCTATCCACCATGCAGAATCCCTGTGAGACCTCTCATTTTCTGTCATTTCTGGAAATCTCTGCGAAATCTCGGTCCCATGTGCGATATTCTCAGCTTATGATGGGATTGCTGCGCTCAGCCTTTTTTATCCATTTAGTCCTGCGTCCAGCATTTTTAAATCAGCCTAGGCTCATAGTAGATGCTGGTATTTTGCTGTTTGAAAACCGAGTTTTTAGTCACCATCGCCTTCTTTGGGAGAATTGTGCATTAGCTCGCAACGAGTGAAATACACTATCTAATAATTTAAGTCTCCATGTGTAGGTAAGCCACAAACACCTTTACCTCTGCTCGGCATTTTACGTCTACGGCGAGATCGACTTCGATTCGCAGCGACACCTCCCCGAATCTTGGCTGCATAGCGTTCGCTGACCTTACAGACGTTGTTACAAGCTAGCTATTCCTTCCGCGATTCTCTTGGGTTCAAGTGTCACTCGCTTTATCCTGCTTCCACCTCCTCGCAAGCAATAATGCCCTATTGGGTAATGGAACAGACAAAACGGAAAAGCCATCCGCTGAGCAAGTCTATGTATTTGAAGAAATGAGTGATAGCGGAGAAAAGGGATCGGCGTTGAAGTTGGTTTTCGGAACGGGAGACAAAATTTAGTAGATCCAACCCTTTTTAATTCTTGTTGATCCTCCAAAAAATTCGGATGAAATTCAAGCTATCTGATGACTTGAGAGGGTTCCGGTGATCAGGAACAATAATTCTGCAAAAGAGCTTCTATTTCTGCAGTTGGTGGGGATCGAAGCCAAGCATCGCTGTCTCCGTACCATTACATGTTTGACCAAAGCAGCTGCGTCGACAGTGCCGTCATTCTCGGACGTCAATAGTGAAAGAAGTGCCGTTTGCGGTGAAGCTTTCGTGCCTATATATGGCTTGCGCTTTACTGCCGATTTTGTTGCTCCTACTTTGCTGCTCGTTTTGTCCGTGTCCGTTGGGTTTAAGGTCTCTAAGAGGCTGCTCTTTCTGCTCGGCTGTTATCACTGCGTCCTCCTCATTTTCTTCATCTTTCCGATCCCTTCAATAGTAAGGCAAAATGGAGTAGTAGCCAGAATCCTCGCATATCTTGGCTACAGCCTACTTAGTTTCTTGGAACGTCGACGAGTTCATCTGCTGTGATCAAAGCCCAGTGCCTGTGCTCCTGCGCTTTTCTTTGAAGTCGCCCATAACTCTTCACCTAACGATGTGTCAGCCGAGTTTAATTGCTGTTGTGCGCGCTGAACGATGAAATATGGTTAATGCTTTAGACGGTCGTTAATAGGACGTCGGCAGACTATGCAAGACTACACTGAAGGTTGTCTTTTGGTCGCTTAGATATCAGTGTTGCTTCCTGTACTAGCCGGGTTTAAGCTCTTGGTTGGAAAATATTCTCTTTTATTCTACTTCTGCCTAAAAATGAGTAAAATCTAGAATCTGCGCCACGTATAATGTCTCATTCCTCCTCTATCTACAAGAGTAAGCTCCCTTGAAAGGGCTGAATTTGCGAAAACTTCTGAGCTTAAAGGCAGTGTCCCACCTCATTTTCATGTAAGAACACTTTGGACACTACACATTGTACCCTTTCGAAAGGGGTTCTCGTCAATTTTGTAACTTCTGGTATGTATTTTCAAATCAACGGGGCGAGGAGGTCTAGCATCTATCTCTAACAAAAGCGATGTGTTAAACCTCCTTTAAACCCCTATTCAGAAACATGGTCGTACCTATGCGACCCAGAGGGAGGGAGAGGAGAGCGGATGAGGAGGACGTTTGTTAGCCTCATAAGATGAAAGTATAATAGAATCGACGACAGGTGTGCTGTTCTCATTTGCTGGGATCCTACCACCATCCTAGGACTAGCACCGATCCCGTAAAAGGTGAGGGAGTCCCACTGGTGTACTGCAGGTTGTGCTATCTCCAGTACCTTCTGCAAGTCGGTTTAGAGCACCTTGCCCTGAAATTTTCGTGTTCATGTATTTTTGGCCCTATTTAAACAGAAAATGAAGATTATTGTGGGTGAAACTAATTTATTTTGCTTGTTTATTAGGTTGAGGAGAAAGCAGGTAGAAGAAATAGCATCTGTATCAGATTTTCATCTCTGACTTATAAGAGGATTTTTTCCAGTGAACTGTGTATACACCTTTCATATCTTTAAATCGCTCCTACACATGGGTAGAACGCCGATTCTCTCTTCTCAGAACTGCGTAAGCTTTGCTCCGACAAATAGAGGTACCCATTTTCAAAAAATGAGCAAAATCATTTTATTTTTCGCTCAAGAAGAAGCTGAGGAGTAGGATGAGATACAGTGCGTATCAAAACTAAATATCTACCCCGAGCTGGTCAATATTTTGTCTCATATTGGTTACCACAAAAGGGAACATGCTCCATAAGATTCCTATAATGCATAAACCCTATATCATTTGTTTCCACTAATTTCCACCGTTTGGCCTAGAATTCTTGTACAAGAATTTTTTTGTTTGTATCAAGATTTTGTATCCACTCACGACTGTTGAACAAATTTATCGTCATAACCGGGTAATCAATGATCGATCGGTCCACCATCGTTGCGGATGCCTTCAAAGGTCTTTCGTAGCATACTTTTTACTAGGTTTTGTGTGGCGTTGCCGTCAAACTGGTCCCAAACGTCCAGTATCACCGCTCTCAAGTCGTCGGCTGTGCTGCACTGTTTTTTATTCCGGTAAACGCGGCGTACAATTATACCCCACATGATTTCAACTTGGTTACAGTCTGAAAAACACGCAGGCCAGTTTACTGTACATACGCAGTGCTCCTGGAGCTAATTCTCGTTGAATGAGACTCGTGGACGGCGGTGTTGTCTTGCTGAAAAACGAGAGAATGGCGCCGAACACCTCTCAAAAAGGGAGCAAATGCGTTCCCAGCACTTCTTGATATTCAGAGGATTCTATTCTCCTGGAAACAAGCGCCATTTCTAATTTTCCTGAACTTCTGAACGTGGCCCAAGTCATAGGCGAACCGCCACTAGAGGTGCGCCTTGAGAACATGAGTGGCTCCTTCCTTAAGTCCCTCCAATAATGACGGTACCGATCTAGTTCATCCAGATTTAATTAATTTTCATCACTGATGTTTACCTGGAAATCAGATTTGTTAAATTGACATCTATCTAAATAAATTTTGAATATCGACATCATCATTATCTAAGGCACCTTGTCCCATTGCGTTGTCATGTTATTTTTGGCGAAGAGCAGAGGTGCGTCTCTGTGCTAGGGGGTCAAGTGTGGGATCTTCAGCATTACTTCTCTTATGTGTTTCAGTTCCCATGGACCGATCTTCACATGGTCATTCTTGAGGTGTTTAAACCCAACTGAGCCTACATCTGAGCGAGGCTCAACGTGGAATCTGACTCCAGTCTCTTGATCATTCAGCTATTGTTGGGAGTTAGCAGCTTAGGGCAAGCGGAATTGAGCTGCTTGTGGAATGTAGATGGGTTTCGCAGATACCTGTCCACAAATCCATGAGAGCGACCCAACTGAGCAGCGATTGGAGCAGCGAATGTATGTTATGAGAAAACACGAGTGACCCGGTAAGAATATTTCAGTAAGGGGTTGTCGTATTTAATAAAGCGAATGGAAGTGGTTCCATCTCAATCGAATGTTTTGGGATTTTTTTACTTATAGTTTTTGGGTGGATACTTAATTTTGGTACGCACTGTAGTAATGAGAGAGTGAGAAACCAGGAGAAACAGATCAGTGGGTTACCAGAGTGAAACGATGTCCCGCTAGTTTGGGCCAGGAAAAAAATGGAAAATTTAACATGTTAAATTAGTGACACGGAGCAGGGTTTTTGGTATTTCTCATTTTTCTCCAATGATTCCCTTTTGTTTTCAGACCTGGCCTACTCATATCTTAGCCGTGTCTGTCTTACCTTGCGGGAGCAATATGAATCACAGGAATCCCTTCCCATTATGATGTGAAACCGTACGAAGCGTGTCTCCTCATAAAAGCGCATATCTCCACATCCGAAGCAAATGGAGCGGTCGCGCACCGTGAAATATTTAGCCACTCCCTCCTTGATTGCACCTCTGTTATTACTGACCACAGTGCTTGCCAAGATGTCTCAGAGCAGGTCATAATATAGGTTGGGGCAAAAGCACTCTTTCACAACTAAAGTCGTAATTGCAGCAACAAACACTACCTAGTCCTTCAATAGCCATAAGGTAATACGTTGGGGAATCTCCCACTATGTCAGAAGGCCATGCCTGATTGAATCATCAGCAAAAAGGAATAAGAAAGTTCTGAAAAACTCCTTCCATTACTATTTCCTCTACATAATATTATGAGCAGAAAGACAACTGCTGGCAGTCGGTGATTGTGCAGGGTTTCATCTAAGGCAAAATCGTTGATTTCTTTCTGCATCCATCAGCACCTTCTTCGTTATACACTCTGCCAACGGTGATGGTAAAAACCGCAAGAAGTTGAGCATCCCAAAAATCATTCATCCAGAAAACACGCCCGATATATCGCTAGCATGAACAAGTCATCATTAATCATCACTGCCTCTTTGAACAGGAACAAATTATTTGTATCTGTCATTGGAACAGCTGTTCAAGAACATGGGGTTAACTTGTGGGTCTATTAGTGGCCTGTTCCAGTTTCTTCGAATAGCAATCCGAGCGTGACGATTCCACAGGAGATCCTTGCCGTGGGCCATCTTATTATGTTCCAGCCTGATCTAACGCAGGAAATCTCGTGATTATTTTGATTCTGAGTGCCATATTCATCACTGCGCGTTGTTGCCCTCCTTTCCCATCAGCACTCCCATCTCCCCGAAACCACCTACCAACTGCTTCCGAAGCGCCCATCACACAGCTGTGCACAGGTACGGTGACGTCGCCTGCCGACGCACCTCTCGCTCACCGTGATAGAGCTTATTTTTAGCATCTTGGTCACTGCAGGGAACCGACGTCCCCTTCATCATCTGTAAACCAATCAGTTAGCATCTTCCCCATTGCTGGACCCTGTTACTAGATACTCGTCATTATAAATGGCCACACTTTGGCAAGCACTGGAACTCATGACTTCGAGTCAATTACATTTGTTTGAGATCAACGATTTGTTTACAAAACAAACTTTGACGCATTGTTTCCACCAACACATGACATTTCCATTCAACTCCTATGACCTCATCATTCACACCAGAAAAAATGGGAGAACAGGCGGGGCTATACGTTCCGCTTTATTCATGCCGTCCTGTCAAAATATAAGTACATAGTACAAAGTTAGTGCTTGTGCACATGTGTTTTGATAAAAGTTATCCCATTATCTCGGTGCATTTTTCTGTAGAATCCATCTAGGAGGATCGCTTTTTGAAGAAAGGGATGTTTTCGTTCTCTGCCGCATCGGTTATGAGCTTGCACTTTTTATTACTTCCTTTGAAAAGGCTTGGCATTCGTACCTAGATGAAGGTTATTTTTGGGAGATAGCAATTTTGAGAGGTACGCAGCTTCCTTGAAGAGAGCCTAGGTACAACAAGGTCCAGGAACAGTAGACAGAGAACAAAGGAAATGTGATCAGACCCTAATCACCTCCATAAGGTTTTTCTTTTGAGGTTGTGGAGGTTTCTAAACAAGGAATTCTTGTGATCTTTCTGAATTCTACCTGCGATACTTCTATACATACTTCAAACTGTTGTATGTACGTGGGACACCTCCCGCTAATTTCTGTTCCTGGTTTTGTTTTTCTGCTTATATAAACCAACATACCTTAGTTGTGTTTTTCCTTAGTCTCGAAGTTCCTGCCGATAGGTAGCCGAAATTTCAAAGCTATAACATCATCAACTTACGAAGGCCATACTTGCACTTTTTTCCTCATTTTTTTAACCCTATTATTATCTACAAATTAATGCGGATCTGCCCATCGATTTGCGACTACCTGAAGACGAACAGATTTGTGCTTGAAAGCGGATTCGCTGTTGACTCCCAGCATTAATTTCACGTGAACACTTTATCCTGGCATTACACCGCTGGATAAACAATTATATCTGTGCAAAAAGTTCCACTAGAGATGCACTTGTCCATAGCGGACGCGCACTCTCTCACGTTCGCTCTTCGTACAGCTCTGAAATTCATCAAACGTCATAAGACATCTCCAGTTCGATCTTCTGCCCGATATGTTCTCGTTTTTCTCGTCTCGACCATGTGGCTTTTGATGGAAAGCTTTCAAAAATACACGATCATTGAACTCCGAAGACGTCTTCCTTTGCAGATGTACTCGCCGGTGATGCGACGCAGCGTGCGGCGTCTTCCGCAGACGCCGGGCGGATCGCCGGCCATCGGACACCGCAGAGTTCAGGAAGTGCTCAGTGCTGAGACGCTTAAGTGAGTTGTAGTTCTTTGTCAGCATTTTGTTTTTTTCGGTTGTTTATTTGTGCATTCTTGTTTATTTGTGCATTCTTATTAATGTGCTTGTGGTCTAATGTGTATGCGAGAAAGAATCCCAGAATATCACTGCGATAGGAAGTTTGTCCAGCGCAACCTAAATTTCTCCTTTCTTTCTCTCTTTTTATTCCTTGTTGTTTTTGTATTTTTGTATTTTTCCTCTTGTTTTCATTCTTTCCACCTACTACACCAAGTCCTCTGTTCAAATGCGTCAGTTTCGTGGATTGGATTTCGAAAAAAAAGGAATGAAAAAGCGAGAACTGGCAAAAAGAGGAGAAAATCCTCTTCGCAATTGTTTAAAAAGGATTGACGCGGCATATTGTTATGTATATGACTGAAAGCGTTCGGGGTAGAGAAGACAACCTTTTCAAAATTATATGCAGCTGTCAGATCTACCTACGGTTTAGGACTTTGCAAGTAAAGTCATTCCGTTACGCGACGGGTGCGCACGAAATTTTGGTGCTTGTGTTTTCGAGCTGGGCTTTGATTTGGCAAATACAAGCAGTATATTGTGCGTATGTTCGCTTGAGCCATTTCTACCGTAAACGAGAGCTAGTTTTTCATGTTACTATTATATGTGCCATGTCTGTAGAGACTTACAAAATCCACATGATTACTCCTGGCACGCAGGTTTTATTTCGTAATTTCTGCTGGATTTTTTCGAGGAGACCCTGACCGAGTCTGATTTCGTTTTTGTTTTATAGTAATCAGATCTTGCTTTCTAGCGAGTCCACATGGGAACTCATCAGATTGCAAGCGGAACCATTGTGTAACTAAGACAACCTCTGTAGCAACTAACACAACAAGCGACGAAATTCGGAGAGTTGCTCGTAGATTTAAAGTCTTTACGCGCAATCGGCGGAAAATCTTCGAGCGCGCCCAGCATGGGACGCGTGTGCGGCGCGGCCTTGTTGTGGCAGCGGTCCACCGTCGTTCGTCAGATTTTTGACCCAGATGAGTGTTTTTCCTTCATTTTTTTCCTTGATTGAAGTTTATCTGAAGGTGTGAGACCTCTGGCTGACCGATGTCGACCGGATGCCTCATACAAACAATAAAAACAGCATTCCGGGCACGCATGGAGAAAAGGTGCAAAATATGAGGCATGCGAGGCCATCCGGTCGACATCGGTCAGCCAGAGGTCTCACACCGTCAGATATTCTTCAATCAAAGAAAAAAATGAAGGAAAAACACTCATCTGGGCCAAAAATCTGACGAACGACGGGGGACCGCTGTCACAAGAGGGCCGCGACGCGCACGCGCCCCATGCTGGTCGCGCTCGAGTATTTTCCGCCGATTGCGCGTGAGGATTTTACTTCCAAACGATATTGCCTTGTCAAATGGAGCTGAATCACCCTTCAATACCACATTTTCTACCACAAATGGGAGCGCCTAGAATTTCAAAAGACTCACTAGGTTGCTCTAGCTAATGGTTTTCGCTACTGTAGTGGAATAAAACCAGCGAAATCGGTCTTTTGGACATGGTGCGTTTTCAGGCATCATGACTATGGTATAACTCATCACACTGTTCCGGCAACTAGACGCTTGGATTCAAGCTATGAGGCCTGGAAATTTGAACTTGTTGAAAGTCCACATTATGCCAGTCAAACTTTAGCACACTAGTTGCTGTCTACGTACTTCTACATCAGAAACTTAAATAATTGTTCCAGTCGAGTACGGAATTTCGTCTGGAGAGTGCTTACAGAAGACTCCAATATTCTGGACCCGCTCGCACGCTCCGCTCGGCAACATCCTTGCATAGGAACTCTGATTGCCCGCGTATAAGCATATTCTAATTGTATCATCACTTCCTTCCCATCGAAGACCGCTGAAGTCTATTGTGCGGGTTTAGGCCGACTGACAAACTCTTTCAGTTACGTAGTGAACTATCTACCCCCACCCATAACACCACCCACACTCCTCTCTTCGGCCACTTGTTTGAACTGCGGATAGTCTGCCAGTATGCCGGTTTTTTTTGTCGCCATATGGATAAGAAGAAAACGCTGGTCCCATGAGCTCGAAAACGCAAAAGCTGCATTTTTGTGAAATTAGTAATTAGGGATACATGTGATTCTAGACCGTTTCACATTCCCAGACGTTTTGGCCAGGTCTTCACAGTTTATGTATGGTCCCAGGCCAATTTGCATTGGCGATGCCTCTGAGTTACCTGTTGAGCTTGCCATTTTTTCCTTCATGTTCTACAGTTTAAATCTAGTGTTCTAATGAGCATGAGCTTCTCGAATACATCAGTGGAATCGCAATCACCTCGCCCGTTTCCACCCATATTTTTCGGAAATTTATATTGAGAGAGCATTATCGGTTCTCAACAAATCCATCCTCATCTGCTTACAGAAATTTGAGCGCTGTCTGTCCTCATTTTGTGCTGGGCAAAACAATCATCTGTGCAAATACATCGGTCATCTCAATGTTGGCTCAGTAGGGTATCTGGATTATGGAACAAAATACACCACATTTCTGCATTTTATATTCGTCATGTATGTAAATATTACTTCTTTCGGGACGGCATTTCAATTAATCCATTGAAGCCGGAAATGGCTAGCACGAGATAGAATAGCGGAATCTAGGGGACAAATGTGAGCGGAATTGTATGGTAATGAGGAATACGTTCTTTACTTCAAACATTTTTAGAGAACGTTTAACGCGTTCATACTATATGAAATAACCAAAGCTGCATGCGAACCTGTAAGCTAAGCCAGCAATTACCATCTGTTACCTTGCCTTTGATGCGAAACAGCCACTTCTCAAATTGGAGGGGGGGGGGGATGCGTGAGCACATCTTTCACAGATCCGGATCCAGGCACTGTATAGATGTATTCCAGAGAGAAATCTCGAATTTAGAGTTTCCAAGGTTGGGAGAGGTCCACTCGCACTTTCTAGACACCTTTCTAGACGGGACTAAAGTGGGGGGAGGGTTAAAGTCTTTCTGTTAAGCCAAGGTATGTGCTCACTTGATGTCACTTATCAGCTCAGCACTTGGTGTGAGCACTTTAATAGGGGAGAAGGGAGAAAGCGATCGGTACTGAGCATTTTGACCATATGCGTCACGGATACTAGGCTTCATTTTGAGATCGTTGAGGCTTATGAACGCGAGTTTGCTAGGTATGAATGGATACTAGGTTTTCCAAGACTCAAGTGACGGAATGGCTGAAAATTACAGGATAACGGATACTCGGTAACGGATAACAGATAAGGCTGAGGATTCATGGTGTGGGGCGCCACCCTCAGGACAACACAGGAAACCTGAACAGGAATTTTTCTTTCTGGCCGAATTTCTTAGTTAGCTCTAAGAGGCTACACCGATGAAACCTCAAAAAAAGCGCCAGAATACATACGTAGCACAACCGTTTTTCTGTGAATGATGACTGTCGCTTGGGAAAAGTGTGAATTGAATGTCCAACAAGCTCCAGCTTCATCCGGATCATGGATGCGCCAAGACTCAAGGACAACGGCTAAACGCGTAACTCGATTCGCTAAACCATGGGGCATTCCCCATTCGTATATGTGTTGCGTCTTCCAGACAAATTTGGAGCCAAGTTACTGACTCCGGAGGGATGGGAGACTTTTCTGGGGAGGAGGAGTTGAAATTATGACCGTGCGCATGTCATCAGTGCCTCTTGCCACTACTCTGCAAAACCCCATAATACCCCGCCTCTACTACTTCGCACAAAAGCAGATGACTTATGTGAGGATTCGTGAAGGTCAGGTGAGGTTCTAAGCGTCCGGCTTATTATTGCCATGGCTTCTCATTTCTGAGTGCAAAAGCCCTCTGGGGGTGGCGTTCATAAAACGTTGACCGAGCAAACCAACATAGTTCTGTTCTGTAGACTATGTATTGTTAGGAGACCCAGCACGCGAGAATTGATTTAATGATTTACTCGGTTACGCGCTCCTGATTTTTAATCCTGGATAAGCTTTACCCGTTCTGGCCTGGAGAAACTCTTGCACTTGATAAGAGCAGCTAGCTCATAATATTCCCGCGAACCTTTATAAATCTCGGATAGGCCGCCATGAGGTATGTAGGGGGGTGTTTTTGGGATTCTCCTCCTGGAGTCCGATAGGGCATTCCGTCGTTAAAAGCAGAACAGAACGTATTTGGAGCTTGTAGACAAAATTGGAAGTCGTTAGTACAACAACTCGATATTCCTTGGAGTTTATGCCCCACACTGACACCAAGGTCGTAAGGTGTGAAGCGCAGAAACAGCAGTATTCTGGAAAATTTTCTTAACTCCCCGGACAACTAGAATGAAATAATCCACAAGGCCTTGGCATTTGAACGTACTTTTTTTTACTTTTTTGACGGATTTCCAGGGATCTTTTTTCACTGAACGGCACTAGTTAGGCGCCTGGGTGTTCCCCATTTTCCCGGTATTTTAGGCGCCCCATGATTCGCGTTCTTTCCATTGTTTTCGTAACGTTTTAGTTTCCGCGTGAATTCGCAGTGTTCACCTATCCACATTCATAATGTCTTCTTAGTTCTGTCGATTACATATCAGCTGTTTGTTGTTTTCACATTTAGTCACTGATTCATACATGTTTACGTCTTCTTAGACGGTAAATCATTTTCAAGAAGCTTAGAAAGCGGGCATAAGTGTTACGTTACTTCATTGAGTTAGACTCGATGGGTCTTGGAAGAGATAGGTCCAACTTCGCGGCTCCTTTGTTTTTTTGTGGACTCTTCCAGAATATTGACTCATTGAAATATTTTCCAGCTTGCATTTGCGCTAAAAAGAGGTGCTTAGAATAAATCCATGATGCATAAGAGCAGTGTACATGCTGTTCACAGTCTTTGCCGAGGTTCGTTCTCCGGCGAAGTCCTGTCATTTCCGAACTTTGTTCCTCGATTGTGTATGAAATGTTAGCGTGTTATTTTTCTTGAAATCTCCCTTTTCTTGAAACCCACCACTCATGCTCTATGAATAGATACATACGTATAATGGAAAATATTGCATTGTGTTGTTTGAGGCGGTTCGCTCTTGTTTATTTGTGCGTCTGAGTTCTATCCCAACAATCGCTGACAAAATCGAGTACTCCTTCCTCCTTTTAGAATGAAGCTCCCTTTTATCCTGAGGGCATGGTATTCTTTCAAGAACTGGAATTATGGAGTTTTCTTCCCAAAAAAAATTCTTGGAATAATCCCAACATGTTGAGCTACCGTTCTCATCCACGTGCACCTCACAAGCAGCCTTAGTCATCTTATATTTAGTCTTTTCTTCCTTTTTTCCTTTGTTTTCGGAACTCCGAAGTAAACAGAAGTCATCTGACTCCGACGTTTCCCCTCACTCGTTCCCGGCCTCGATTGTCAATCCCATAACTCATATATCTGCCAATCTTGCTAGTTTTTAGAGAAGCAAGGCAGGTGGTATTACTACAATGCTTATGACCTCTTCAATTGTGTGAGTCTTGGTTCCAGTTCAGTGGTATGCTTTCTCCAACCAATTCTTTCTCCTTCAAAAGACCTCAAGGATTTTCATTTAAAGGTTCTGCTGTGGGGTAGCATTCCCTTTCTTAGGCCTCGAGACATGTTTTGTATCGCTTTACCTTGGCCGAAGCGCAGGCAAGCGTAGGTTCATCATCTAATTCGTGAAGGTTTAGGCTACGAGATTTTAAAAAGAAGTCAGAAAGGTCGGCCACGTGAAAATTGATACTCTCCTCTTCGCTTTCTTGTTTCCTTTGTTGCTTTTGATTGCTGTTTTACTGCACAAAAAAGCAGAACATGAGATTATGAACCTTTTCTCAACCCTATCCAAACACCCATCAACAATACACATCTGATATAGTTTTGTATGCACAGTAGCTAGCAAAAAGATTGCAACTTTTGGTTTTTCGTCTATAACTTCGTCCAAAGCGGAGCAACAAGGCTCCAAAATGACGTCTATTATTGGGACTAGGCCCCGAATTAATTGCTGGCATAAGAATCAACCCGTATTTTTTAGGAAATGTGCATGTGGTGACTACTTGCTGATATTTGCAAAGACTTTGTGAAGTTAGTTCAACAGTGATGTTTTATGGATGTTTTTGCCTCTCTGGCACCCTCTGTCAGCTTTGTTTGAAAGGAAGAGATGCAGCTGATGGTTCTAAAAGTTTAGTTACAGGTGCTGGAATTCAATACATCTCATTGCTCCCTCGGGATTCCAAAATATTCCGGCTAGTTGCAATGCAACCAATTATGCACCTCGAGTTTTGAATTTTTTTGTCTCGAGAAGGAAGATACCTCAGCGATCCCATGAGTGATAAAGATGCTCCAGGATTCATAGAATATTGCCGTATGCACGATGATTCAAATTGTTTTGGATTTATCGTTTCATATTGTTTCTACCACGATTTTTGAAGGAGATTTTGCAAGCCACTTACAGGCATACACAGCTCAGTGGCGCAGGGGATTTTTCAAGATTTCCGAGGAAATAGAAGGGTATTTTGCGATAGCTTATTGTGAAGTCCTCAATTTTATCACTACACTTTAAACACTTGATTTTGATCATTAGATCATAAAATCAATGATCTAAGTTTATCTTTGGAGTTGCAGAATAAAATGAAAAATTTGGACTTTCATTCAGGTCTAAAGAAGCGAGGTGTCCGAGGTGTCTTCCATCTTTGGATCTAGAGCGTATACGAGGCACAGAATTCTTGAATAAACCGAGTGTTTCCTGCATTCTAAACGAGATTCATTTGGCCCAAGCTCACCACTCCTCAACCCCACTTCAGGGAGGCTAGAATCATTGCTGGAAGTGCCTTTACACCAGAAAAACCACGTAGGCCACTTCGATTCAATTCCTGGCTAATTCGGCAGGCTGCAAGGCGGATTACAAAAACCACACCGAACGAGATTCAGTGGAGGGCTGGGCGAAATTGCCAGGTGCTGGATGTTCTTGCACTGAGTTCTTCGCCTACCTATTCCACGGCTTCAGCATAGAAAAGGTCGAGGTTTCATCTTGGAATTTTTGGAATTGTAACTCCTAACTTTTTGTGCTTCAGTCTCCTCTGGTACATTTTTGAACTTTTCCTGTTTCTCTTCGAAATTATTGTTTCTTTTTATATATATTCAAAATGTGACCCCAACTATTTCAGGGTTGTCATTAATATTTTATATTTGTTCACTTTTGGCAATGACATAAACCTAAAGTTGGAACATATAATTTTGCAATAATTTTAAGCCACTCTATAGTTCCTAATTGGGAAAGGATTGTATCTCAATAGGAAAGGGAGAGGTATAGGCAGAGATAAAGAGAGATAGTGAGAAGTACTCAAAGTGTGTTCTGAGTGGAAGAGAAGGTAATGACTGGTTCTATTATTCACTTGTTTGTTCACTTCATGCTTTCATGGTGCATCCAAAATAGTACATTATAACAAACTAGCGCCTCTTCGGGACGCTAGAAAGTGGGGTGCGGCAGCCACTTGAGGCAGGTGGAAAAGCTTCACACATGTGAAATGCTTAGAGAATTAACAAAAAGCAAAACTAATCATTAGCTGAACTCAAATACGGAACCCTCTTTATGAATTGCGTATATTCTACAAGTCTGACCACCTCATCAACGTCGGGCTTCCACACTTCTCGTGGTCCTTGCCTTCTTCCAGATTCTTAATCACACATCTACATGTAAAACCATTTTCCGATACAATGACACTACCCACTTTTTTTGTGAGTGCATTCATTCAACGCTTATGGACCCGTCATGGCCAGCCACTCCCAACTCCGCACAGGAATATCTTCCAGATGGCTTAAGAACCTGTTTACAACTCAGCATACCAACGTAGTGCGAATAATCATCTTTTTCACACTACTGGGCCACTGCAGACCATTATCCTGGTGTTCTCCCTACTATTGTCAACGGCGGACCTGATCCATCCGTGCACCCATATCCCGGTGTTTTCCTTGCTATTGGCCATGGCAGATTCGATCCAGCTGTGGGCCCGTATCCTGACGTTTCCCCCACGGTTGGGCCAAGACAGACCCATTCTCAATCCGTGGACCCTGATGCGTTTTTCCCACTACTGGGTCACGGCGTACCTATTATCCATCCGTGTACCCGTACAGTGAGGTTTCCCCCACTACTCGTCCACGGCAGATCCATCCCCCATCCGTGGGCCCTTATCCTGGCGTTTTCCCGACTACTGGCCGCTGGCAGACCCAACCTTCATTCGTGGACGGGCCCACATCCTGCGTATTTCTTACTACTGACCACAGCAGGCCCATCCTTCATCGTGGACCCGCATACTGGCGTTTCCCCCACTACTGGTCCACGGCAGACCCATCCTTCATCCATTGCCCCGTATACTGGCGTATTTCTTACTATTGGCCACGACGGATTCTCTCTTCATCCTTGGTCCCTTATTATGGCGTTTTCTTTACTATTGGCCGCTGCAGACCCATTCCCCATCTGTGGACCTTTATAACGGCGTTTTCCTCACTACTGGTCCATGGCAGACCCATCCTCCATCCGTGGGCCCTTATCCTAATGTTTCTCCTGCTATTGGCCACGACAGACCCATTCTTCATCGTGGACCCGTAAACTGGCGTTTCCTCCACCTAGTCCACGGTAGACCCATTCTCCATCCGTGGATCCGTATGTTGGCGTTTCCCCCATTGCTGGGGCATGGCGGACCCTTTCTCGATCGGTGGATTCCTATCCTGGTGTTCTGGTGTTTTTTTCTGAACTATGGAGCCCGGCACATTTGCCCGTCATCAGTGCACCCGCACTACTTGTAACTCTCGAGAATAATGGAAGAAAGTTAGGAGATATTCAGAGTTTGGTCAATTGCATGTGCTTTCAGGAAATGCCGCAACAAAGCTTAGGATGACCGTTCTTCATTCGTTCTTCTTGTGTATTGAATTGTATTGTCCTTCTTAGAAACAAACACTGATCCTAGGACTCCCTAATTTCTGCGGGACCTCGTGAATAAGTGCGCCGAACGTGCATCCTCAAGGCACTGAGGGTGTGTATCATCGTGAGGGAGAACGGGGCGTGGCATGGTTCTGCGATTGGTCCGTTCAAATCCTCCTCCCGCCCCCAACTGTTGACCCGTTCCCTTCGCGCGCGATTCCACTATACATAAGCATAAGCATGCAGAATTTGAATGCGGCCGAAGGCGAGTTGATGTTGAAGGGCGGGAAGTCTCCGCCTCGTTCTCCCTCACGATAATACATACCCAGGCAAGGACCGAGTGCGGCCCATCACTGCGCGACCTCTCAAGATGCGCATCCGTCCGTTCGAGGAGTATCACGTCCAGTGCACCGTGATTCTTTGGGGACACTGCTAAAGCGCCAAAAGAGGGGCTACTCTGCTCCGTATACTGATGTTACGCAATGCCAAGTCGTTGTAAACACTCTCCCGCCCGGAGCGCTCGAGACCGCTAGAGTAGGGTCCCGCCACGAAACCCTGAAAGCACTGCCTAAACCTCTCGCTTTCATAATTGGTGACTGTATCCATTTTTCCGTCAGTGCCGCCCTTACGGTGCTTTGTTAAGAGGAAGGATCTGAAATGACTGTGAAGTAGAGTTCGTACTAGGTGAAGTTTGTCTTTATTCGTTCTCTCTATACTTAATCCACAAACAGAAAATAAAATGCAAAATTTTCTGCACATAAAGTATAGAAATGTAAAATAAGAGAAAAAAATGGAGACGATGTTTTGGTGTTCTGCAAACATATGTAACTAGAATGTGAATCTAAGGAGATCAAATATTTTTCTTCGAACTTTTTTCCAAGTGACCAGGGCTAGAGGTGAGTGAGGAAAATATTTGAATAAAAAATGTAAAAAAGTATCGTTTTGATGCGGGTCCTGCGTCGTGTCATTGGGGTACTCACATGATGAGAAATCTTTGCTATCTGGGCCGCTCATGCATCATTGAGATTACGCAGGGTGAACGTGTTGACGACACCCAAATTCACTAATCCTAACACGAGTCATACTTTTACCCTGGATAATCTCAGTGATGCGTACAGGTGCTGTATTTATCATGTCGGAGTAACACTCTGTTATCACTATAAAATATCATCCATTTTTAATTCTAGGGCAACAAGGATTAAAACACTTTTCTGATGCCCCAGTAGCACTCGTTGTTCACTTCTGCTTTTATTATCTTCTCTCTTCTTTGTTAATTTTCTGTTATTTTCTCACAAAAGTAGGGCTCGAATCTCATAGCGCAGGTTCAGAAACGTTGAGCTGGATTTCTAACCTGTGTGATCCAAACGCTATGACTAACACGACTACTATAGTGAGCACGTGCTCATACACCGTCGACCCCGGTTCACAGAGGTGTTCTTTACCGGTGCGTCGCCCTCCGCGTCCCCGGCGATGCCTCGCCGTCGCCTCACGCACACTTGTCGTCTCAGTGTCTCTTTTTCGGCGTGTTTATGATCTGCTCCTTTACTATTACAGCTGTGGGGCTGAGCTGCTGCAGCGTCAGCAGCGCCGCGTACCATCGCTCATTACAGATGTGCGTCAGATATTTTTAGACTTCCGTCGCTCGAAAAAACATCCTATATGTTGTGTTTTACTGCCGCCTGCGATGACGCTACACTACGAAGTGTCGTCGACATCGCCTGTGAGTACTGCTCTACGCTGTGCTTTTTTAGCTGGAAAGGCACAATCAGTTCCGATCCGTTCTTTTTAGCTTTTTCCTGGAGCGCATTATTTGCACGTGAATGGTTGGGTGTGGATAGCTTGGACTGCTGGTTTTTTTTCGTTCAGTGACGATTTGGATTTCTGGTCATGTCCACTACTCTTGGTTCCTAGTTTTCCTCTTCGTATTCTCTGGTGTTTGCATAACTGAAAGTGGGAACAGAGTTAAAAAGTTAACCCGTGGTTTCCCTATTCTTTCGCTATTATTTTTCCCTCCTTTACTGCAGTTTACTACTATATTGTTGATGGAAAGTTGGCCCTTTCAGGGATGTGCAGTTTTGTTCTAGAGACTTGCTGTGATTGCTATAATTACTCTTTGGCATATATAGTCATAGCAAGTCTTTGAAAAATTTTCTTTCAAATAACCGAGTTGCGATTTTATTCGATCTTCTCTTTTTTTCGATTTGTCGAACTTCGAATTAATTCGAAAACACTACATATTTCCGACTAGTCGAAATTTGGATAAATCAGAAGAAAGACTTCTTCGAATAGATTCCAGAATAGTCTTCTCTAAAGTAGTCGAATCTTGGAATATTCGAATACGAATGTTTATTCGACTTTCGTACTCGAATACGTGATTTGGCCCGTAGTTAGACCTTCTTCCTGTAAGTTTCGAATCTTCTTCCCTATTCCACTCTTCTTGTCACAGACAAGGTTAATTTACAACAGATGCATGAGTCCGTCGTGCATGTGATACATGATGAAGAGTAGACCCAGATGCATTTCTGACACGGCCCAGACGCAGGTGAGACTCACGCAACGTTCGCGCGCTTTTCTCACTCATGGTATACAGCCTTCATGAAAATTCTCCGCAAATGAATGCGTGCCTTTGATAGACGATTAGCCCACGTATGCTATCTAAAATACTCCGTGTTCTCTCCTCGTATTTCTCTAAACCTGCTGGCGACCATCTGCATTACCGATGAGCCGCTCTTTATCCTCACCAGCTTATTCTAATTCTTGTACAAAAATATTGCCATCGATTTAACGGGCTGGTGCAGAAGCAATAGCGCACTTCTTTTCCAAAACCAAGCAATTTTCTTTGGACATAGTACGACATCCGATATGGTTACTTATAGAGTAGATCAAGCTCTTTTGTGCTTTAGTTATAGGATGTCGACTACAATTAGTAGCCATAAAACAACCGAAAATTTCCAAAAGTGTCGTAGAAATGTGGATGAGAACTTTTGAAGCGGTTTCCTTGTTTTTCTAGGAATTTAGGTGGATGATAATCGTTGAGCTGCTTTTTTCGAAAGAGCACATTCATCAATGCCTATTGCTCCTATTTGCTCCAGGAATTCGCGAGCGATTTGCTGGAAAAGCACTCGAGATGCTCAAAAGCTGTTTTCTGCACCTCAAGTTTTGTCCAAGTTTTGTTTCCATGAGCTGGCTTAGGTTCTCCTGACTCAGCTTTTTTTTCAGCAGTTTTCACGTTCCGTTTCCGCCTTTTCCCAGCTCCCAAAGCCTCCATTCCACAAGAAGAAACTTGCCAAAATTGACCACCTGGGCACGAAAACCTCCTTGTTCTTCGCTTTTCAGTTTTCCGAGTTTTCTGAGCAGATCTCCACATATCTGCTCGTAAAACGAGCAGAAGTCCTCGCTACTCAAAGGAATTATACATACCTTCTGCTGAGACCTCTGCCCATTAAAGTCATGGACAAAAATAAAGTCAGCGCAAAAACACGCTATTTCTCTTACACCAACCTAATATCTTTAATAGATACACTTCTAATAACGTTTATAGATCAAAGTGGTTTAGGAATCATTACTAGTATATTTGCCAAAATTATTCTTCGGAGAAATAAAGCAAAGTTTTGGACACTGTGGTGACATGCACAAACAGCAGCTAGCTATGGATTAACTCTTATCAGAAGTATTACAAATATAAGTATTTCTAGCCCCTGCGCAAGTCCTCTACATCTGTCAGTAGTTCAACTGAAGTACTGGGCTTGCGTTCATTTGTGCCTCTTGACGCTTTCTAGAATTCTTCTCTTCCCAAATGCAATTTTCAGCTACTGCGTCCAAGTGTCAATTTCTGAACTTTTTTCTTTTCCATTTTCCTGACATCTGCGATAAATTCCCTCCGCCTTGCTAAGGGTTCGCCAAATTTCATTTCCTCTGCCCCCTACTTCTCGTATATGTATGTGTATGCGTCGGCATGTCTGGTACATATGGTTAGCAACGTTTCAGTTGGTGGTCTGCTGGTTGCAGAGTGGCTTTTATAAGAGAATACTAACTTTTATAAGAGAATACTGAGAATTTCAGGTCGCTCAATTAAATACTTAGTTTTCCTCTCCTTTAGTCGAAGTTCGCCGCTTTTGTCGGGGTAATCCAGTCATCTTGGGGTTTCCATGGTTGTTTTGAGCCTTGTTAATTAGAGCGCTTTCCCGTGTAATTGCTCGTGAGAGTTATTCTTAATTTCAGAGGTGTACACAACTTCTGCCGAACCATCTTTTCTTTGCAGGAACAGATTTTTGGAAAGACAAAAAAAGCAAAAAAAAAAGAAACAGAACATCGAGAAGAACTTTTCATGCTGCGGTTCTTTCCAATCGATAGGTCTCTGCTAATGAAACTACAACGCATTTCTTTTTCCTTTTTTTTCCTCCTGATAGTTTATTGAGGACCTGACGCTTTTTTCCTCGCTATGACCATTTTCTCACATTCTTAGAATTGGCAGAACTTCGGCTTTTTTGGCGCTCGTTTTATTTTATTTTTTTTTAAATTTAAGAGGGCGTAAACAACAACACGTTCACGCAACAGACATTCTCATAATAAATCAAAAACAATCCCAGCAACTAACACTTTGACAAACTCAATGTAACAATACTAACAATAAGCATAGGTTCAAAAAAAAACTCTCAGAAGTTGATTGAAAAACAATAATACTCGAATCAGGAAGCCAATGAGCAAGCTCTCGCAGTGGCTAATTTTTTGAACGTGAAAAGAGACGCTAGCAAAATATCACGACTGAGAAACTTGTTAACTTCTCGAATAATTCTGATGGGAAAACTTCTGGATCTGATTTGTGTCCTGGTATTTGGAGTCATGAGTTTTATGGATCCACCTCTAGTTCTGGAGTCTACCACAGTGAAAAAATCAGAGGAATTTAAGCCGGTTTTCCCAGTGAGTATTTTAAAGAACATAACTAAATCATTTTATCTCCTACAGCGTAAGTTAGGGATGTTGAATTGCTTTCTACGCTGCTCTCCATTTGGAATTTGTCGGTAAGTAAGCTCCCCACTACGCATCGCTAGCTTGCGTGTGAAATTATTCTGGATACTTTCCAATAAGTTTATGTCTTTTTTTTTTGAAAGGAGAGAAAATGGTTGTATTACGTTCCAGAATAGGGCGAACGTATGTTTTATATGCCTTAATGAGGATATGAGCGTCCTTTGTGCGAAGCGCTTTGAACAAGCTATATATTCTGAAGTTAGCTTTAGTGACCAATGATTTGTAGTGGTTTCGGAAGCACAATCTGTCATTTATCAAAATGCCCAGATCCTTCACTTCATTCACAGTCCTAAGTGTAGTCCCACCAATGTAGTAGTCGGTATTCGTAGGAATAGTGTTATTACCTATACCAAAAATGAAGGATTTATGCGCTGCTAGAGGCAAATCCCAGAGGTGTGACCACTCTTCCACACATTTGATGGCCTGTTGGAGTTGTTTTTTGTCATCCAGATTTTCAACAGTTTTATAAATTTTGATATTGCCAAACCTAGAAATTTTTTCGGATATATCAAAAATAGAATCGGTGAGAGCACACCGCCTTGAGGTACTCCGCTATGGACACAAAACTCTGAAGAGAAAGAATGACCTATTCTGACGCGATATTTCCGATTTTCGAGGAAGTTTTGGATCCAATTGGTCAGTCTCAGATGTAAACCAATCATTTTCAACTTACTTATAAGTTTACCGTCCGGTACCCTATCGAAGACTTTGGCGAAGTCAAAGTACACGACGTGAGTTTGGTTCTTTGCATCTATTGCCTTGGTCCAGTCATTAATTGATGAAACGAGAGCTGTCTCTGTGGACCGACCCTTCCAAAACCCATGCTGATTTTGCGATATGATGTTGTTTCGATCTAAATGCTCGACAGTGGATTTTTTGACAATTTTTTCGAAGGCTCGGGAAAAAATAGAGGTAATGCTAACAGGGCGATAGTTTTCTAGGTTGCTGAAGGGAGGTTTTTTAGGAATTGGAACCACAATACAGTGCGTTTCATAATTATAGGGACACCCGATTTTTCGCTGTAGCGAGCTTCACCGTGAACCAATCGATCTGATTTTTCTTTATTCAATTCAGGATGTGAAATAACCTCTAGAGACATATTTTCCATTAACATCATCAATATATAAGATTTTTATAGAGAAAGATAGAAAAACCAGTGTTTCAAAATTATAGGGACACTTGGACTTGATGAAACGATTTACCCAGAAAATGGAATATGTCAGTGCAGTTGTTACCAGTGGGTTATTCCCTATCCATTGCTAATCCGAACCTTCGATTCTTCAAACTGGTGAAGGTGTTCCAGATGAGGTTCGGCCCAACATCGACCTTAGTTTCTTGAACTGTGCTTTAAAGTTTTTTAGCATAAAAGTTCTAGACGCATTGAGCATGGAACCATCTAGAATTTGTCGTAGAGCCATTTTCCGCTAGAGATGAGTTTTATAATCGCTTTTCAAGTGCAAGGCGTCGAGTTTGTGGCACCTTTATCGTGCTGTGGTGCCTTGACCCACTGGGACAACTGCACTTTCTTGAACCAAAGCAAACTTTTGTCAACGATAACCATTCAGATGTGATGTAGAATGATCACACAGGATTTGATGAGTGCCTCTATGTTGAATTCTATTTGATACAAAGGCGATGAACAACTTACGCCGTGCACGACATGACATGCTCGAACAAGCCATTTTGCCTCCCAAGTACCGTCTTGGGAAACTAATTCTTTCCTCCAGAAATATTATCTGATCTTATGAATAAGAGAGAATTTGATCGATTCATACAGAAAAAGAGGCCTTATTGAAGAATTAAGGCCACAATTATGTTTCCTTTTTATGATGGGATTTAGGAAGCGACTGTGTGCAGTGACGATTGGATCTCGTGCATGTCGTAGGCTGTTCATCGCCTTTGTATCAACTAGAATTCAACATAGAGGCATTCATCAAATCCTGAGTGATCATTTTACATCACACCTGAGTGGTCATCGTTGACAAAAGTTTGCTTTGGTTCAAGAAAGTGCAGTTATCCCCGTGGGTCAAGGCGCGACAGCACGATAAAGCTGCCACAAACTCGAGGCCTTGTACCTGAAAAGCGCTTATAAAACTCATTTCTAGCGGAAAATGGTTCTAAGATAAATTCTAGATGGTTCCATGCTTGATACGTCTAGAACGTTTATGCTAAAAAACTTTAAAGCACAGTTCAAGAAACTAAAATCGATGTTGGGCCGAACCTCATCTGGAACACCTACACCAGTTTGAAGAACCGAAGGTTCGGATTAGCAATGGATAGGGAATAACCCACTGGTAACAACTGCACTGACAGATTCCGTTTTCTGGGTAAATCGTTTCATCAAGTCCAAGTGTCCCTATAATTTTGAAACACTGGTTTTTCTATCTTTCTCTATAAAAATCTTATTTATTGATGATGTCAATGGAAAATATGCCTCTAGAGGTTATTTCACATCCCGAATTGAATAACGAAAAAATCAGATCGATTGGTTCACGGTGAAGCTCGCTACAGCAAAAAATCGGGTGTCCCTATAATTATGAAACGCACTGTAGATCTTTTCCATCTGAGAGGAACTTCCGACCTCATGTAGGAAAGATTAAATAAGTATTCCAGAGGGTAGCCAATTTTCTTAACAAATTTCAATGGGATGAAATCGGGTGTAATTGACATGGAGTTCGGTCATCTTGATAACATTTCAATGATTGCGTCTTTATAGAACCACGTTGTTGGTTCCATTGTAGGAAAAATGGGCTCAATCTCTTCTAAACTAGACGTGGTCTCATTAGAGGAGCTCTTAAACTGTAAAGCGAGAATTTCTGCTTTATCTGATTCTTCAAGAAGAACTTCACCATTAGTTTTGACCAAAGCAGAAATCGTTCATAAGGAGCTGACACGAAAAAAGAATCAATGCAGAGATGCTTAATGATCTGGGAGTGTTCTTCATTAAAAAAATCACCAGAGCCAGCGCCATGAATCGTATCGTGGAAAGCGATAAGCCAGCTCTTCTACAGTTTGAAAGGTGAGTTCTTGTGTCGGTGTAAGGTAGTATGTTCTCGATTTCACGTGAAGGGCATACGAGGGAAGCTCTCTTAGTATTTGAGGAACAATACCTTCGGCCAGTTAAGTTTCACTTCACTTCTTTGTCTCTTATGGTATCCTGTGGCGATATCCTGAAACAATTGCCGATGCCACTATAATTGTTGCGTTTTAAGGGAAGGTTATTCACCATTCGCCGCTCTCTCGAAGGCAGCAGGGTTTCGAGTCTGGCGAAATACCTCTTGGAAGTCACCCATGTTGTGGACTTGCTTTGCTGTAAATAACGATGATTCGCAGGATGCCATGAAGGCGAGGGGTCTCCCCCACTTTTGGCCGCCGGCGCACTCTTATCGGAGCGGTGGACCCGTCTCCAGGCCTTCCCCCAGTTCTGGGCGCCGGCACACCCATATCACAGTGGTGGACACGGGTCCAGGCCTTCACCCACTTCTGGGCGCCGGCGCACCCATATCACAGTGGTGGATCCGGCTCCCCCATTTTTGGGCGTCGGCGCACCCGTTGAACTGTTGCACCTACTGTATAGGTCCAACAGTTCAACGGGTGTCATCATCCAACCTTTCGCTCGACCTCCTCTCTACCCCACTCCACCATATCACACCCGATCGTTGCCTTTTATATGATCTAGCAATCACCACACAATCACGATCACTGACCAATCGTAGAAATTCGTAACGCTCTGACACACACGTACACTCACAGACACACAAACGGCTAAGCGCGTTATTACAAGCCATGATAGTCTTACCATTTCCTGCGCTTACTTACTATCCATATTCATGGAAAATAGATACTAAACGATTATTTCTCCTTTTCCTCATCTTTTTTCCCCTTCCAATGAATCCTCATTCCACGAAATTTTTGGATTGGGGTAACATATACATAGATATAGTATGGTATTCACAGGAAAGAAAATTGAAATTAAACCAGTTGTAATGGAGAAGATTCAGAGAAAACCAGATGAGCCTATGTTTATAACCGAAAAAGTTATTATTATAACATAAATAGAATCCCGTATAAATACTTGATTTTGAACAAACCTTGAAAACTCGGATATTTAGAAAGGAGAGGTCACCGATCAGGTAGAAAGGTAGAAGAAATAAATGTCTCGTTCATTCTCTGCCTGAGTCCGCAAAAAGATACATAAATGACGAGGTCAAGACAGCAAACCAAAGCCACATTCTTTGGTCATTCGTGTCGCAATTTATTGTCCTAAAAAATTAGCATTTCACCACAGAAACACTGTTAAGTATTCGTATCGAATCAGATTCGAAGATTTGCTCACTTGAAAAAAGAGGGATCCACATTTCTTCTTATATTTCCCCTAAGGTCGTAGGTCTCTTCTTTCTTCATATACTCGAATTTTTGTGCTATTGAAAATTGAATTATTCAAATTTCTATCCCTAATACGTACACCATTTGATCCGAAGCGTATGTGGAAGGCGACTATTGTGAGGGAAGCGCGTGTTTACTTTGCAAGTTGGGCTAATACATCATAGTGCATCCACGTACGTAGTTAGAGCACCTTGCTGATTTGCCTAATTTTCCAAGTATAAGCGGAACGTGACACCCATAGCCGCAGATCTTCATCTTGGTAACTCTTCCTTGTTTGCAATTCTTGGAAGCTATTCCACCCTTCTGCGAACTCGTTTCTGGGGCTATTTATTTCCGAAAAACACGCCTTCTCCTTCACGAACTTCACTTACTTCTCTTGTCTTCCTTCATACGGGGTGAGTGCTCTGTGAAGTCTATTATACGTCCTCTGTTTTTGCCCAATGCCGGAAGTGGAGCGCCTATTTTCCCGCCATTCACGGCGAGTGACAAGTGCGAAGGAATTAGCCGCCGTTATTGTTCATGACTGATAGCGCTGCCCTTTTACTCAATCTTCCCACGGCTTTCCTTTTATGGGAAAGTACTCCCTGGAAACGGTTCAAAGTTCCCAGAGCGAATTAGTTACCACTCGATGGATAAGTGCGTTCTATTCCTGGCTATACACACACACTTGTCATGCTCGGTGTGGAAGCAGGCCTATTTCTTCGAAGCAGTGAAAGAGGCTGCTTCCAAGCAAGGTGCGGGCTCTGTTTTTCTCAAAATTCTTTCGAATCTGAGCTTATTCACTTATTTATTTATTTATTTGGGTAACTGTTTGCTTTGTAGTGCTTGTATGTGTGCCTTAACGTTACCTCCCGCAAGGGAACAGTACAACGAAAGAAATCACGCAAATAGTATGAAAAATTCGTCTCTCTAGCAATTATTCTTTTGATTTTCGTCTGTTGATTTATTGATATTGAATTTTATTGTTTTTTTTTTCAATTTGGACCTAACCAGCGCTGAAAATCGCGCACTCTCAATCTATACATGTTTTTTGAACTCTGGACATCCTGTTGTGATTGTAATGTTGTGAGATGGTGGTGCCAACGACATTTTAGCTCTCATTGCAATTGAAGGCACCTCGAAATCTTTTTTCTTGGGATTTTCGCCCGAAAAGAATTTTCGGAAATATGCGTGGATCTATGATTAGCCCACGAAAACTCTGTTTTCGAGCCTCAACTTTTGAGAAGCTTGTGGGCGGGGTCAAGGCAGGATTAAGGATTTGCGCACCTTGCATTCCCTTGCTGGTTAGATGCGGTGCGCACTTTCTATCCCGTTAGGTAGTGAATGACGAGGAATGGTTACGAAGAGTATGAATCTCCTCAGAAGACGCATGCCCGAGACAGTATTATTCATAAAACCTGCCCTTAGGCTCGGACCGCATATCTCGGCTCCGCCTACAATCTCCTCAAGAATTGGTGCGCGGAAATGGGTTTTCGGCAGCATTCCATGGAATCACGTATGTGTAGCATTGTGTTCAGCAGCTTCTGGCTCTTTTCATGCGAAAATCTCAGAGACGATTCCGAGGTAGGACCGTGGCTTTGACAACACTTATTAATCATAAGATCTTCTTCGTAAACTGTACCGAATTTCCGCTCATTTCTGCGATTTACATCTGCGTTGCCATCTGCTGCGAGTGTAGATTTATGGCTTCAAAACTTTGAGAGACGAATTACTTGTAGCTTCTTCGAGAAGTTTAAATGTTTTCTTTTCTCAAAAGAAGACAGATGATTTGTACTATCAGATGTGATAATTTTTCATCTTGTTTTGTTAGGTAGCGGATTGTAACTTATTATGAGAAACGGTCGTAGGTGCAGCCTGCCTGACTCCTCTTCGAAGAGTTGATTCCGACCTATCCAGCATGAGCATGAATTCAGGTAGCGAGATTTATCCTGTAAGAAAATGTCCGCAAAAAGTAGCTTAATCTGGTCACCAAAATTCACCAACAGCTACTGAAATTCGGCTGAATCTAGATCGGTTCCGAGAACTAACGACGAAGAATGCACAGCATGGATAATGATGAACGAATTTAGCCATGATGGATTAACCAGAATTCAGCCGCACGGTCCTTTCCTGTGTGCAGTTTTCTAGTTTTTTAAGTTTCTCAACTCATTAAGCAAATTCACTATTCACTCACGTAGCCAGCTCCCTGAAATGTTAAAAATTATCTCAACTAAAGTTAGTATTAGAATGGAAGGGGTGTAAGCGAGTTGTCTGCACCATCGGCAGCAGTATGCAATTTTATAGCGTTTTGGGAAATTATGGCTCTGACAATAGAAAAACAGGAGCTGAACAGATGTGCGACGATTGTTTCACAGGTCATTACTTTCCAAAGTACTGCTTAAAAACATATAAAAGATTTGATATGGAAAAAAACTATCCAGTGAAGAATTCGAGAAATGTGCAGTTTTTAATATTTAGTCCTCTACTGGCTCTGAACCTCATTTGCATCTGCATCTACCTTTCTAGTTCCATTTCCATTGATTATGTAATCCAGTAAAAAAGAATAACGGTTGTAAAAATAGGGGTAATAAAAAATAATTCTGCTCATTTGCGACATTTTGGGATCTGACTTGCGGTTTCCATCTAACATTCTTCCCATCCTTCTTCATTCCGACGAGGAAGCGCACGGCGCTGCGCTCGTGACGGTGAGCCATCTGTAGGGGTTCTTCTCCGATCGAGGAGTGTTCAGTAACTCAGCTGTGGCCCGTCTCACATTGCCGTGTTTTCCCCACGAATCTGTTTGTTTGTTGTGTGTGGGTCTGCGAGTGTCTTAAATCCGTCGCTGAATGCAGTTGGACATCTGCACGGCTCGCTGGAAGCGCTCCACGTCGCGAAAACAGCATCGAACCCGAGCTGCTGCTCCGCCGCTACCCATCCGCGCCTCGTTTCCTGGCCAGACTCGCAGAAACGCCTCGCTCCATTTCGTTGCTTGTTCTGGCTGAAGAAAGAAACCCAGTTCAATTCGTTCCTCAGCTCCTTTCACGTGTTATCGTTTGCTTACTTGCACTTGTGGAAATCCCTGTTTTCAACATCTTTGTCCTGATTTCTATCGGGGCAAAGACTTCTCAGAATTCTGGTTAGTGGGAACCCGTAGTGGAATCCATGAACGTCAATGGGAAAACGGTGACTTTCTAGTTGTTCCATGGTTGACCACTTTCCACCAGTCATTTGCAGTACTTCACTGTTTTCAACATCCGTTTTTCATGCTTGCCCTGAGGAAAACCTTGGGTGAAATGCACCAATTTCCGCCTGAGGAGGAACTGTTTAGCCCTGGGTTCAGGGTAGATTTATGCCTTCCGGGAAGGGTTCATCAAGACGAACACCGATGGTTTCGGCGGAAACACCATTTTGTTAATGAGTTAGGAAGCAAAGCCGGAAGATGCTCTCATTGGCATACGAACTGAGCAACCCACTCCAATTCCTTCCTGAATACCTTCTTTCTTGAGGAAGAAAACGCTCCAGCATTTCTTGCCTAATTTTATTTTTCCTCCTTTTTTTCTTACTTTTCTAGATCCGAAATCTCCAACGCTTATGTTCAGTTAACATGTGAGAAATGTTTTTAGTGGATCAAACTTACGCAAATGGAGCAGTAGGACTGTAGGGGAAAGTTATGAGAAGAACAAGTGATGATCTGGCTTCTTCCACATTAATTTCGCTGGTTTTCCGTGACTATTTCGTTGGCTACTCACTACACTCGCTACCGAACAGGAACCGAACTACATATTTATTCTAATCAATTTTTAACCACTTGCTGTGCGGAGATGTCTTGCTGCACGCTGCAAGAAAGTTCGAATTCTCGGCCTATTCAAATTCAAATAAACGAATTCAAAGGAATGTACTGCATTAATCATTTCCGGCTATAATTTTTATTTTAAGGATATAATTTTTTTAAGGATATAATTTTTGTAACGTTTTCTGGGAAAATTTCATCTTAACTATCGCATGAAATTCATGGGAAAGGAATAGCAACTTGAAAAGGTTCTGACCCACACACCGTCAGAAAATTATTGAAAACAGGACGAAAAGGTTTGCTTCGGAAGCACGAAATGAATTCGGTGGTCGGATTAAAAATCTTTGCAATTTCCGCAAGTTAGAGGCAGTTTTTCATGTTGACATGAAGTTCTCATCAAAAAATTGTGTAACATCACATCATTTAGTTATTATTCATTCATTCATCTTCTCATGTCGTATTAAACAAAATAAATAAATTTATCTACCCAGACGAATATTCGAAATAATGTGTGAGGTCAAATTGCCGCGGTGGTTTTGAAAATTGGCAAACTCTGCAAAAGTTCCGCTGATGTTTTTTAATTTTTTCTTAAGTTTATAGCAGAAGATTTTACTTTATCACATCTACGTGAATGCGTCCAGAACATCGCTAGGATTGTTTCGCAAACCATAAAACTTCCTTTCCTAGAACACTAATGGTACTTGCATTTTATTTGTTGTGGCGGCGAGGTCCCGGGCGTAACCTGATCCGCTCTCATGTCCGTTTTGACTTCCCCTATTGAGTAGCGCCAACGTCTAGCAGCACGCTCCGGTCTAATATTCCGTTGTTCCTATCAATGTTTTTGTGGATCACAAGATAAAGAAGGCCTTTTTGTTCGGGAACATTCTAGCTCTTGCTTGTTTCCCTCTTCGTAATCGTTCTCTCGCCACGCAGCAGCTTCTCGCCAGTTCAATTTCCGACGCAACGAGACCAGACGCCGAATCGGGCGTATTCCACAATACTGTTTACTATTTCCGGACCTTCGCGCGTGGAGCAGCGAACAAAGGCGGATTCCAGGCGGCAGCGAATTCGCCCGCATGGCCGAGCAGCCGCGGGTGCTGCAATCCCTTCACGATAGAAAGTGGCGTCTGACCAAGCTCCAAACGACTCGGGAAATTTCATTTCATGTTGTTGTTCTGGCTACGGTGCACTACTCGCTAGGCGGAATGGAGCTAATCGCTTTTGCTGTCCGTCTGCACCTGCAATTTACTCTGGATTTATTCTCGGAGCTGCAGAGGTCTTCTGAGAAATTGCTAGTAGATGCTCGAATCGTTTTAATCATGTTGACCAAATCCTATCCAATTCCTGCTTTTCTTTCTACTTGCGTCATGATCTTCCCACCTCTTCTTTATGATCAATTGCGCTCATCACTGATGAGCGTCGGCAGAACTTATACAATGAGATGCAGAACGAACTACCTTATCAATTTCCACCCCATGCACTCCATTTCTTTCACTGGAGATTCGGGATATCTCTAACCTCATCCTGGATTTCAGTGGGCAAGCGCGACCCGTGTCCTGTTTACCCTCTCCGGTATCGTTTTAGATCAGTAGAGTCCAGTAATGAGACCCATGGACATTACCGGGAAGGTTCTAAGCTTGCCGGTCACCCAATCTGGACGAGCTTCCGCAGCGAAATGTGGTACCCCTGACTATTCTTATCACTAGGTATCATCGCTTATCAAGAGCTGGAGTCCAAGCTACATACCTATGATTACCAGCTGAACTCGTCCATTTCCGACGGGCGGTAGGTCGCATTGTAAACAGGAACTTTCACGAATTCCGCCTCTAAGATGGCCCAAGGCTAAAGCGCCTCGGAGAATAGTTACAAGTATTGTGTTCGACCCGTCTAAATACCCAAGCCGTATTCTTCCAGAGCATATCTAATAGAACAGTATTGACTGTAGATGTGGGGGAATTCAACAGAAAATTTTGGGAAATATCACCTAGGTTTAGATGGATTCCAATAAAAAGCTTATTTAAACATTTTCCTGGACAGGATAATTTCTTAAAGGCTAAATCTAGCCATTAGTGGAAAGCTGAGATCCAGTCTTTCTACTTCCGAAATGTCTTTACTTTGGTATTTAGTCTTTCTATTCTAGGTGTCCTTAGAGATATATCGCGTAGAATCTAGGGTGATTTGAATTCCTTTATTATTGCAGTAGTGTTCGTACTCCTAAATTGCCGATTTCTACATTTCTGCTCTTATTTTCGTTGTATATTTCCCATCCTAAGATAATCCTTCTTGGACCTACCACTTGATGGGTGTTTAGCCAAATTCTTCAAAAATCTCTTGATTCAGTTATCATATTTTTTCCTTAAATCCTTATTCTCCTTTCCCTCAGTTCCTTTCTTTTCTCTACTATGTATGCTAAGGAAGAGTGTTGGTGTTTGATTTGGGTAAACGTGAACTTTTTCCACAAAGTCAAACTCTGAAATCGAAGACCGTCGACGTATTGTTATATTTGTAAATACTGAGTTATGTTTTTGTCATCTCTTTAGGAAAAAGCAGCTGATCAGAGTTCTGTCAGAAGTCGGAATTCGTGCATGACGAATAGTGTCTTAATCGAATAATATTTGAGTAATTATTTGAAAATTGGCGACTTAATCTAGGACCTATTGCCTCAAAGAAATGTTGTATAAGATATTTTAACGTAACTGTTTGTTTTATTATTATTTTCAAGATATATTTATTACTTGGGTAATTAAACCCAAGTAATATTACTAGGGGCGCGTGTGGCGCAGTGGTAAGAGGCTCGCTGCGCACGCACACGATCGATGGTTCGATCCCGCCCGAGGCCAACCAAGCCTTCCATCCCTCCGGGGTCGGTAAATTGGTACCAGAGGAGTCTGGGAGGATGAAGCACTGACTTGGTACATCGGGTGCCCCCCGCAAGTCATTGTACAGGGCACATACGCATTCAACGCCTCTACGATGCTCAGATGAAGTCGAATGCGTGGCGCATCCCTCGTGACGGGATTGATTAACGCCGACCACTTTATCCTTTATCCTTTATTTATTACTGCTTATTTGATATCAAACTAAATATTTAGTGATTTTATATCAAACTAAATATTTAGTGATTTTATTGCTCCATCTGGGTTCACAGAATGGCGGAGTCGCAACTTCCCCCCCCCCCCACCCTTCTCTCCTGGCTAGCAGCTCCTGCGTCCGGCACTGCCGTACACATTCGAACACTCGAATGGTCGAATCACGTGGCCCATTTCGTGCAAAGGACCAGTTGCACGTGGTGCCCCTTCTCGTGGCCCATGCTCCCGGAGGGACCACCCATTATCGCCTGCCTCCACGTCCCCAGGGGCCACTCTTACGGGGCCATCTGCTCTTTGTTCAGCAACTTCGGGCGTTCTTCGGTGCGGGCTGCTGAGCGTCGCGCACCGTCTGCCTCCGAGTTTCGCCGTCCGTCACCGCGCTCCGTTTCCTCTCTGTTTGATCTCTTTGCCACCTCGCCGACGTGCTCGTTTCGTTTCGAGTGCGCCCTCGTCAGTCCGCTTCACGTTTCGCGAACAGTTCGCCCCAGCTCTCAAGGGCAATTCTTTTTCCTGAGTGCCCTGGCGCTTTGTTCGTCGAAAGCTCTCAGTTCATCTGACCTAACTCCATTGTCGGTGTTGTTAGCGCCGAGTGCATTCGGAGGTTATTCTGCGTCATACACGTCCCAACGCCGCGCGCTCAACGGAAGACGTGCTGGCCCAGCGTGAGAAGTTCTCAGGCTTTACGGGATTTCGTCTTACTAGCGAGATTCGGCACTGCTTCAGCTATTCTCGCTGAGATTTGCGGCAAATTATGAGGTCAGTCTGAAGCCGACTTTGATTTCTTATCCTTTGAGTGGCTTGGCAAGGACGATTAGTTCACGAATCTAGCCGTTGAAATCTAACAATACCTTTGCTAGTTGGATCCTTCTCAGAGCCCTGTGCGCTTCTGTTTTTTTTTCTTCGCTTCTTTTCTGTAAAGGGTTACGTACATCGTAACTTATCATGAAGTATGGGTAGACAATTAAGTGGGAAAATAAATGAATAAACAAATGTAAGGGAATCACGCTTTCTAGTTCTGTAATGGGATTAGGCAACAAAATTTTTCCGGTTTGTATCTCGCTGGAAAATTAGGCTAGGAATGCTTGCACTATTTTGCTCTCCAATTCTTCACATCCATTTTTATCCGCCGTGGAAAATTTTCCTTTTTGTCCTTTCAGTATTTCAGCTGCAATTTCTCGCGCCCTTTGTTATGGTCATGGAAATTTGTCGTGTATGGTTCAAAAGCATTTTTCTTGAGCCACACGATGGATTACAATGACCTTTTCACAGCTAGAAAAAGTAAGAGAAATGCTTAATATGGGTAAGGAAAAGTTGCTAAGATCCGACGAATAAATTGAAAATTGCAACTGAAAAAGATACGGAAAATTCATATTGACATCTAATATTTCCAAACTTCTATAGGATGGTCCGTTTTCTTTCACTGCTTTTCTCTCTTCTCTTTTATTTATGGCATTTTTTTCGCACCATTTGCAAAACGTTGGACTACTGGATAATTGCAAAGCGTTGAATCGTCAGTTTGACATGTTCCTTAGCATCTTGTTCAAATTCTTTACGCTATGAAGCGAATCACCGACGCAAAGCAGACAGAATTCTTCTCTAGCTGAACTGTACAATCCTTATCCTTAGAATTACAATAAATCCTCGAAACTTTGTTTTTAAATGAGGTTAAAAATCACCGTTGTTTAGTACCACTTTCATTTTTATACTTTTCGCTCGCCAACACCCGGAAAGTTCGTACTCGCTCAGACATGCATTTGCTCAACCGGTTGAGCACGTTCCCGTCAATCCGTTAAACACCGGCACGATACTCGAAAACTCAATTTTTCCAGCCTCGCATGACTCTTTTATTCGTTTAACGTTGTTCAATGAGGGCTGGGAGGAAAAAGTGCTGTTCACCACTGACATCAGCACGACATCTACTTTCGCAGTATTTTCATTTATTTTTATCTGTTCGAATACACCCTGGGGTGTGTCATGCGAAACAGATTTTCGAAGAACGAAGAAGGCAGTGCTCCATAACTTCTGGGAAAATCTGAAAGTTGCCGCTCAGGCTTCGCTTTACTGGCAATTACATGTCTGCTGAGCTCCAGACACTGAGTTATGGTCCCAGTAATTAACTGCACCTTGTCTGCCACCAATATCCTCCGACTGAAACCTTCAGTATGAATCACCTAAGTGATAGTCAGCGGGAAGGGAATTTCTGCAACTTCAGTCCATGTAATTTCACTGGCAAATGCGTGCCTACTTGCTGTAATCATTGCTCTATGTTTGAATTCATGACACAAGTTTTTCTGCTCTGGAAATTCCTAGTTTATCCACGTGCGGTGTATGATATTCTGGCTACGCAATATTCTGCCCAACATATATGAAATTCTGTCTATTATGATAAGTTCTGCTACTTTTTAAAACAGCAGACTACACTATGCTGATTTTTCAGGCAAACGTATCATGAAAGCCAGAACTCAACCACAAAAAAACCTATAGGAGGGTGGATTCAAAAGAAGTATATCAGAAAAATCTAAAACTAATCTGAACACAGGTAATCAGCGCTGTCATATGAAGAAAAGGAAGTACGTTAGGATAGGATGTGAGTAGGCACTGGGGAAACAAACCAGGATATGCAGTAGTAGTGGATTCCCACATCTGATACCTTATCTGTGAGGTCTTTTCGTGTTGGACACAATATAAGACGGGCAAAATTTTATATACGACATCGGTCCCCGTACTAATGATCTTTGATCACTTCGCAGGTGCATAACCTGTGACGTGATTGTACCAATCGCATGTCAGTTAATTTGCTGTGAACACTAGACATTAAAGTGATGGAAATCCAACTATACGTTGAGGAATGCCGTCTGCCCAGCATGTGATTGAGAAGTTTGTTGTTCTGGATGACAACGAAATGTCTGAGTCTTTGAAAAGCTGGAGACGTGGCGGGTCAGCAGCAGTAAACAGAGATCAGTAGTGGAGCAGGTCCCTGAAAACAAACGATCTCTGACTCGTAGTGGTAAAGTTCTGGGATGACGAGGCATCTGGGTAAATCCTCTGGTCAAAAAATTTTTGTTTATGTATGAAAACCCTCCAGCCTCCTCCTTCCCTTGACTTCGCAAAATTGGCGAAAATTTCCAGGAACTGATGTACTGCGGAGAGGTCCTCCAAAATAAGTTTGAGAATTTTTCAATGCTGCTTCATGAAATTGATGAAGGAATTTCGTTAGTTCATTTTAACTCGTTTTATTACTTCTCTCAGGTATTTTAGAAAATTGGTTTGAAGCCAATTTTTAATAACTTGATGTTTCACATTCTATCTCTAAATTAGCAGCGACCCCACTCACCCCCCCCCCCTCTTCCAAGCTCCTCCTGCGCCATTGCTATCTACCGCAAGGACTTTTGTGTTGACTCTGAGCTTGAATCTAATTTTTATCCTTTTCAGAGACGTACTTGAGAACTCGATTTCCGAAAGAATCGAATAAATACATATTCGCAAGAATGCGTGATTTCCGAAAAAAAGGGGCTCCGAGAAATGGAGTGCTTGTCAAAGTCAAAGTCAAATTTTATCTATTTTATCACTCAGTGAGTCAAAAAACTGGCAATGTTCGGGACTTCTAAAATTCACATCTAAAAACCTCCCACAAAAAACGAAAAAAACTCAGATGCGTTCAGGAACTCTTCCAGAGATGCCCTCAAAAATTCAACGTTGTTTTCAAAATAACGAGGAATCTGTAACTTTTCTTGTTCATCTTTCAAAGTCATGCTCTCTCTCGTAGTCACTGCATCCCAGAACCACCCAAACGCCTCGTCGAGGAGGTCCAGGGCGGAAATCTCATCGTTGGCGAGGTCTGTTCGGAAGGTTCGATTTGCATATTGTCAGTGTAAGGTCAAAAGCCAGCGAGGAAGCGCAGTGTAGCGGAGACGCAGTCCGATCGCCGCTGGTCATTCAGCGCTGTGTTTGTCGCACGTAGCCGCCATCCGCTCCCCACGGGCTCCACTTCAGCGCTTCCTGAACCGCTCCGATCCGGGCTTTTCTTCGCTCGCTTGTTGGTTTCTAATGCCTGAGCCGAAAGCGGCTCGAGCGACCACCGGTCGGAAATAATAACGGCGGCTTGTTGTGCTGTTTAACACAGGTAGTTGAGCATTTATTGGTAATGCAGATTTTCTGCTCAACTGGCGTTTCGTCGACAACAACATCTTTATTTCTCTCTTCATTTCCTCGCGGAGGTATGCTCACTTCCTTCGCGCATAGGTATTTGTAGGCGGCTTCCTTTTCCTACACCATTTATTATTCTGCTATACTAAAAAATCGCTGAATTTCCTAGAACATTCGCGTTTTATCCATTTTAAATACATAAATTAGGATATTTTTGTCCAGAAATCACGATTAGAAAATGTCAAAAATTCGAGAAAAGTCTGAGAAGGCCTTCATTAACGAACACTTCAAGTACTAAAATCATAATTGAGCCATTTGTACGCATTTTTTCTACTGTATTTCAATATTGCTTCATCAACTTAGTCATAGCGCTATATTTAAAGATATACTTCGTATTTCTGAATCTTTGTACAATCGACAATTCTCAAATCCACAATTTGATATCTTTTTTTGGCCCTTAAACTTCCGAATATTCGAGTTTTTCAATATTCGCATTTTCGAGTAACTATTCGTATTTCATCCCATTCCGTCAACATTCCACTTCACATGCCTCTGCAGCTACACAGCCAAAATGTAATCCAACTCTTAATTTTTTGAGATGACGCAGAATACCAGCACCCGTGCAAAAGGGTGACTCATAAAAGCTTCAACCTCTCATTGAAACAAGGAACGATAGGTGAGACCCTCTCAGGAATCAAAAGTGCCGGCGTCGTAAATATGCTTCCTTTTTGGGTTTTTGAATGTTTCATTGCAGATTTTTCTCTTCTACGCATGGGTAGTGGCACTCATGGGATTACCCAGCCTATCCAAGTGCAGCCGAGCCTAATTTTGCTCTATGAGTACTGTTACTGGAGAGGAGCCCAATGTCCGATCTCTTCTTGGACCTTCGGTCTTTCCGGATTTTTGCATATCCGCAGTCCTTGTGTTATCCTGAAGAGATGTCGAATATTGCTCGCTAATTGTACGCACTGCATACGTGCCATTCGCCTTCTAATCTCGGCACCTCCCCAGGCACGTGCGCTAATCTCATTAGCAGTCCCGAGAGGGCTGCTCTCTGCCCCATCCCGAGTACTGCGATCCGCTATTGTCTGCTCATCGCCACACGTAATTCGCCGCGTGAATCACAGGAACAGCGATCGCGGATCGCTTTTTGACGAATTGACGCCCAACAGCTACAAGCGTCGACAGGTGCCGCCCGACACATCCAGGCGATCGGCTTGGACCAACAACTGACCGCGGAGCGCCACCCGGCCCTATTAGTCAGACGACAACGACGTCAGCTCACGACGATTTCATTAGGACCACGCTGTCTCTCTTGTTGTGGGTGGCGAGCAACGATTTGGGCCGGTGTCCGTTCCCAGCTCTGGGCACGTTCTACGAGGTCTCCGCACGTGCAGCACTACCCCAGCTAGTGCTTCTGATTTGATTGCTGAGTGCCTTTGTGCAGAATCGCATGGCCAATCGCATTTTTGAGGATCTCCTCTCACGCATGAGCTGCTCCCGCATTCCCAGTGATCTTTTTTTCTTTTGAGCTACGTGTTGCCTACTTACATTCCAATTTGTTGATCTTCTGCCCTTGTGGAATCCAATGACGTCTTGCAGACATGCAGTGACCTTAGTGTAGACCTTTTTCTAGGAATTCAGCAAATAGCTCAGGTTAATAATGGTCTCAATTACTCAAGGAAAAGGCAACAACAACTTGATGGTCACAGGAATGCTAGGAAAGGGCAACAACATCCGCCCGCTAAGACACCATAGACGAAACCCATTACCAATATTTTGGGTAGGGCTGATCACGTGGCAGCTGCTGGGAAACCACCATGAGTGAATAAACGGCTCAGACGGCTATGCAGTTTCTTTATTTTGTTTATACTTACATTATTGTCGTTTCAACACTAAAATCTAACAAAACACCGTCCACTTTATCCACCTTAGTCTTCAACCTCTTTTTTTATAGGTTTCTGCCAATCACATCAAATTCCAGTGACTTAAGCTAAATTCTTCCGCATAAAGTAAGGTGCCAGCTCTACCTATTGGGTTTATTTGCCACGTTTACCCCGAATAACGCAACATCTCATTGCGCATCTGTTTTTTAGGTTTGCAGTTTTTTTTTGTATTCTACCAAAACTGGGGTGATTTTGGTAAGGTTCTTATCCAAAAGACGAAAAAGGAGCTGGAGGATAAGTGATGAATGAATCACGAAGCAAAGCGACAAATTGGGAGGTTGAGGTTGCCTCGAATTGCTGTTTCTACCCGCGCTCTCTCTCACACACACACAGTCTTTATCATTCCGTCTCTCCCTCTCTTACCATACATAGTTTTACGATATGATCTTAGGTGAAAACGTTCGAGTATAATTCGGGTGATTATCCATAGAGTTCGTTAGAGCTTCACTGGTAATAGTCTAGAGTTCTATAGATAAGCACGAGAATTCTGTAGAAATCCGCTAGATACCTCTATAGAATTCTCTACAAAGGGATAGTTCATCCTTACGGTACATAGGTGTGATCCTACCCGGAGGACCTGACCTATAGCCTATGGCTTGCCACTTTCACTCAAATAAAAACACGTGTTCTACTGCTATGCAATGTGTACCCAACAGTCGCTCAGTACATAAACAATTTAATCTTTGAATTCTTGACCTCATCTTCTGTTGCTATAAATCAGCAATTTTGGGAAACAAAGGCTTTTTTCCAAAAACCTAAGACTACTATAGTCTGATCTAAATGTCAAGAGATGTGGGAGAAGCTCAATAATTTCCAAGCCAGAACGAAGAAACCCTCTTGAAAAAGTGATACGGTGACCAGTAAATCAGCTGACGTCCGTCTTTTCGCACTCCTAGAAGATTTCAGTGTCCTTATGCAATCGCTGCAACGCATACAATCAGCTGAGAAACTAGTCCATCTGATCCTAGGCAATGCTGTTTTAACTGGGGAATTAGATGCTTTCGCTGCAGCTTGTTTGACGAAACTGTTCCCTGAGTACAGGGTTCTTCAAGACTTTCGAAATGTTCGCAGCGAAATTTTCCGTGGATATTGCCTTCAAGAACTCGTGCATATTACCTTTTTTTTCTTTTAACCCTCTATAAATCCTGCGCAATTTCCCGCGCTCCTTTTCTTTGTGGTACTTCTCCAACTATCTTTCTAGATGAAACAGGCTACATTTATCAAAATTACATTTATCAAAAGATTGTTTCCATATTCTCTTTTCATAAAACCTGTGCATATTCAGTAGATATTTATGACCTTCAATGTTGTGCCACACAGGTTGTTATTTGAGTTCTTTGGATTAGGATCTCACAGGGGTATATCTAAAACGTATTGAACGCACTGGGAGAGGAGCTGTTAGGTGGATTCAATCTTAAATTAAGAAAACCCTGGAACACTTCCGGGCCTCTGAAAACGACGCAAGGTCGAAACGTCGGCCAAATAAACGTGCTCAATTAACAGCCCGTGTCACACAGCATTATTTTCGAACCAGTTCTAGCACTAACTTTGGCAAAATTATTTGTTTTCATCGCCGTCAGAAGTGAATTTTTCCAAGGTGGTGTAGTCATAATGTAAGTGAAACGAAATCATCAGATCAAATCCCGCCATTAGCGTTCTGCCACTTTTGAGAGAACAAGAACTGTGAGATTGTCCGCAGGATTGCGCACTCGCCTCCAACCCGGAACTGACGCAGCGAAAAGCTACGGCCCAGAGCTGTTTATCTCACTCAGGGTAACATGAGAAACGAGGTCCACGCTTGAACTTTATACATCGTTCAGCTAAGTGAAAACATTGACCTCGTGCGTAGTGTAAGGGCAGAACCTTAGGAAGCGTTTCCGGGATTTCTGTACCAAAAGAATCTGCATGCGCTGCTGAGCGCAGCCATATCCGCAAAAGGCCATAAAAACGTTAAAACCACTACTTTTTCAAGGGTCAGCTTCGTGAGTCCAAGTTTTCGTGTCCAGCGTCGCCCCTTCCTCAACACCTCTTGCGCTGTTCGATCGATTTGATCTCCAGCGCGATCTGAAGCGCGCATAATCGATTCTGCTGACCAAATTTGTTCTTCTAACGTGCCATAGAATGGGTTTAGCAGCATTTTTGCAAAAATTTATGTGATCTGCCAATAGCGAGAACACGGAAGTCCGACGAGACTCTATACCTTCAAGAGTTGCACTCTCTCTTGCACGTACATCACCTCGTAGTAAGTTCGTTCAGCTGTGCACGTCCTCAAAGTAAAAAACAGCTGCTGTTGTTTCTTTCATCATTTCGGGTGAATTTATTTTTCGCTCTTTCCTGACTTTTTATTAATGTACGAACACCTCACAGCGTTCATTCCGTCAGCGTTCTTCACCATTTCATTCCCACGCCACTCCCGCGACCCATCGTTCCTGTGTCGGCTTGAGAGTCTACCCTCCGGGCTAATTCCTCTGTGTTTTCATATGTTGGCCTTTGTTCAGCTGCAGTGCATCCACTGAAATCATCTGCTCGCTGGGCCTTACGGGTTGTTTTCTGTCCTTTCGTAGTGTGGCACATTCACACACATGTACAGCCACCAGCAATCCCACAATGACCAGTGCCCTTCAAGAATTGCTTTGATTTTGTGGAAACGACCGGGGAGTGAACAGCTTATTAAAACTTGGAAAAAAATCGCTGCATTCGCAGAGAAAAGTGGGAGTTCTCTCTTTATCCTTTTGTTCATTGTACAACTTCGACTGTATTAAATAAATAAATAAATAGATAAAGAAATTAATAGGTTCTGAATTATTTTTTCCCAACACAAAACATAGTAATGTTGTCAGTGAATTACATCAGTTACCAAGTTTTTTTTCTCAAATTTAGTCTTACCTCTGGTCGTTTTTTCTGTAGGAAAAGCCTTAATTTTCAAAACGCTTCACACCATTAGTGGTCGCTGTCGGCGAAGATATTCTGTTTCTGTAGAACGGGTCACTCCAGGGGAGTTCCCCCCAGTACTGCGCTCTGGAGATAATGCATTTTCTTTCTTTTATTATTTTCCTTGCCTTTTTTCAACGTTTTCCAGAAATTGGGGGCTGCAGTACTAGAAGACGCTATAGCGAGATCCGTGAACTTCCCCTGGGACATTGTTCCCTTCCAGGTGGTCCAAAATGGCCGAGTTTGCTGGGCAAAAACTGCTGTAATTACATCTATCAGCTTTCTTCTCGCTTACTTTCAGGAGTAGTAGAAAAAATTCACTACTTGATTTCTCACTAATTTCGCTATGTAAGCTATATATTCTGGCTTCGCTCGCACTCATGTGCCTGGAAATGCCGCGATTATTGCACAGGGCCACTCCAGAGACGACCGCTGTATGAGTAATGCTGTCCGATCCGCAGGGCGTTGTCCCCTGTGAGTCACAGCCGCGCTGAGGTGCTGCTGGCTAATGACCACTTCAAGATGCCGGCCCCCCTCCTCACACCCTCCAGATTCCACCGAAGCGCGTAGAGTTCCTGCAAATAAACCATTCCCACCCTTGCCGAATGATACAGTCGCGAGTGCACTCTGCTCAGCTCCGTTAGTCATTGCTGTTTATTTTTCAGTTCATGAAAATATATATTTCTTCGTTGGCGGTACCGTATCGAGGGCAACGTTCTCATCCATGACATCAGGGTGGTTATATCTACTTCACCGTCATGTGTTTAATGGAGTTCGGTTAATTTTTGACGCTACAGCTGAACCTTATAACTTTGGCACACCTTAAACCTGGAGAACGTTCTTCTTTATTAGGCTATACCAAAGACTGGGTCCTGTCGAATTTGATTATGATGGATCGCCTGTCTGAAAGAACCTTGGGATTCAGAGCTTCGAGACTAAGCTGCTGAGGGCCACTCCTTCTCTACCAGGCGATTTTGCTACTTCACCTCATTTCTCTCTCACCCGCTTCATTTCGATTCCTTTCTTTCTCTATTCGGTTGCAAGATAAATTTTGCCACGATACTAACAGTAAAACTTCTTAAGTTGGGTTAATTTCCTCGCCAGATTTACATTACTAACCATTGATGGCCACGCATTTTCAAGTGTTTCTACATTTCATCAAATTCTGTCTCTTTTTTTTGCTCCGAAATTTTTGTAGAAGTTCCAGTATAGACTTCTATAATCGTACAGACTTGAGAGTATTATTACGTTATTTTCTAGGAAAACCGCTAGGATAATTAAGGCTTTATGATTTCTCAACCATGCGAAAAAAGGCGCGGCTCACTGGTAAGCTGCGCGTTCCTCGATGTTTGCAAGATGATCCTTGAACTGTCCTTATTTTCAGATTTTCTTCCATATCTACTATAGTACTGTATCTTTATGAGGCAGCCTGTTTCAACCATCTCAATTAAACCTTAGGAGCTTTTCAATCAAACTTAACAATTTTCAGCTGTCGGAAAGATCCTAAAGTGCACTTGATAGGCGTTGTAAATTTTGCTGCTATTTGTTCCTTCTCCAATACGAGGAGCACACCTCTGAAATTTCTAGTATTTCCTGCACTACCTTGCTTGCTAGTGATATTTTTTACTCTGTCAAATCGTCTGGAACCAGGCCTAATTCGTTGAGCTTCTCTTGAAATTGTTCTCATCAGGAGACCTCGGATTTGATCGTGGATTCCGTTCCATTCTGTGCTCCCTTCAAGCGTCTGATGCGCCATGAGCATTTCCTTTTTTCTGATGAAGACCTCTGCTAAAAAGGCTCGCACGCAGAATAATCAATTTCTAGTATTTCTATTATATTGCTGTTTATGTTATTCATTATATTTACTTCTTACATGAAATTATTTGCCATCAGAGTGGCATCCTCAGGTAGGAGCCCTCCCACCCCAGCTCATCTTGTGCCTCAGAACATGTATTGTTTTTGATTCAATCGCTTCCATCCGACAAGAAATTAGGGAGTAGGACTAATTGTGTCAAATGACGTAACAGCAACTGCTTTACTTTTTCCCATGACTTTTGAACACTCAGTACATAGTCCAAGTGGGAGCGTAGCGAGCAGAGTTCCCTATCAACAACAATAAATTAATGAGAGACAGCCGACTAAGTGCCCGTGGTCGTTCCTCTGCTCTTCTCAATATTCATAGGACTATTTTTCTCGCAGAGTTTGGCCGGACTCCAGAGAAGTGCGAGGGAAAGATCACTACAGGCCATTTGTCATAGGTCGGCTTCGCAAACCTTGATGGTTATTTATTCGTTTATTTATTTGGTACCCTCAGAGGAGAAGAAACGAGCCAGAGGCGGTGGAACCATTATCAGGTCAAAGTTAGAAGCAACAGTTGCCGTTTAATTCAGTGTTCTGGCTATGAAGCATAGATTAAGGACTGTTTACCTCACCAGTAGAAGAGAGGAACCTGAGGAACCCATATTCGGGATTTTCTTCTGTCTGCATTTACTTGATCATTTATTTATTTATTACTTCAGTGGTGTATCACAATGTCAGACAATCAGTTTTCCTGAATTAGTTTCATATGTACATTGATGAAATGGGTCTCGCATGTGCGGTGTGGTCACCGGGAAAAGATCGTTCTGCTATTTTCTATCCTTCCTGCTACGTCTGGTTTTTGTTCTTTTTCGGTACACCCTCACTAGTTGGATTAATAGAAATCCATGTAAGCTACTTCACAAATCTGTTAGCAAATCTCTTCGTTGACCATTTTCTCTTCGCCCATACGTTATGATCCACCCATTTTGTGGAAGCTCATCTGGTATCTCTGAGCGAATGGCTGGACTCGCTCATGCATCTTTTAGTTTTTTGACCAATTAACTTTTCTTCTCATCCCTTTTCTTTTTCCTTCTTTCTACCCTTTCCTTTTATTTGCAGAAACTCAAGGCATGAAAGGAGAGAAAAAAGTGTAAAATAGCGTTTTCTCGGTAGAGTAGGATGTCAACGAGTAAATAGGAATTAGCGACTATGGTAGCAATAAGTCACTACTTTCAAGTCTTTCTGAGGGTGAGTATTCCAATTTTCTGGATCGTAGAAGCGCCGTTGGTGGGTTTGCCTGGCAACACGTGCGGCTATTTTTATCCTGGTACGTGTTCGCATTCATTTTTTGCCACTGCCTGCTTTTATGCAGAGGAAGCAATGCATTACTAAGAGGACTTCTTGCGGACATTTACGTAAGTAATCCAGATGTATTGTCCTTGCTTTCGTCGCCACAATGATGTCCTCTGAGTTTTTCATTGATGGTGGTTGCATTATGCTGGAAGTAGCTTTCTCGTCCTATTTTTGGTACCTTCACTCGTTGCCTTGGGGCTTTTAGGAGCTTAACTCTCATGGCTGTACTAGCTCTACGTCTGGAATAGTTATGTTTTGCTATTAAAGTTTTTTTGAGGATCGCTTACAAGATTTCCTTGGTTTATGAAGGCTCCGGGGAAGCCAAAGGGTTCAAAAATCCTCGTAAAGTCACCTCTGATCCTGAAAATCTTCAATGTTAGCGAGAACGGGCGGGTCTTCTCTCAGAACGAAAGGTTTCCTTCCTTGAAAGAGTAGATTAGAGAGCAACTCACCCTTGCAGATGTAAGGATCCAATGTATGTATGTATTGCGCATCCATAACCTCCAGGTGAAGCCCTGAAACCGTGAGAATCTCTTGTTCCGCCTTCAGAATGATCTCCTTCTTTCCTCCCTTCAGAGCCAGTGATTTCCAGTGCTTCGTATTTTTCTCAGCTTTAGAGTCCATCCTGGCTGTTTGCCATCTCGTTAAGCGCACCAAATCCCCTTCGCGCCCCCGGAATTTTGTCTCAGACGGCCGAAAACCTCGCAACATAGTCATTTCCTTGTCTTCCACTTCCGAAATAGCCTCCAGTTTCTCTTCTAGGAAATGCAACTCATCCGAATCTTATGCAGCTCCGTTTCAGCAGCGGTCTTCTCTCTCCGGATATGCGACAGCCACTGAGGTCGCAGTCGTTCAAGCATCGTCCTCGTCCTCTGATCGAGGTCAAGAAGACAGCCATCGAAGACGTGCCCAGCGAGCGCCGTCGAAGCACCCCGACGATCTCGCGACGATGCAGTTTGGTCCACAGGTGAGCGCCGCGTTCCTACAGCTTCCTTGTTTCCCTCGCAGCAGTGTTGATTCGCTCTAATTGCCTCTCAGCGAGGTTCATGTGTCTGGTTCGCGTGTGTTTTCCTAAGCCTCCTAAAAACAGCACGTGAAAATGCACCAGCGCCACAGCGCTTAACCCTCATCGTCGCGAAGGGGCACCTCAAGCGAGGAGGGGGAATTTTCGAGTGCTGGGCGTCGACAAACAATGCTCTGTGGTTCGTCGCTGAACAGCACATGATCAACACAGCCAGCGTCTGCAAGGTGTTTTTGCTGGGTGATCAGCTGCAGAAACACTTTGGAACTTTTTTAAAGAGGCGTACAACGTAGTAATAGTAAATAAATCCCTTTTTAGGCGCGTCCAGGAACCTCGCACGGACGTCTGGCCGGAAGCCAAACCGGCCAACGAGTTTGAAGAGAAATTCTTGAGATTGCCGGCCGCTGAAGAATATAAAAGGTGGGATTTTCTATCACATACACGTTGCGATTCGTGCAACCAGCGGTAGGACATCTTTGGCAGGATTTCTAGACATTCCAGAAAAATTATGGTTTACCCGCTCATCCAAATTGGTCAAGATTCTCATTTAGAATGGATAAACTTTGTCCTAGTAACTCACTTCTTTTTAGAGATGACAAATGATGGTAAAGGTAGATTCACAGACACATATTTTCACATTTACATGGTATTCACGTACATATATCACAAATAAATATAACCAGGACCTGGATGCATCACTAGGGTTTCCCAGAGTAAACGTATTGACGCCCATGTTAACTATCGGTAAATTCGCATTGTGTCAAGACGTTTATCGTTCGAGAAACTCGTCCAGTCTGACGGAGCGGGAAGCACGGAACCTTCCTGTTGGTGCTCGTGAGTCCCACTATTGGAGCACATAAATATAAAAAAGGCTCAGTATTCTAGAAATATTGGCCAAGGAACATGCCAAATCCTGAACTTAATCAAGTAAAAAAGCATATTTTTGTGTTTTTAATAGCAAACCAGCCAAAAACTATAGCGGAAGGTCCAGCGTTCTTCAGGAATGTCCTGATCCCTAACTGGTTTACCTCACTTTGAGCTCAACTTCTCATACTTCTCATATCAAAAAATGCCACCGCCTAACAGTAGGAACAAATTGTACCACTTACAGTCATTACAGAAAAGGAGAAGACGGAACGATCTTCTCATGATATATAAGATCCTACATAATCTCTGTGAATTAAAAAGTTCTGATTTTTTCGTTCTGCGTAAATCTATCACAAGAGGTGGAACATTAAAGCCACATATATCTGTGGCGAAAACAACAATACGTCAGAATTTCTTTACTCATAGAGCGCTCTCTGAATATTTGAAGTTCACCAAAAACAAAAGTGTGCCAGTGAAATTTTCTCTATACAAAAAGGCAGTTGGCGAGTACCTGGACATCTAGCTCGAATATATGAGGTTTACTGCTCACCAAATTGTAGTGTTTAATGTTAACATACGTATATGTACTTAAATACGACTGTCGACTAGATTACTTGTACTGTACTACTAATACCTATGCTTGTGTTCGAACCTGTACATTGTAATCACATGGATATACCATGTAATAAATAAATAAATAAATAAATAAACTTTTGGGAATTTTATTCACCTTGTCTTGCGAATAGCAAAAGCATTCGTTGGATTGCCTTCTATTCCGAGACAGCTGCGAAGTGAACATATTATGGGTATTTTCAAGTAGTCTGTTAGGAATGGGTTAATAGATAACAAATTTTCCAAACAACACACGATAAGACGATTTGAATTTTCATGAAGATAAAATTCCAGTGCATGAGGTCCTCGTTGTTTGCAGCAACCGTCGTAACCTAAGCAGTTGCAATTGTTTTATGTGCTTTGATAAAGAATTTCCTGGTGGTTTTTGAGTGCACCTTCTAAATCATCCGTTCAACTTATCTAGTTCTGAAAAAAAAGTGCAATAAGAATTTTGATGGCGTAGGAGCTGTGACTTGCCTCTTATCTTATCTCATAGTCGGGAAATTCGCCAGCAGCTCTTTCAGCTGAGTGTTGAATGTACGTAAGCGCTCAAACTACTTGCTGTTCTCTGCTTACTTGAGCTCTTCTCAAATAACTTATCAAAAACCAATAGAAAACCACAAGCATTTTGTCTTCAGAGTTCGCCAGTTCAAAATCGACGCCAAGGGAGCGGTGGTCTCGCGAGGTGACTCGTTCAGGAGGAAGAAAAACGAAGGCACTGTCAAAAGTGGGACTTTTCACCTTGCCCCCATTGTTATCCAATTTCTCACCCCATTCTTCAGATGACAAGTCCCCGTCGCCTTATCCAATCTCAGGATCAGACTCGGCCCGGGAGTCCCGGAGCGAGAGCGTATCATCCAGTGAAGAATCACGACGAGAAGCAGCCACTGCAACTGTCGACGATCCATCAACCAGTCACAGGGCTTACAAGGTCAGTCGGCTGCGTCCGGGATGCGTCCGACACGGATTACGGTGTCCATTTTGCAGGTCTACGTGGTTGGCGATACGGGTACGGGCAAATCGTCGCTGATCGGCCAGCTCATCACTTCCGAGTACAAAAACGCCTTCGCCGATGAAATCCGTACGTCAAATATTTATGCGTTGATAATGCCTTATCATAAACACACTAATTCTACAGAGGACTACGAGAATACGGTATCGATAAGCCTCGGAGGACAGGAGCTGGACTTGATTTTCTTCGAAAGCGACATGGTGAGTTTGGAGGGGAGCTTTCTACAGAGTTAAGCTGAAGATTAACAAGGCAAGCAAGACAAGTAGAGATTACTATAATTCAGGAATTAAACAAAGGCTGAGATTTTAGATTGGGGCAACGAAATTCTTGGAAAACTAATCCACCAGAGAGTCAACATTTTTTGGGAGTTCTCCTAATTCATTACTGGCGGAATTTGTGGTAATCTACCATTGCTCTTCGTTCCGCAGATTTTGTTCTGATCAACTTCCGTTTATTGCTGCAAAACCACTAACGGAGCTGGATTTTTTTCTCTTCATTAGATGCGAGAGCACTTTTCTCTCACGAACTTTAGCTGCACTTTTCTGCAGCATCTGGTCCTTGCTTGCTAATACTGCCTGAAGTTTATGTTCAGCCGCTAAAATAACATCAGCTAATTGGATTCCGAGTAAAACGACTAGAGAAAAGCGAAGTTCCTAAACAATCTGCTGGAGTTACAGGGAATGTGAAGATATGTTTAAGGTGCAGTAATAATCAGAACCTTTTTCTCCTACTCTTCGGATTCGTGAATAAGTCATAAAACATTTCAAAAGGTCGTGAAGACGCAGAACGTTTTGAGAGACCATGCAAATATGCCCAAGGCCTAGCTGCTTCATTGAGGTTACCCAGGATAAACTTATTGACGCCCATGTTAACGATGATAAATTCGCACTGCGTTAACAGATTTACCCTGGGCGGTCTCAATGATGCATCCTACTTTAGGTTTGAAGACCAGAGCATAAGGTAATCAATAAATAGTGAATGATGAAACACATAGAGTAAATAAGTTAACAGGTTGTCATTACTTCTGTTCAAGATTTTTCCTACATTCTGAGACTGACTTATTCTAATGAAAGGATATATTTACAACTGTCTTGTCGATTCACAGTATTTCTCTGTTAGTATAGTGAGGAGAAATGTATCCTAGTGAAAAAAGTACGTAGGTGTATGTTTTTCAAGTGGGTGCCATTATTCAAACTACATGTGCCAGAGCCATAGGTGGCCGTAGTCGGCCTAATAGATGTAGAAACGCATCACGTCAGGAATATTACGAGCGATTATTACGATTGTTCGGAAAAGGATGTTGAGAAAAAAGGCTTGCTCTCCACTGTCCATTTATGACGTACTATTTTACAAGTTCCCGTAGTTGCTTTCTTAGTACTAGATTGCTCCAGAACACGCACCAACATTCATTTTTCGACCAAAAATCCCGTGGTTTTGAAATGAAATTCTTCGGCAATAGAATAAGTTAGAATGTTCTACTACTTCTGAACTATAAAAATTGGCAGACCAAGTTCCATGCAATAACATTAATGTTCTTTGAAATTTTGTCATTAAAAAATGTGAAAATTTTCGTGCAACCTAATAGGACTATATAGGACTTTTCATCGAATAAATTCATACACTAGACAATGACCTTCTTGGAGCATAGTTTTACTGTTTAATCAAATCAAAATCTCGACCGTCTGCTTGTCTGTTGTGCATAAAAACATCTTGAAACTCTATGGTTCACACCTCAGCTTTGCTTTTTCTGTTAGAATCTCTGCGGCACCACTCTCATGTTACATTGTTAGTTTTTTTTTTGCGAGTGATTGAAGGGTTGCACGTTGCCGAACAGCTGTACGATTGAGTGGTCTGCGGCTGCGGGAAGGGCATTGTCGTGCACTTCTTCGGAAAAATTCTAGAGGAAGATGTGATTGATTTAGGCAGATACAACGTGGCTCACCGACGAAGTGGACGCCTTTGTGGTCATATACAGCATCGATTCGAGGAGAAGCTGGAAACAGGCCACGATGGCTATTGAGGTAAGGGAACCCTCTCAATTGAAACATGAATAACTTTTTCATTTTATTTTATTCATTCATTCAAATACGACATATAAGACAAACGTTGAAAAAAACAACAACACAACATGTGGAACAGACATGACCCTGAGCATAAAACTAAGGGAACCTATTATCTGAATATGGCTTTAGCCATTTCCCGTTCAAAGACGGCGAGGATCCGAGGACTCCGCTGGTCTTAATTAAACGAAGAGAAGCCGAGCTGGCTCTCACGGCAAAGAATTTAACTCTGACCGTGTTTTTAAGTCGTGCAAAGCAAATCTTTATTTACCCCCCCCCCCCCCACGCGAGTGATTGATGTAAAAAAATTGTGAAACATTAGCTCCAGACTCTTCGCTAAATGATTTGTGTACATATAGACGTCATAAAGTTCCCCACTTGACTTTAGGCTGGAAAATTGAAGTATTTATTCCTAATTTTTGGAATTCTTGAATAGAGCAATATACAAATAAAAATCTTGGAATAAAGAAAGCCACCCTTACTTACCAAAACGTTCCACGTGTAATTTTTTGTGAATGTTCTTGAACTATCCAGCAGATTCACTGTATTCCTGGAAACTCATGAATTTTCTCAAATAGGCGCCATAAAAGCCGAGTTTGCATGCCAGAACGTACACATCCACCAGAAATTTCTGTTTTTTTTGTTTGCAAGCTCTTGTTGTTCTTTCAAATTTCATGTTTTTTTTTATTCTGGCTGGAATTCATGATCCAGTGCAGGAAACGTACAGCCGGAAACCACCAGAAAGCACTCCATGCAAACACTCTCATCGCTGTTAATATTCGGTGCAGAACTATGCGATATTATTCAAAAGATGATTCCATATTCCCGCAGGACTCTTAAAATCCATTCCACAATTTTGCAGATGATCAGGGACTCAACCACTTGCCGGAATTCTCCGATAGTTGTTGCGGGGAACAAGGCAGACCTGGAGCGGAAACGGACGGTCACGAAGAACGGTAAGCACGGAGGCTGAGAAGCTGCTTTACTAAAGAGCGGATGTCTCTCAGATTGCATGGCATGGGAATGTTATTTTCCAGAAGTTCGAACGGCATCCGCACATTTCGGTTTCGAGCCGCTTGAAATCTCAGTAGCTCTGGATCACGACGTTGATGACCTCCTTGTAAGCCTCGTCGCCGAGCTGAAGGAAGCCTATGCCCCGGACACTTCGTCTATTGAAAAGGTGAGCAGTAATTCCGTCTGCCAGTTCGAGGCACTCGATGAACCCAATGACGTTTCAGCCATCGCCCCGTATCGAAGATGATTTCCATGCGGCAATTCGACGTTATTCGCAGAGGAAGAAGAAGGCTTTGCCAGAGGACATTAACACAGGTTGGTTATCGGCCTGTGGAGTGTGCCTTCAACTGGGTACTTCTACAATAGCATATGGGCAGCAGTTGAAATTGAATGCAACAACGACGCACACTGGGAGGGTAAAGAGTCCCATTCCACGGCATAATGCACAAATAGATAAGTAAACTACCATTAGGGCTAACTTTCTTGGTTATAACCGGTTCGGCATAAATTCATGCAAAAAGACCACTGACGTCTCCAGGCCGGTTTCAAACAAAGAATAGCAAGTTCACACTAGGTCATGCGCTTTATGATAGTCGCTCAAATGTTACGGATGTTATTCTGGTTTTATTTTAAGCGGCTCTGTCCTACAGCACATGGAATAATGAGAAAGTAAATGGAACTAACTCATCCTAACACCAACTTTTAACTTAAAGAGTAGCCAGATGTGATTCTTCAGCCTCGGAATGTCACCTCTTCCTTGTCACTAGGGCTAAGATAAAAGAGTGCAAGTAAATCCAGCATTTTGAACTTCCCAATCCGTTTCAAAGTGAGCCATTGGCTGATAGTGCGTCGATCTGCTCATAGTTTGTAAAATTTGCAACAAAAATCGAAAAGTAATAAATATGCAAGTTGGGACGTGATGAAGTGCAAAAATTGCACCATCTGATTTAACTCTTTTCTTGCTCCTGAAGAGAAAAAGAACACCACCTGGTGAACAGCTGCTGAAAAAGCATGCTTCTACCATCTGCTCCCCAGCTGATGTTTTTTTTGACCTCTTCAGAAATAAGAATGGAGTTAAACTGAACCAAGTACTTTTTGCACTGGAGTCGCCTTTTTCACGAATGCAGCATTTAATCTTTCGAGTGTTCGCTGGTTGAGGGGGCGCGGGCGCAGTATACGAAAGAAATACAGTAACTGCTGAGATTCTATAGTCTCTTCCACCATCTTTCATAATTTTTGTTACAGTAATGCGTAATAGCTTCCATGACTGTTGTGGACACTCATGTGTGACGGAAATATGTTGTCTATGACTTGGACGTATCCAAAAATGGTCGCAGAATTATGGTTCATGCGTGAAATTGGTTCGTGGAGTAAATTAGTTGGTTGGGGAGGTTAAATTCGCGAAATGGAGCGGAAGAATACCAGAGCCAGTCAGAATGATACCCGTCAGAATAATGCCAGAGCCTCTACATAAGTACAACCCTCATGAAGAATTTAACCTCCTAGGCTCCACTCTATCAAAATCACAAAAGAAATTTGGAAAAGCTGTTTAATCTTGCCCGATGCTGTACGATGCTACAGCCTACTGGAATTAGGAAGTGGAACTTTATCTTTAGGTTTACGTAACAGTCCTTTGAAGAGCTTAGGTTGACAGTGTACAAAAGCCTGAAACAACCGCTCCTTGGCTTCTGCTTGACTGCAACTCCCATTCTTCAGCCCTCCCTTTCTACTCTGAAGTAGCGCCAGGCACGGCTTGATCAGCCGCCCTCACAGTCATCCTCTCACGTCGTCATGTAACTCGATCCTTACTCGAGTTCAGTGCTAGGACCAACAGCTCTGCTGCAACGGAAAAACGCGCTTCTCTTAGACAACAAATATCGCTGCACACACATGACGCCGACTGTTTTCAGGGAAATGCTCAGTGCTGTCCCCCACATGCCTCTTCAACAAGTTCAAGAACTGGAAGAAAGGAGCGTCACCGCGGCTGCAGACCTGAGCGGCTAGCCCCCCACGCACCTCTTTGTTCTTTACCGGTAGCATATGGTTAAATAATTCTTGTCGTGTGCGTGCTGCACCTTTTCCTGGACGACCACACTCTAACTCGAGGACCTCCTTTGCCTTCTCCTATCCCAACGGACTTTTCCCCACACCCTTGTCATTCGTTCATTGAGCTTGGAAGTGTTGCTCTGCCACTCGCTCCTTCCCGGGGAGCTTTAGGCACTTACCCATATACGTATGTACTGTTTCTGTCGTTTCTATCGTATTATTTGTGTTTGATGTGATAATTAGTTCTTCATTCATCCTTTCTCTCACCTGCACACCAAATATCCGTCTGTCATTTGTTCCTGATTGCCAAATCAGATCTGTGCCATTTTCATTGATACAATTCGAGTTCAAATGCATTTCTTCATGTCGAAATGCGAATTTGTTCTAATAATAATAATCGTTCGAGCATAGCAGACAGCCAGCTAGACTGTGTGAGGAGCAAACTCGTCCTCGTAGTCAGGCAGAAATTGAAGAGCTCACATATTGTTTTCCATATCTGGAATAAATGTATTTCTACCAGCTTTTTTTCATTCTTCAGCAAGATATTCGCTTCTTACTCCTAGGTACAAAACAGTCTGTCTAATTACCTTTCTTCGCAGAGAGCGGTGTGTTAAGGAAATCTCCTGGTTTTGCCAGAGCCCAGAGAATATGTATATTCGAATATTTGGATTTTTTAAACAGAAACCAATCGGTACTATTTCTCTGCGCACCTCTCAAATAGGGAAAATCATATTATATAATAGGACCATGCCATAATGACATAAAACATTTTCTATACTTTATCATGCAGGTTTGGTGCATCCCTGTTGAATTTACATGGAGTTGCATTTCTTCGAGATAAGGTGAAGAAATCATATCAATTGCTGAATTGGTACAGGTAACGAATGCTGGATGTTAAGCAAAAAGCGAGGCAATTCAGTTTTTTCTAAGACGACTACTTCAGCAATTCTGAATTAGGGCAAGATATCTGTGCTAAGCATTTGAAATCATAACGGAGGCAAGCTTCAAAGGGCAAAGGCCAACCCTTATCTTGAGTATCACCCCTTTTCCTCGCACCCACTCGAGCAGGTAATAATCCATCAGCCAACCAGCGAGAAGTACGGCTCACCGTGCGAGCGGCAGCAGGTGCCGACTTTAGGCTGCATCGTTTCTCGGCCTTTTGGCTAAGATCAAAGTTTAGTTTCTGTTCTTATCGAATTAACCTTCGATAGAGATTCGAATGAGTCTCGTTAAGGTTATTTCATTTTTGGGACCGGATGGGGTAGCGGGCTTGCTCGCACCCCATCACGGGTCGGCCCAGCGTTGCACTGCTGCTGGGATCGGCCCACCTCCGAGAGGAGGAAAAAGCTCAAGAGTTTGAGAGAGAAGGTGACCTCATCCATCCGAGCTCCATGAGAATGGACACCGAGAGGCGCTTCATATAGACGTCTGGATGTCTAAGCAGCGACTTTTAGTCGACAAATCACACCCATTTTGTAGGCTGTTACAACTTCAGTTCGCATGTGAGAGCGTAACAGCGTAATTCCTGCATTGATAAGATCCTAGAAATTATTCAGCGCATTGGGGAGAACACATTTTTTTCTGTCTTATTTTTTTAGTATTCTTTTTTTTACTATTTTCCCTACTTTTCCAAGGCCGAAGAGGTGCTGGCCCTCACTATCGATTTCCGTTAATTTCGCAGCTGAGTATCATCATCAAAGTCTTTCAATAATTCCAAAGAGCACAACTCTTGCTAGTTCATTTGTTACTTATTTATTACCAGAATACTTACAGGGAACTCCAAAGGTACGCGGACAGGGGCGGGACCGCGGTGCGCCTCTGCTGGGCAGAGACACGAGCGCTCTGCATGTGGCTCTGGTTTCTCTGCTCTCTGCCGCAGAAGCAGAGAAACCAGAGCCACATGCAGAGCGCTCGTGTCTCTGCCCAGCAGAGGCGCACCGCGGTCCCGCCCCTGTCCGCGTACTTTTGGAGTTCCCTGTAACAACTCATTCACATGAAATTGTAGTGCAAATATGAATACATTATGTACATATGACGAATCATTAAATACTATACACAAGTAAATAACGGCTGGGAATCATGAAGAGTTCTTTTCATTGACTGCCTTCTCGATGGGGATGCTCCGTGTGGTCGAATCTGGCCTGGCCATTTTCGGCGCTTCGATGGCCAGATGTCCATCCCCGGTGAGGGAGGATCGGATCTGCTCGACATCAACTTCTTCGGGGAGGACCCAATGCCGGGAGAAGCACCTGAACGTACAGAAATCAGGCACAAGTTGAAATGAAATCACTGTGAATGCAACCGCAAAGTGCACTTACCTCATGGAGTAAGCTCCTTCCTCTTTGACCTCCTGCTTACCCTCGATCGTTAAGGTTCGTCCATCCAGTCTCACTTTCAACTCTTCAGGCTTGAATTGAGGCACCCTCAGCGAGATTGCCAGCTTCGAGTCATCGTTAACGACCTGAATTGCGTCGCATTAGATGTAGTTCAAAGAATTCCATTCCCTACAATTGAAGAATGAAGTGTACTTACCTTATCTGACAATCCGCACATCTCATCCTGAGGGAATCTGCGCAGAGGGCGAAGAGCCCTCTGGATGTGGTCGAACTCATCGAGGAGGTCGTCGCAGAAACGGATGCGTGGGAAAATCCTTGCTGTTGGTAGGACGCACAGTGACATTGCGAATCAACTTCTGAAGTTCAGTTGGGGATCCGCTTCGGAGCGCCGCTTATATAGCTTTCGGTGGAAACATTCGCGAACCTTCCAGAATATTCCTTCTCTGCGCCCTCCCACTATCTCGCGCTGGGTGACTCACCCTACTGGCCCCGCCCACTTCGCTGACGCTCTGTTGAACAGATGTAGCTGTGGCTCTTTATTATAACGTACTAGATGTTGAGCGAATAATCTGTGCATTTAATCTGTATTCGAAATTTCGGTTCCGAGTAAGGGGGAAATTAAAATATCAGGTGAGCGATAGCCTTTCAGCATCGGAAGAAGAAAATAAGCGCTGTATATCTTTTCTATAGAGTGTTAAATTTTTCGGATGTTCGCCTCAAATATTAATTCAATGCATGAAATTTATTCATTTTCCTCACTACATTTTTACTGTCAGTGCTGTAGTCGTTACAGTTCTTCAATATTGTACGAGCTCATGCGGATCATTGACCAACGCAGGGGTTCTTATTGTTACTACTATACTACGGAATATTCGAATTTTTTTAATCGATTAATCGAATTTCGAATTTATTCTAATCTTAATTTTTTCGTGTAATGGAATTTCGAGTTTATTCGATCTTCACTCTTTCCGAATATCCAAACTCCGAATTTATTCGATTTTTAATTTTTTCGAATAATCGAGTATCGAATTTAATCGACCCTCACTTTCTTCCGAATTTTCGAATTTATTCGGTTTTTCAAGCCCCGAATAATCGAATAAATTCGAAATCCGGTTCCGAATTTATTTGCTTATCGAGCAATTTCTTCGGGATTAGTACAACCTGCAAAGGCTGAAAATCGTAACTTATGGCTGTGAAGATTTGGCACCACCCACGCCAATTTTCGACTAGAAAAAAACCCAGCGTATACTAAAGGTATCGGAGGTGCTGAACACTTGCATAAAGTCGAAACTTTCCAATAGCACCAAAAACGCTGTTTTTAGATGCTCATGGTCAAGTTGGGTGTAGCAGGTGCGGTCGAGTTGCAGGAGCCATGAAATGGTGATTGACATCAAAAGATCGATAATCTCAATTTATTCACCAGGTGGATATTTATGCAATCAGTTATTTGTTCTGAATTACAGCCTTTCTACACCTCATCAAAATGAATAACCACTGGAGAATGTGTAGCCCTCAGCAAAGAAGTCACTAAGAAATCAAAACATCATGTATAGTTGAAACAGCAGCTACTGTTATCTGACTTTTTGAGTTTGGCTTACCGGATATTTCAAAGTATTGGTACATTCCAATGAATAGAAATACACATGATAATCTTGCGATGGTTCGAATATATGGATAACGGCATTCACGTGTCGTCATTCGTTACAAATCATTCGCTCGAACATCGTTTCGTATCTGGGTGTTCACAACACGAAGGAAGTGGTACGAATTCTCCATAGGCGGTGGATTTTACGAGAAAGTGCCCCACAATATACATGTGATCATCGCTGACCCTTCAGTCACTCAGAAAAACTTGTTATCGGAGGAACTGTTACGAGCCGCTGCTGGATCATCTCGAAAGCGCTGGAACGTCGCGGAAGGGGGCGGAGTCACGCGAATGAGTCATGCGACGCGAGAGAGTGAGAGGGCGCAGAGAACGAATATTCTGGAAGGTTCGCGAATGTTTCAGCGGGGAGCTATATAAGCGGAGCTCTGAAGCGAATCGCCATCTGTGCCCCAGAAGATAATTCGCGATGTCGCTGTGCGCTCTACCAACATCAAGGGTTTTCCCCCGCCTCCGTTTCTACGACGACCTCCTCGATGAGTTCGACCACCTCGAGAGGGCTATTCGCCCACTCCACGGATTCCCTCGAGACGAGATGTGCGGATTGTCAGATAAGGTAAGTACACTTAAACACTTCTAGGATATGGAGTTCTTTGAACTACATCTAATTCGACGCAATTCAGGTCATTAACGATGACTCGAAGCTGGCAATCTCGCTGAAGGTGCCTGAATTCAAGCCAGAAGAGTTGAAAGTGAGTCTGGATGGACGAACCCTAACGATCGAGGGTAAGCAGGAGGTCAAAGAGGAAGGAGCTTACTCCATGAGGTAGGTGCACTGGTTCTAGCGGTCGCATCCGCAGTGGACTTTATTTCAGCTTGTGTCTAATTCTTGTACGTTCAGGTGCTTCACTCGGCAATGGGTCCTCCCCAAAGAAGTTGACGTCGAGCAGATTCGATCCTCTCTTACTGAAGGTGGACATCTAGCCATCGAAGCACCGAAAATGGTCAGGCCAGATACGACCTCACGGAGCATCCCCATCGAGAAGGCAGTCGATGAAAAGAAGTCTTCATGATCTCCAGCTGCTAACTGCTCTCGCTTTCTTGAGGATCTATAGTGTTCAATGATTCGCTTTGTGTATATACTGTACATTTATTATATCATCAATTCTGCATAACTTTTTTGATAGTTTTGCTGGTAAGTAAATAAAAATTAAGTGAATGAGCGAGAATTGTGTTTTATATCTTCAGAAATGAATGGTACGTTGACAGCAGTGTTCACCAGCAACGTCCGTGACGATAGAAGTCGGAGCTCAACTACCTTACGAAGGATGACTGCAAATTTCCGACAGAATTAGGGAATCTTTGAGCAATCAAAAACTGCGATTCAAGGGTTTATTTTCCAAGGCAGCACCAAGAGGCACTTCTCGCCTCTAAGCTCGCTGCTCTGGATTTGAACTCCCTATTGGACCTATTTCCTTAAAAGCAGGAGCCGTCGTTCCGCGTGTGGGAGATAGCAACATATCCTGGAACTTCTCCTCATGATGTTCCCAGTAATCTACATCGACGGGCAAAAAAGCGACGGAAGATCCGTTCTTGAAAAGGTCGAACTTGCCATATCCTGGAGCCGGGAGGAGGGATCTCCCCAAGCTGTGCTGGCCGCCCGCCACGGCTGCAGCGTTGGCCAACGAGTTTTGACGTGTTCAATCGATAAGATCAAGAGCATCACACGGCAATTCACCTTAACAAACTGTTACAATTCACCTTAGCACATTGTTCGGAGGAGGGGTTTAAAGACCATTTCGAGGAAATTTGTGTAAATGGCTGGGATCAGCGTGTCGATGAGATGCAAAATCTGCTGTTGGCTCAACCACGAGACTGAGATGGGCCCACAAGCTCAACATTTCTTACTAGAAATTTGATCGCACATTCACTTTCTAAAAGATAATTCAAAGAAACCGGATGAACTTCAAGCGCCTTGGGTAAGAGGCAGTACCAATATCATTTCTGCAATCTCAGTGCACGCAAAGTATGGATATGACGAATGTAATGAGCAGAGTGCCCCGAAACAGGCATCCATATCGTAGTCCTGCCCACAATGTGCTCTTCCATCGGTTTTTATGTCCTGTAAGCCAGTTTAGTATCACAATTCGACTTCCACCGCAACGATCGCAAATGACTGCTAGTGAAGCTGCAGGCTATGGTACAGTTCTGTCCTGAATGCCCACATGATGGGAATGCGCCTGGATTTGGAAAACATAAAGACCTGCATTTTCAATTGAGGATATTAGAAGCCAAGCTGCATGCATATGATTCTCATTGAGGTAGCAGCCACCACATCCTCCTACTTTTACCTGGCATCAGAACTATGTAGTCCCTCCTTGTGGAGGTGAGCCGATCCCAGCAGCAGTGCAACGCTGGGCCGACCCGTGATGGGATGCGAGCAAGCCCGCTACCCCATCCGGTCCCAAAAATCAAATAACCTTAACGAGACTCATTCGAGTCTCTATCGAAGGTTTATTCGATAAGAACAGGCACAGAGGAAGGTACACATCCTAATAATCTGGCGCATCACTCAAAGACAGCACCCACGAGAGCTCTCACATCTGAAATTTTAGGTGTTTCAGACCTCGAACGGTGTACGTTTATGAAAATTGGAAATTGCACCGCAAGGTTTCAAAAATAGACCACTCAAACAATTCATTCATTTGGGTGTTCTATAATACCAACGGTGTCGCCTGATGAAACGACACGATGTCTGCGATTTCGCGTTTTTTCGTCGCTTCTCCATAACTTCCTTCAATCTTATCCATTTTCAGAATGGAACAGATATTCGGAATCAGGATGGCCCAATCTATCTGGTAGTTTGCTTAAAATTTGAAAATTTCAAAATTTTTGGTGATTGGCCAGCAAAATTACCTAAGGATACAAGACTCGCTGCATCGAGTCTCTCCTGATTATATGCACAGGTTATTTTCCTGAAAGTAGGACCCATTAATCTCTCATTTTTGAAAAAAGTCATAACCCTGCATCATGAACTAATTTTTCCGGATGTGGACATAACTACGATAAGAGCGGTACCTCACACGACTATTGTTGGATTTTTAGGGCTGGGGTTGCAATTTCGTCGATTTCATCCACCATTTTCACATTTTCAGCTTTCTGAAGGCAACACGATTTGTGAAGGATCTGAGAAAGCTTTTAAGAGTTGTGTAGAAACACGTTGACAGCGACTGCGCTTTTGATCGCACAAGGGTGCGATTCAGTAAAAATTTTACTTTCTCATTCCCGAAAAGTGATTTGCTCGAAGCTAAAGTGGATTTTTCGAGGAAAGTAATCCTGAAATGCACAATTCATCACCTGGTATGATTTTCAGACCTCTGCAACGGTGGCAGCCGCATAATTTCGCGGCTGAACAACAACTGAGATTTCGACAAAATCGCGGGCTCGATGGATTTCCTTGAATGTTTCCACTTTTCATAGCGACACAAGCATTCAGTCCAACCATCCAGAGGATATCCACTTGTTGGCAATAGATCCGTTATAATTCGATCCCGGATCTCGATCCTCTTATTTCTTTCATAGTTCTACCCAGACCCCAGGTAGGCTATTTTCACTGCCTCGGACCATTCGATCGATGGATCGCTGGGCCTCGCCACAGATGGATGCGCCCTACAGTACATATTTTCGGAGCTCATGGATGCAATTACATTTGAAAAGATGAAGGAGATATTGAAAAGTAGAAACTAGTTAGGAAACCAAAAAATATTTTATTTTACCAAGGATTTTTTTCTGAAATCCGATTTTTGCGGGTTTTTTTGAGTTTGCTGTCAGAAAATTTTACGAATACGAGCTTCTCAACGTAATTTTTACCGTTGTCTATTCCATTACTATGGAAAGGGCTTAAAATAAAAGATTACCTGTCAATTCGCCACTCTACCCCAATTGTTATGGCTCAGCTTCAACGAGGATGGAGCTGTGCGAATGCCTGAGTTCCTCCTTTTGTAGGTGAGCCGATCCCAACAGCAGTGGAACGCTGGGCCGACCCGTGATGGAATGTGAGAATTATCTCAATTGCTCTTCAAGTGGAACTAGCACAGGAGCTTAGAGATTTATCATTGTAAATCTCCGCTTCATGCGCGGTGCAAATCTCACCATTCCATCGACGAGACAATACTATACAAGAAAATATTCGACGATTTTTGAAATGCTCGAATTTTCGAACAATTCGAATAAGGTGTTTTAAAAGGTGCGAATGAACGGATTACTCGAATGTAGGACCTTCTTGACTACCCGAATGAACGAATCATTCGAATAAGCAACGCTTTGAAATCATCGAATGAATGAATAATTCGAATCGAATATTCAGTCCAACACCATTTCAATACTTCAACTTTCAAAGTTTTCATTCTTGGCTGCCATTATCAAACATTGTTACTCTCATCTATAACGATCGGACTCGAGAGGGTGCGAGACGTTTTGAACATCAGTCTCCAAAATCTAGGGCACCCCCTAGGTTATTGCCCCGGTTTTTCTGACAGTGCCCTACTTTTCCTTCCTGCTGATTATAAGGGAGCAGTCGGGAAGTCACCATCGCTGTCGATGCTCCGACCACTGCTCAAATCCCGCAGAGCTCCCCAAACAGCAAGGCACACGAACGGGACCGCATAGCAGTGCATTGATGGCTAAGAAAAAGATTTAACTCAAGGTAAACGTCCGTCAATACAGGCCCCGACGCCATCCTGCGCCTGTGCTCATACCGGTATCTAGAAATCTTTTTCACGTACAATGATTGGATCCCTAAGATGAATTTTATCACACATCAGCGATGAGATATTGGTGTGAAACTAATTTCTATAACTTAAATAGATAGCCGATGTGAAGGCGAGATGGGCAACTAAATAGACTTTTATGTGCGGAGTCATCTATTAGTTCGGAAATTGACATTGTTACATATTTCCAAGAATACCTTGACAGTTTATTCATATACAGAGTTTTTGGCTTTGAAGAGATCAATACAATCGAAAACAGCCATTCTGTGGCGATCTAACGAAATTGTATAATGCAAGCACGCCGTCGGGCAACTTACGTATCTGCAGGACATCTACATATCCACATCTGACCTTCGCCAGTGTGGACGTTCAATTGCCAACAAAGAATCAATAAGAAATGGTAAAAACAGGTGATTGGAGATTGTCAGGCCAAAATTTTTTTCTGGGTAGACATGTTTTGCAAAGAAAGGCGATGTTTTTTTTTTAACAAAAATATACATCTCATCAAACTGGATTATCATAAAATAATAAAAAAGAAAGTTCTATTCCAAAATGTTTGTCGAATGCTTTTGCATAGTTGGTGTACACACACTCCATGAGAAACATGTAAAACTGTCTGTAATTTAGTGTTTGGATTGAATGAGTTACTCTGTGCACTTGTTTCTGGGTTAGTAACACTGCTTGTTCAGTAAATTCTGAAAATCTTTGTGATAACCTATTTTATTGTGATAGATGCATATTTCTGCCAAATACCGTTTTCGCTCATGGTAAATGAGCATTAGCACAACATTTTCTCTTGAACTTCTGCGGAGAATTTTCAAAAAGAAGAAGAAAAAGAAAAAAATTTTCAACCATGTGCAAAGATGTCATCTAGGGTGAAATTCAGAGAGATTCGTGAGTTTTCTTGGTAGTATGTAGAAGGCTTCTGGGAGCAGAAGTAATTGCACGACTGAGGAGCGAAACTACTTCTTGAAAGCACATAGAGATGCCACCTAAAATGGAAGCCTGAGTGAGAATTAACTCAGAAAATCTTTTTCTTCAATTTTGGACACCTATTCTTAGGTAAACCCAGAACCTTCCCTTCTTGACCCTACAATCATTTCTGCAAGGGAAAACAAAAGGTTTCTCCCTCAGAACATGATGAACTCACCACACAGGTCTGAGGTCTGAAAATATTTCAAAATTGGGCGCTTGATTTGGAAAAAAAATCCAGACATACACAAGAGAGTCCGCGCAGTGCCCCTTTGCGTGCGCTATATTCAAACTTTCTTATAGGCTCACCTTCATGGAACAGAGGAAGATTTGCTTCGAATAGTACACATTTTGCCCATTTTGCTATAGAAACAAAGCAAATGTTTTTTATTTCAAAGTTGGATAACGTTCAATTATGGAACGTATTTTCAGCTTTCCAGAAAAGTCCTCCTTTTGAGTCGTGCTTGTCAGCGTGCTCATCTGCTACTGCTATACGGTCACAGTCCTGTGGCTTGCTATTTGGAGAGCTCTGCGGGATTTGAACAGTGGGCGGAGCGTCGACAGTGATGGTGACCTCCCGGCTGCTCCCTCGTAATTAGCAGAGGAGCCGGGGAAAGTAGGGCACTGTCAGGGGCGGAGGATCAAGAGGCTCCTGTGCCTTGGGGATACATATCCTGGAGGGATACGCTCCCTTGCCGTCAACGGTCACGCCCTCGTCCTACCCTTTCTTTGCTCTCACCACCCTACTAATGTCTGTGCTCTCTTCAGCATGAAAGTATAGCAGTGATGGAGATAAGAATTTGGGAAGAGGAAATCACTGGAGTGAATGATAATAGCGAAATGAAATGATATTTAGGTGATAAAAAGACGGTACAATACAATGATAAAACGATAGTATGCACAAATTACATAAATAGACACATGAACTACACCAAATTGATTGGGAGTTTTCAAAACTTTAATTTAAATAAGATTTAAATAAAGCTGTATATTAAATTGAAAAAAACGTTGATTTTAGGAAGTAAAGTCTTCATTTAGGGATTATTTGGCATACTGATTACGAATCTGACGCCTATTTTGTATCAGTATGCCATTTTTGAAATGTTCCAAGCACAAACAGTAGATACCGTGTTCTTTCAGAATCTTCTGGAACATTGTCACCTAAGGTTATTTGACCGCGGGATGGGGGTAATTTCCCTTCTAGAACTACTGGATTTATATTTATAAAGCAAAGTTGAAATTTCGGAACCGTTAGAAAATCAATCCATGACAACGAAAAACGAGTCGTCTGAATGAAAAGTTTGCTTCTAAAAAGAGTCTTGAGCTCTTTTTTTGTGACGCACACAGAAATATATTTTTACGATTCTCGGCTCCCTATTTTGTCACAAGAAAACATATGAAAAATAAAATTCCCTGTGGGAACAATTTTGTGTAGTAATTGAGATTCCTTATGAATATTACTAAATAACAGTTCATTTCATATTTTTCGCTCTGGCACCGCAGTCTATTCGACTGTTGCATTTTTCAAAAATCAATGCTAACAAAACAGGAGGAGAGTGGCGGTCCGACGGCATTGTATCCGTGAGGTATGCCTGCAGGCATAGTGCGTACCTGAGGGACCTTTATTACACTTCATCTGAAAAACAAATGTAGATGGGTAACAGGAATCTCTAAAAAATCTTACGAAGCAGCCTGTGTAGTGATGAGCTTTTGGAGTTTTGATTTATCCAAGCTATGCACAGGTTTCACCTCCACTTCGTCATCCCCAACCCATGCATTAATTGTTAAAAAGCATCACGATACAAAACAGATACCGAATTCGAGATGAAAACGTCAAATAACCCCCGTTTACAAGGATTCAGGAGATTCTGAAAAATGTGATATCTACTGTAAAGGCTTGGACACTTCAAAAATAGCATTTTGATACAAAATAGATATTAAATTTGTAATCAGAATGTTAAATAACCCCTTGCTGAATGTCTAATTTCTTAAAACCGTCGACCTTTTCTTTTTAAATTAAATTGCGGCTTTATTTAAACTTTCTTGGATATCACTCCTCAACTTCTCGAGTTCCGCTTTACCCGCTATATGGGCCCTGTTTGAGCGATGGGCGTGGCCGCTATCCGCTGCGGCAAACACGCAAAATCTCCGCAGGGTACAGGCTCGCAAGCCAGGCTGTGACTGTCAGCAAGCCTTGGGAGCCTCTTTACCATACTCCCTGTCAGGAAAACTAGAGCAATGACCTAGGGGTGCCCTACAATTTCGATACTTTTTCTTTTTATTTCCTCTGACAGATCAAGTATGTGTGAGTAGAGAAAACCACGAACTCCTGCCAACCAGGAAAAATGATTGAAATTTGGATGCACGAAGATTTGTTGTCAAGGAGCTCATAATGTTGTGCAAAAATTTCCGTTCTCCATTTTACGCTTTCACGCCTTCCGAATTATGCTCACTGGACTTGTGTCTTCCTGTTTCAAGGAATTTCAATTTTCGTTTCCGTACACCCGCGAGGTCAGAAGCGAGGATCTCTGCTGGTTCTGCCGCGCAAAATGAACTCTTATAAGAGGTGCTCAAGTTTCCATTTCTCTCCCTATGTCAGAAATGCCAAGACATTTTCTCCGAGTTAGCAGAGCTCAGACTGTCATGGCCAGCGCACGATGATGGAGAGCTGCTGTCAACGTATTCCATTCATCCCTGAAGGCATAAACACAACACTTGATATTTATTTATTTATCAGCAAACTAACGAAAAAAAGTTGTTAGACGATACAACAAATATACAGTATGCACATATAGCGAATTATTAAACACTATCCTCGAGAGAGCGGGTGCAAGCTGGGGATCATGAAGAGTTCTTTTCATTGACTGCCTTCTCGATGGGGATGCTCATTGTGGCCGAATCTGGCCTGGCCATTTTCGGCGCTTCGATGGCCAGATGTCCATTCTCAGTGAGGGAGGATCGGATCTGCTCGACATCGACTTCTTCGGGGAGGACCCAATGCCGGGAGATGCACATGAACGTACAGAAATTAGGCACAAGTTGAAGTGAAATCACTGTGAATGCAACCGCAAGGTGCACTTACCTCATGGAGTAAGCTCCTTCCTCTTTGACCTCCTGCTTACCTTCGATCGTTAGGGTTCGTCCATCCAGACTCACTTTCAACTCTTCTGGCTTGAATTCAGGCACCTTCAGCGAGATTGCCAGTTTCGAGTCATCGTCAATGACCTGAATTGTGTCGCATTAGGTGTGGTTCAAAGAACTCCATATCCTAGAATTTAAGTGTACTTACCTTATCTGACAGTCCGCACATCTCCTCCTGAGCGAGTCTGTGGACAAGGCGAAGAGCCCTCTCGAAGTGGGCGAACTCATCGAGGAGGTCGTCGTAGAAACGGAGGCGTGGGAAAACCTTTGATGTTGGTAGAGCGCACAGCGACATCGCTAATTATCTTCTGGGGCACAAATGACGATTCGCGGGTTTTCCGATAAAATTTTTTTTGTGAGTAAGTGAAGGGTCAGCGATGATCACATGTACATTGTGGGGCACTTCCTCGTAGAATCCAATGGAATATCCCAGCCCTTTGGAATATCCGATATGCTAAGCTCGAAAAATCTAGGAATAGTCGCTACTGTTTCAACTACGCTTTTTTCAAGGAGTGCGCCAGTGTGAGTCAAAAAATGTAGAAAAATGAGATGTAGACTACATGATATGGGAAGATGGGGCAAACATGAAAACTGCCGCGTTCTTTCTGTTACAGCGAAAAAAATTAGTTAAAAAGCAGTCTCCAGCACCATTTCGACACAACTTCCTTAAGTAACTTTTCCCAAAATCAAATATCTCCATTTTCACTTACCCTGCTGTCTTCAGGAAGAGTTGCGCTATCAAACTATGGCAAAAACCTGCGCAACCTCCATCCCCTTTCAAATAAATTTCGGCCGGAAATTTTAAAAAATTATAACATGGTGCTGCCATGTTAACGTGATCCACAGACATTGCACTTGTTAACACTTGTTAATTCGTACCGATACACATTATAAACATGAAACTACAGTTCTTTGCACAAACTTGTTTTGACTTGTTTGTTTGTGATGTGGCCTTTGAACGGACAGTAGTCTGCAGGAAGAGTTTATTGGCGAAGCAAATGGACAACTGACTCAACGTCACTAGACTAGCCCTTTTATAGGGCTCGGGCGGTGTGTTTGTAAACAAATACAGTACAAAGTCCGTGAGCAGTAAAATAACACCGAGAGCGGTTATTGCTCAACTCAAGAATGTTCGCCTATGATAACGCCTCCCCCCTAAGATGAATGTTAGGAGGATAGAAAACAATTATACATTCATCTGAGATTCTATGCATAGGATTTTCTTGATGGATTGACTTGTAAACGTTTTGGTGGTTGGCGTCGTCCTCGTTCTTGTGTCTGTGGCGTTGCAGTCGTTGGATCAGATGTCTCTGTTGAAAACATCGAAGTCATTGTTTGTGTAGGCACTGTGTTGGCAGACGCCAGCGGAATGGTCGACTTTCTTGGAGATGGGTGGGGACTGCGGGGTGGTTCAGTTAGGACATCTGTGAGAGCTGGTATTGTCTCCTCAGTATGTCTTGGGCGATTTGGTCGCATCTGGTTAGCATGACGTCGTCGTATAGATCCATTGATCAGTACATCATATACTGCAGGGATGAGCGGATACGAAATTTTCCATGACCCGGATAACGGTGCGGATAACGGATAGGTCAAAAATGACCGGGTAACGGATACCGGACAACGGGTAACGGATAAGTGTTCAGCAACGAATGAGATGTGTACATGTATTCGTTACACAATGTTAACTTTCAACAGAATGACATGTTAGATAATGGATAGTCCCGTATGCTACAAGACACCACCTTCTACAACACTAAAGATGATAGAGGGGAAATACGACATGAATTTAGTGAAAGAGAATTAGCACGAATTTCTCATCACGTCAGTCATCGAAATTCGACACTCTCAGAACGACGTTGGGTATGGCGCCGTTATAAAGAGGTGTATGTATTAGACATTTGACTAGACCGAGCCAAATCGAGTCGAGTTTCGAATAAATCGACTTTCGAGTGACTCGAAGTATCGACTATTCAGGGCGCAGCACGAGGTGGTCATTGACCACCAGGACTTAGTAGCGTCCTGCAGATTTAGGGGGTTTAGCACCAATGTCCGGGGCTGAGCGTCTACTGATGTTAGACACAAGCAGATTTCAAAGAGGCACGTCTGGAGGATCATCAAAATCGTGGCTGAAGATCACTGTCGTTCAACCATTTGCACCATCCCTACCCTGCACTCTGGTGCGCTCCAGTGATAATCAGGTGTTGCTCAACCTGTAGGAGACGTATCATGTTGGAATTTTGACTGTAGATCCGCACTATACTAACAAGTATCCCATCAAAGTGGCACACTTCGTTTTCGAGAAACCGTCTTCGTTTTTGAAAAAGACCGTCAATAATGGTCAAAAAGTGGTTTTTCACCATTTTTTGACCATTAATGACGATTTTTTTTCAAAAACGAAGACGGTTTCTCAAAAACGAAAGATGCCACTTTGAGGGAGAATTGATACCACCTAGGCGCATTTTTTGGAGTTGACAGCGTATCGGAACACTTCTTCAAGCGAGAAAAATTTCCTGGGAAAGTTCCGGGTTTGAGAAGAAAAAACGCGCTCCAATGACAATTTCTTGTATCTGACTGGTCCTATAACAAGCTTCAACGAGTCCTACCGGGATCAAACAATTCCGTACTGAGATAGGTTTATCGAGGAATCTTAGCTTGAATTTGAGGTGATTTAGGCTGTCTTCGCTAAATGGTATGCATTTCTTGAACATCATTCGTCGTTTTACTAATGGTTATTTAAGTCACTTTTTCAAAGCTACCTGCTTTTCCTGAAAAAAAAAAACCCTAGCATGTAGGTACTTAGTAGCCCATTTCGGAATCCGACTGGACTTAGTACCTCCCCAACCGACAATGACCACCTAGTGCTGCGCCCTGCGACTATTCGAAAAAGTCCAAAAATCCAATTAATCGAAATGTCGACTATTCGAAAAAAAATCCCGTCGACTCAAACGTCTAGTATGTACGTGCATGGTACCTAGAGTTTGCCATAAAAACAACAGTTTCCAGTGATGTTTGGATGCTCTATAGTTTGATTGGTATATTATTGCTTGAGATGATACATGTCCATGACATTTCCAGTACAAAGGTTTCCATGACAAAGGCTTTTCAAGGTTTCGTTCCTAAACCCACTGATGACAACGCGATATTTTGGGTGCCTTCATTTATGCCTTGCTTCATATATTTTTTGCTGCATTCTGGTGAACTTTCTGGTACTGACTATTATGATCGTATGAAGTCCTAAACGCTATTTGATTAATAGATGCGAAAATTGATGGAAACAGTAGCATTCAATGTCTGGTTAAGATGAACCACGTGAAGAAGAAGCATTGCTCATCGGTGAGTTGTGAGGTCATTAATTTCAACATTTTTAATGGTCACATCGTTAGGCAACCTTGTTGATAATCTCACAAGTAGGTAACTTCCTAGATTATTGCCTCGGTCACCCCAAGGAAACTGAGCAAGAGCCTTTCTTTCCAGGCATCTACAAGTCAGCTTTACCTCTTCGTACCTCAATTCAAGATTCCAAATCACCAATGAAGTATGACAGAAAACACGCTAGAGCGAGGGATACGATTGAATTTTTTGAAATGAAAGCTCTCCTCTGTTGCGAACGTGCGATATGAAGCCACTGCTTCCGGCCTTATCCGTACCGTTATCCGTCGCCGAAATCCCGGATAACGGTGCGGATAACAGATAGGCCAAAACGCACGGATAACGGCTAAACGGATAACCGGATACGGATAATCCGCTCATCCCTGATATACTGCATGACCATTCCGTGCGACGACTGTGGCCGGAGTCCATCTGTTTCGTCCTTGTCGCAATTCTCGCACCCTACCGTCTCTTTTAGTTCAAAACTCTTTGGCCTGGCTCCATTGTGTCGATTGAATTGCTCCTCCATGACGTCGTTTCGAAACGTAGGCCGATTTCTGGGAGTTGTGAGTAGGGAGAGTGGTGTGCGAAGATGGCGTCCCAAGAAATTCTCGGCTGGTGATCGTCCATGAGGGGAAGAAGGGCATGGTGTATTACGATACACTAGTAGGAACTTCTGTAGCGCTTCTGACATCGTTTCATCACTTGTGAGTTTCCGAAGTGTACGTTTGAAAGTGTCCACGAACCTCTCTGCCTGTCCGTTCGACTGTGGGTGGAAAGGTGAGGATCGCATGTGGACAATACCTCTGAGTCTGCAGAAATCCGCGAATCCCATCAACGTGAACTAAGATTGCGAGATTTCCAAACTGTGCGAATAACCTGTCAAGTTGTCGTATTGTAGCTTTGCTTGTTGGCGACGACATCTCTATGATTTCAGGCCACTTTGAGTAGGCGTCGACAATAACGAGGAACATTTTTCCGTCCATTGGTCCAGCATAATCGATGTGGACCCGTGACCATGGTTTCTCTTCGATCGGCCATGAGAAAAGTTCTGTTTTTATTGGTGCCTTGGCTACTTCTTGGCATTCCTGACATCCTTGAACGAATTCCTCAATTTCTTTTGTGATGTCGGTCCAGTAGACGTATGAGCGAGCCAGCATCTTCATCCGGGCTGCTCCGGGGTGTCCATCATGTAGTAGTCTGAGAATTTGATGGCGAAGTTGTAATGGGATGACGATTCTTGGACCGAAGAAGAGGCAGTCGTGCTGAAGTGAGAGTGATCGACGAAGGGACTGGTAGCGAGTTATGTTGGGCGAGGACTTCCGTGGCCATCTATCTTTTCGAACGTAATCCATGACTTTCTTCAGGGTCTCATCTTTTGCACTCTCTTCTGCAACTGTTTCTATTGAAATGGGTAGGGCTTTGCTGGCAACGTTACAAATTGCTTCCACGTCTTGGATAGCTTGGGCGATGACGGTATCCTCAGAACTAGTCGACTTCTTTGCGATTAGTCGGGACAATGCGTCAGCCTGCCCAAATTCTGTGGTTTTGCGGTATTCGATTTTGAAATCGTAGCAGCGAAGTATGAGTGACCAGCGGAGAAGTCGGTTTGCTGCGTATACTGGAATTCCATTTTTGCCGCCGAATATCGCAACTAGCGGTTTATGGTCAGTGAGAAGGGTGAATTGTCGTCCAAAAAGGTATCTGTGAAATTTGCGGACGGCATAGACCGGAGCGAGTCCTTCTTTTTCGATTTGACCATACTTCTTCTCTGTGTCAGTGAGGCTGCGGCTAGCATGATATATTGCTTTCTGACTTCCATCAGGGTAGCAATGTAGAATCACTGCTCCTATCCCATAGCCGGAAGCATCGGCTGCAACAATGAGCTCCAACTTTGGGTCGTAATGAGTGAGCAGTAGCGGTGACGTCAGGACATCCTTGGCTTTCTAAAAAGCTTCCTGACACTCAGATGACCACACGAACGGTGTGTCCTTCTTCAATAGGGCGTCGATGGGAGCCGGAAGACGACGCATGTCTGGTATGAAGGCGCTGTAGTAGTTTATCATTCGAAGCAGAGAGCGCAGCTGTATCTGGTCTTTTGGAGGCGGCATCTCAGTGATAGCTCGGACTTTTTCAGGATTAGGGCGTCGTCCGTCTTTGCCAACGATGTTGCCGAGGTACCTTATCTCCGGCATCATGAAGTGGCATTTGTCGATGCGCACACGGAACCCATAACTGGAGATTCTCTCGAACAATGCTTCCAGGTTCTGAATATGTTCATCTGGGGTTTGTCCAGTGACGATGACATCATCAAGGTAAGCGGCGACGCCCGGAAGGCCTCATTGAGTCAATGATTTGCTGGAAAATTCCAGGAGCAGACTTGACTCCAAAAGGAAGTCTCTTGTAGCGAAACAGTCCACGATGGGTATTGATCGTGAGGAGTTCCTTGGAATCTTCATCCACTTCGACTTGTAAGTAGGCATCCGCAAGGTCAATTTGAGAGAACAGCTGGCCACCATTTAGCTTCGTGAATATCTCCTCTATTGTCGGGAGTGGATGCTGATGTAGTATTAAAGCGTCGTTTAAACTCCTGGAGAAATCGGCACAAAGTCTTATATTTCCATTGGATTTCTTCACAACGACTATTGGCGCAGCCCAATTGGAGTGATCGACGGCTGTAATGACTCCTTCACTCACCAAACGATCGATCTCCATATTGACGGCTGGCTGGGATGCGAATGGCACAGGTCTTCTTTGTCGATAGATAGGACGAGCATCAGGCTTGAGGAAGAGTTTTGCCTTCGTTTTCGTGCAGTGTCCAAGTCCAGGCTCGGAGACGTCGGCGAACTTGGTCTTCATCTTTGAAACTGTGTCATCGCGGAATTCTTCTAGATCTGTGGCTGCCAATCTGCAGTGGTACTGGTCCTTAAGGTGTAGGTAATCGGGCATTTGTACGCACCACTCAAGTCCAAGAAGATATGTGGATTCAGTCACATAGCAACTTCCATTTCCAGAAATTGGTTTTCTGTGTCGGTCGTATATAACGAAGTTGGCGTTAAAACGTCCTAGTATCTTCATCGATGAACCGTTGGCAGTCTTCACCAGTATAGTCGTCAACTCGAGTTTGGGTGATCCAATTGCTTTCCATGTCTTGTGGGATACCATGGTAGTGTCAGCACCGGTATCGAGTTGAAGGCGAGTTTGTCGGCCGTTGATGTGTACTTGCAGGTAGGTACGTGCATCCGGAATCGTCATTGCAACTTGCTTGCGACGACATTTTCGTCCACGACGCTTTCCAAACCGGCTGTTCTTCTTTGGGATTGGCTTTTCGGTGCTCGGCCGTGGGTGTGGATTTCGCTCTTCAGAAAACGAGAGGTTTCGAGTACTCACTTTCGGAACTGGATGTCTTTTCTTCTTCATCGGTCTCCTCCGTTGAGCTGCGTTGACTTCCTTGTGGTCCATCGTGTAATTGTCGTATCTCAATGTAACGAACGTTTCGCACTCGTTTATGAACTCGTCGAGGGCTGAGGAGGGCTCAGCTTCGCCTATTCTGTTGAGGCGGTTTAGGAGACGGAGTCGCATTTCGGAGTGTGATGGGTCTGTGAGACCGGCTATGAAGACGAGGCACTTTAGCGAATCGCTGTCTACCTCTTTCATCACTGCGTCCTCGAATTTCTTCTTTATCGCGTTTCCGAAATCTCGATATGGCACGTAGGTGTTGGTCAATTGCGGGCACATCGATTGCAGGAACTCGTATCGGGGGCGGATTAGAGTTTTCTTCGGTCCAAAAAGCTTTGTTACGTTTCGGATGGTCTCTGGGAGATCCATGTCCTTAGGTGAGAGCGGCAAGACATGTTCAGAGTATGTCTTGTATGTGGCTCGGTCCAACTTGTCTACGAGCAGGTTTCGTTTTCGTTCTTCGGATAGTGCTGCTCCACGGTCCTCAATCACTGGTCCATATCGTTTGTACCAGGCATCGAAGGTTGTCTCGTCGTCCGCATTGTAGTTGGATACAGGTAGGTCGCGGATGAGATCACTGTATGGATCATTCGGGATTGCGGTGGAGGTGGGGGTGGTCGGGTGACGTGTGGTGGCATCCTTCTGGTCGACTAGGTGAGTCACGAGCTGCTGGAGCATTTGCATCTGTTGTGACTGGGCCGTGAGTAGTTCGACAAGCCAGGTGGGTGCTTCTTCGGCTGTAGCGGTTGAGCGACTCGGCATCGTGCAGGCTTGGCTTGGCTTGGTAGTTGAGCTTCAGTCCTGATCGCCAGTGACGTGGCTTTTGAACGGACAGTAGTCTGCAGGAAGCGTTCATTGGCGAAGCAAATGGACAACTGACTCAACGTCATTAGACTAGCCCTTTTATAGGGCTCAGGCGGTGTGTTTGTAAACAAATACAGTACAAAGTCCGTGAGCAGTAAAATAACACCGAGAGCGGTTATTGCTCAACTCAAGAATGTTCGCCTATGATACAACAGTTTGCAATGGGGGCTTCGTGGATTTTTGGTTAGGTCAAAGGGGGACATCGCGATTTTTTTGCTGAAGCTGAGATTGTGCGCAACTCTGGGCCGAACTTTCATCGTCTGAGATGGATAGAACTCACATGGACTTAAATAAGTACTTAATAAGTTCCTCTTCCACTTTAACCTTACTCTTGGCATGTCTCAACAGATCTCCTCTCTTTTACATATAGGGCTATCCATTTGAAACTTCCTTGGGTAACTGCTGATGAGGTTCACCAAGGAAGTCTCACTGTTGGTCTAATTGAGCCCCGAAACAGCGAGGCATTAATTTCTTATCACATATTCATCTTGTATAATTCTGATACGCTTCACAGAAAACTCATGATAACTTCCACTTTGCTAACAATGGTGCAGGCCATGGAAGAAGATGAAAAGTAGAAAGCGCAGGATGCAGAGTCGTACATGATATATATGAGAAGATGGGTCGGCGAGTCAGGTGCAGGGCTGCAAAAACTCGGCCGGAAAAAATTAGATCCGGAATGCTACAAAATCCGGCTGCATGAATTACGAATGTTTTGTTAAATCCCCACCTTTACACAACTAAAAAAGCTGAAAGGCAAATACTGGAAATGACATGGAATAGAAATGTGTATTAAAGCATTGTTATTTATTCATCGCTGATAAGCGCACCTTTCGCAAGGACAGAGTGCTTGTAAAGCGCAAATAGAGAGTGTTCGTAAACGAAAACGCCCATTCATTTCATGCTAAAACTGACCCCACTGGAACGCCAAAATGCAGCTAGAATCTCTTTATATCTTAAGAATGCTGATGTATACCACGGTGAAAGCCTCCAGTATCGAAAACGATACGATTCGTATCAGAATCTCAGATACGAAAATTTCCGTGGGTTCTGCCGTCAAATTTCAGGTCTAAATCTTGATTCTTTTAGCGTGTTACAGAAACTAAACTTTGATCTTTTATTTGGTTATTTGATTTTTGGGACCGGATGGGGTAGCGGGCTTGCTCGCACTCCATCGCGGGTCGGCCCAGCGTTGCACTGCTGTTGGGATCGGCCACCCTCGGAAGGAGGGGAAAGGCGAGGCTATACACGTTTGGAGTAGATCCACGAGATTCTTTCAATAACTCATGGTGTAGTTGTCCAAGAAACAAGGCCGTCATCTCGAAGACGCTCTGTACACAGCGGAGCAGTGCATGTGTAAGGTGAACAGTTACAAGCAGTGGACATGGGATAGATTAGGTGTCTCCCTTCCTACCAATTATTGCGCAGAGGGGTAATAATCTAAGAAGCTGATCACGATTTTCAACATGATTTTGCATGAGGCTGCCAGTTTTCTCCCACAAATCTAAGGCATTCTCCCCTCACTGCCGTTTATGGGAAGCATCCACGTTGGAATTTCGACCTGCCGTGAACCATTTTGCAGATTTCAGATATAGCATGTAACATCATGTTGGACAAGCGTTCTAATCATGTGAGTCTCGTTTGGATTGGCAGCTTAATTTCGAGCATTTCCCTTGTTAGACTTGAATGGCCAGAACTCAGACGAAATATCGGAGGGACCACAGCAGAAAGAGATCGCGCTCATGTGGTTAAGAAGAGAGATATGCTGAGATAAAAATTTTCGGAAGGACCGCAGCAGAATGCAAGAGAGAGAATAAGCGTTATCACACTCTCCTTATGTACGGAACTCAGTTTTGCTGCGACCAACAAGAATGCAGCGCTTTTGGACTTCAGATGGGAAATTGGCTTTATGAGCATGTCGGACCATAAAGCCACCGACCCTCAGCGAGGTTGTCACTTTTGCTTGAGGGTACCGGGCGCGTGGTGGTCCCACGAGAGTGTTGCGCAACGCGTTTCTGCGGAATTGGTGCTCATATCCCCGTAGCCGTAGAAGGACCGCAGCAGCTATTCGGAAGGACCGCAGCCGCCATTTGGAAGAAAGGCAGAAGGAAACGGGAAGGACCGCAAGTCACCTGTCGGTTCTTCCGATTTTCTGCTGCGGTCCTTATGAAAAATTGGCTGAGAAGAGCAGTGGTGGATCTCGTCATTCTCGGCTCTTTTCCGGACTTTGTTATTTCCATTTTTTCGAGAACGAAAAGGTGCTGGCCTTCATTCTCGACTTTCTTCAGTTTTGCTGATGATGAGATTCGTTGTCGATCTTCGAACAGTTCTAATAGGCGCAACTCGTGTTTGTTCGTTTGTAACCTATTTATTAGCGGAACACTTAACAAATCATGCACATAAAATTGTGGTGCAATTGTAAATACATTATGCACATATGACGAATAATTAAATACTATACATACATCCTCGAGAAGTAAGAAAGCAAATAACGGCTTGAGATCATGAAGACTTCTTTTCATTGGCTACCTTCTCGATGGGGATGCTCCGTGTGGCCGAATCTGGCCTGGCCATTTTCGGCGCTTCAATGGCCAGATGTCCATCCTCAGTGAGGGAGGATCGGATCTGCTCGACATCGACTTCTTCGGGGAGGACCCAATGTCGCGTGAAGCACCTGAATGTACACAAATTAGACACAAGTTGAAGTGAAATCACTGTGAATGCAACCGCAAAGTGCACTTACCTCATGGAGCAAGCTCCTTCCTCTTTGACCTCCTGCTTACCCTCGATCGTTAGAGTTCGTCTATCCAGACTCACTTTCAACTCTTCGGGCTTGAATTGAGGCACCTTCAGCGAGATTGCCAGCTTCGAGTCATCGTTAATGACCTGAATTGCATCGCATTAGATGTAGTTCTAGAAACTCCACATCTTAAAATTTAAATATGAACTGTACCTCCACATCTTAAAATTTAAATATGAACTGTACCTACCTCATCTGATAAACCGCACATCTCATCCTGAGGGAATATGTGCAGAGGGCGAACAGCTCTCTCAATGTGGTCGAACTCATCGAGGAGGTCGTCGTAGAAACGGAGGCGTGGGAAAATCCTTGCTGTTGGCAGGACGCACAGTGACATTGTGAATCAACTTCTGAAGTTCAGTTGGTGATCCGCTTCGTTGCGCCGCCTATATAGCTCTCGGTGGAAACATTCGCGAACTTTCCAGAATATTCTTTCCCTGCGCCCTCTCACTGTCTCGCGCCAGGTGGGTGCTTCTTGCTGCTAACGACAGTGTTATTTGTGCTCAAAAAATAGAAGAATTCTCTCAAGACATTCTGATAAGCCCATAACGTTCCCCTCCAAGTCAACTACGATTGTATGGGAAATACATATTAAATTTATCTACGTATTACCTGTTGAACTAGAACAGCAGAAACAAAACTATAAAGAGGACAGAATATTTGTTACTTATATGTGGTGGTTTTTTCCCAATTGGCTACTCCACTTCAAAAAGGATACCGTGTTTTCTGAGGATACGTTGAGAACTGAAGTTCCATCGATTACCAGCATTCAGGTAATGTTTCAGCTTTAGTGCACCCGTCAGCCTTGGCATCGATCAAAACGAAAGAAAAAAATGATGACTGAATATCATAGTTACTCCCCTGAGCACGACGACCAGCTACCTCCTGCTAGGGAGAATTGAACATAGAAGTGCTGTTATGACAAATGGTATATGTGCTCCTTTGGCGCCTTGGTTATCCAGCACTACATGCCTAAAGCATAGACATGAGAATGTTTGGCTTATGGAAAAGCACTTTTTTCGATTCAGAGCTGTCTAGTTGCGAAACTATTGGAATCGCAACTGTCGACGTGAAGAAGCTACAGTAAGCGGGCTATTTTTTTTTCAGAGTGTAGACACATTACGTACGTCTGGCTCATAGAGAAATATGACTACCATGGAATCACCTCTGGGCGTTGTTTGCATCCAACCTTGACTCACATCACGAATGAGAGGATACAGTATTTTCCTTGTTTCAAATAATGATACGAATAATATATTTTCCTTGTTTCAAATAATGATACGAATAATACACCAATAGTCAACAATTTTGAGAAAAAGAATTGAGATTTTCTTCTTGTTTGCCGATGAGGCCTGGGAAACCGCTGTTCCATCGCTGAACAAAAAAAACACGGGCCTACAAGAATTAGCGGACCTCACTCTGCTTATAAAATAACCATCTCGGGCAGCATTATGTATAAGCCTGCCACAAAAACTATTTAGAACCCGCTCTATGGATCTCATCAGCAAGGTTAAGCGTCTATTCGGTTCCTAGAATAGGAACCCTCAAACATCTGTCGTATCTGACCCTTACAATTCCTAGATTTCTGAGCGGTCCAATACGGTGGTGGTTAACTATCTCTACCATTCATGTCCTTTGGAAACTTGTATGTTTCTTTTCTTCCATCTGGTTCCGAATGCCGCCCTCGGGTCCCCCGTAATACTAGAGGCGAATGTTTATTCGAAATTTGCCTGTGCAGAGCAAGTTTTCAAAAGTTCTGTTTCATCTGAACTTTCAAAGTTCACCAGTTGTTGGTGGATGCGTGGTTCACCAGGACGATGGAATTTTTTGAAGGTCGGTACCGAAGTAAGAATTCTTAATGAACCGAAAGCACGCTTCAAATTCAGCAGCGCTGATGTGGAAGCGCTAGACTTGCATGGCTGTTTGATGTGTTAAAAGCTTTTATAGGAAAGCTGATTTTCTATTCATTCAGCTGTAAACACGTTGTGTATAAAATGCCAAGAACCATAGCAGTTGCATTTCTCTTAGACGTTGTTTCTATCCATGTTCGAGCTGTAGCTTTTGTAAAATAATTTTACCACTGTTAAGGTGATGAAACTCCTCTTCATCATTTTGCTGTTTTGCTTGAGCACGGCCGAAGACATCAAACCCATAAGATTAAGATGGGCTGGCTGTTTTGACCTATGCCGTTTTCTCATGCCACGTATATGTATGGGTTGAGAGAAGGAAGAGGGGAACAAGTGAGTCTATGTCACCTTTCTGGGGAAGTTAAGGTATTATTTCCATTACAAGCTCCTTGGTAATTCAGGCTGTAGTGGAAATGATGGAAATTATCAAGAATCATCGCTGGATGCCTGATTTTGATCTTGACGATTCTTTCTATAACGAGATTGATGAAATGCGTCGGAACGTTTTCAAAGACGCCATTGTTAAAAGGAAAGTCGAGGTTTGTTGAAAAAACGTTCTACTGCTCGTTGCTCATTATTTTGTTGAACAAAAAACAGAAACGGTGTATCTCCTGCAGACCATTACCATATGCGTGTCTCATAAGAGATCATTATGTTGGAAAAAGCAACCACAGAAGTTCGGACGTTAAATTGATTTATGCTTACTGGGAAGGTTTTCGAGCTTCAGATTGTGTGGTTTACTTGGAAGGCAACAGAAAGCCGTTTTTTGGCACCCATTTTCACCAAATGCGTTATGGAAGAGAATTTGCACCTTGTGCATAACCCCAATTCTCATCAAAATGTGGTGCTCAAAAACGAGTAGCTCGATTTGGCGTCCGGTCATTTCTATCCAATAAAATTAATAACCTTAGAGAGAAAATGAAGCACCGTTTCCTTTTTCTGAGATGTATGAAAACTGAATCAATAACAACCGTTTGCTCTAACCTTACCTTGTATTAGAGCTGAAAATTTGGACTTCTCCTATCTTGATTTCTTTCACTCGTAGAAAAACGTCTACTGGATTATAAAGAACCACAATTATGAACATGCATATTTCAGCAATGGATTTCCAGTGGTGCCGAATGGTACGAGAACCCCAAAGAAGAAACTACACATTGCTGCAAGATTGGCTGCATCGCATTAGTGCCATTTCAGAAACGTTGATTCCTTATCAGCAGCTGTTTTCAACGCATAAATGTTGCAATTTGATTTGTTTGTTCCAGCTCGAAACGTTCATTCGCCATTAGAAGCTCAAAAATTCTGAGAGGTGTTGCCCATTCGGAGAGATATAAAGGGATCCCTGTTTGAATTCTGCGACAGCAATCCTTAGAAGTGATCTAAGGTTGCAAAAGATGTAAAGCTGATGGCAGAAAATCCTGTGTAGGCGCTGGCACACAGAAGTGATGAAAACGGGTCAACTGCTGTGATAAGGGGCTGCATCCACCGGAAGTGGGCAGACGAAAGGAGAGTGATCAATTCTACAGTAAGCGTGCGAAGAGCTCTGGAACGACTCTACAGCAACTTCACGACCAGGACTTCTCCATTCTACGACGACATCACCATCGACGTCAAGAGAGGGGTTCGGCAAGGCGATACCGTGTCGCCAAAACTATTCAGCGCCACTCTCGAAGACGTCATGCGGAAACTGGAATGGGATAGCATGGGAGTGCAAGTTGATGGCCGGCGACTTAGTCATCTTCGCTTCGCTGACGACATCGTTCTTATAACACCAACCATCAGCGAAGCGGAACAGATGCTGGCCGACTTCGAGGACGCGTGTGGAAAGATTGGTCTCCAGCTGAATCTGACGAAGACGATGTTCATGAAGAACGGATGGGTCCCGGATGCCCCATTCTCGCTCAACGGAACGACCATATCCGAATGCTCCAGCTACGTATACCTAGGTCGGGAAGTCAACATGATGAACGACCTCGCTCCAGAGCTGGGCAGGAGGAAACGAGCGGCTTGGGGAGCTTACAAGAGCATCGAGGACGTAGTGAAGAAGACGAAGAACACCAGGCTTCGTGCCCTCTTCAACACAACCGTTCTCCCTGTTTTGACCTACCCCTCAGATGCATGAACTTCACACGAAAACTAAACATAAAAGTAGGTTCCTTAAATTGTGCTATAAGTTTCCTCCTGCACTCATCAGTAAGGTGAAAGAAACCTACTGAATTGTGTTTATTAAGTAATGTTCAATATGTGCACATATTTTTGAAATAAACTTACTTAAATTTTAGCTTCTAAAACTTACATCTGGTTCGATTGATATAAACATACAACCACATGTAAGCAATGTGCATAAAAAATGAGTAGTACCAAGTGGAATATAATCATCAAGAAGATGTGGATTGTATGACACTGGGCTAATTGGATTAGAATCGTTTATTTATAATAGATCATGACTAAATGGATGTATTGAATGGCTGGAATAGATGGATGTATTTATTGATTAGATATTTAATTTGTTATGGTATTTTGAGTCCTGAATCAGCATCTTTTTAGCAATCTTTGGCTAATTATATTGTAATCAAAATATTTCCTTTACAAATCCTTGAGTTCTAGAGGTATGTATGTCAAATTTATGCAAAATATAACTATTTTTGAACAAACAACGTATATATGAGCTTTCTATTACAGATCGACTGTAATCCATGGCTAACAGTATGTTTTTGTTCGATTCAGTCTGTTTGTAAAGTCTTTTCTCGTATAACAAGTGCCGACGATTCGTAAAACATCAGTGTTAATGGTAACTTTTTTAATACCGATTGAAACATTAGTGGAAGAGTGTGGGAATCGTTCAAAGCAAAGCCAAAAAAAAAATCAGTCTTATTATACATTTTCCTCATTACGGCGCTGTTATGTATATGAATCCCCAAATCTAAATAGTTACTTTTGTAATTGGACTTGTGTCTAGTTTCCAACGATAGTACTTTATGATAGACTTTATCCAGAATTGCCAAAAATGTACTGTCTAAAGTATTATGTATTATCAGTAGATGTCCATATATCTGTAAGGATAGAAGTATATGTTCGCATCTAAATAATTTATAGCGTAGATGTATTCATAGTATGATAGACTAAGATCCGCTAAAAGAGGGCTGAAATTGCCACCTTGCGGTAAGCCTACGATTTGTTTGAATACCAGTGGACCAAATGAACAAAAACTATTATTGAGAAGATGGTCTACCAAAAAAAAATCTGTAATAGTATACTGTCTGCAGGGATACTTGTCATAATTTTATGAATGAAAAACTTTGTTATACCTAGTGCAAATTAATGTCCGCTTATAAGCATTGCTAGAACACAATTTAAGAAATTCCTCCATGTTAGTAAGGATAGTGGTATGTGGGAGATTGGTGAACATATTAGTGAAATCCGCAGAGAAAAGCTTGAGATTATTTTATCTATTTCTGTTTAGATGCTCACTGATATTTATATTATTTATTGACCAGTAACCATGAAATGAATGGATACGTGTTGTAATAGACTGTATATATTTTTTGAAATGGTTTTCATTAAGAGTAAATAGTCTTGTAAGCTCCAAAGCCAAAGATTCTGTGCTGCTGTTGAACGCTCCTGTAATATAACGGAATTTTGGTAGGGTTTTGTGTAGTTTTGGTAAAGCATATAATATAGGTATATCCGGATAATCGAGAGGTTTCAAATGATTATTTGTGAGAAATGTTTTGTGTCTGAGAACAATTTCTTCTCCAGTTTCTCTATCATAGTAGTCATAGGTATTATTGGTTTGAAAAGGAGTGAAATTTTGCCCATTGCAGCTAACACCCATTTCGTTCATGATTTGTAAGATATAAAATTTTCTTACAAATAATTCCAAATAGCTCCCTTTGGCTTTATCCAGTGGGCAAAGAATGAATTTGCGCTGAAACTTTTGTATAGCTTCGAAATCTTTCTGTGATAACGTATTTCCTTGTGCAAGTATTCTTTGGTAGGATTTTGGTTTTAACTTAGATTTCAATTTGTGAATTAATCTTCTACCAATCACTGACAGTTTTTCTAGGTTGAGTTTATAACGTGATTTTATAACTTCCAAATATTTTAATACTGTGGAGTGCACCCACTGATGCAAAATGCGTTTGTTTATTCGAGGAAAAGGACGGAAAGTGGTTCCTTTGTCTAAAAATTGTATAACCCTATCGTTATTTAATATGTTTAAATTCCCTGTGATAATATGCTTGTGATGTGGGTTAACGTAAGGTTCATAGTATTCATGCTCACTTTCACACACTCAACTTGTTTTTGGTAATTCTTTTACTTTGGCTGGTTCTGAGTCTTTCAGTATGCGGTCATAGTTGAAAACCTTCCTTGACAGTGGCAATTCGTAGTTGTATACTATTCTGAAACGGACGTATTTAACTTTAGTGTTGAAGATGATAGGTGACTTAATTACACTATCGTTTACTATTTTGTTAATATTTAAGTTATCAAGTATATTATGTACGCAGGAAGTTGGGAGATCACAGTAATTTTGGGGTAAAATTTTGTTCTTGTTGATATGCTGGAAGTGAAATTTGCATAGTAGGTATAACAGGAAGCGTTCTTGATCAGAAGGTATAATTGCTAAAAAAATTATGATCAAATGTAATTGAATCATTTTGTTTACTCTATTGTTTGTTAGTGAATATAAATAGTTTTTAAGCGTATGAAAATCGGCGTTATGTCTAATGTAGTTCAGAAAGTGTTGCTTAGAATCAGTTTTTTCGGAAGATTCTGTTGCGGGCGATTTTTATGACGTTTACGTCCGTCTCTTTTTCGTCGTCTTAGTTTAGAGAATAAATAGGGGAGATTTGGAAGAAATGTGAGTGGGTTTTCTATATTGGAGACGTTACCTTAACTGTGTATGTTATCGTTGTTTCCAAAAGGATAAGCTGTAACTAACAGTTCAATCCAAAACAGCTCTTTAGTTTTTAGTACTCTTTTGTCCTTATTTGCTGGTAGATTGTCAAGAATAGACACCGAAATATTCGTGTCAGGGCAATTTGTTGCAAAGTGAGTGTATAAATAATTGCTGGTATTATGTTTTCTAAGATTCAGTAAGTGTACACCAATGCGTTGTTTCAGTTTTCGTGTTGTTATGCCTACATAATGAAATCCGTATTTCAAGCATGTCCCCTTCATGTGCCACCTCATAGTGGTGAAGGGGTGAACGCCAACCGGATCCGTCCGGGAAAGCGGCCAACAGCACACCGACCACGCAGTTCGCGCACCCAGCGCGTGAATGGGCGGCTCTGCGCCTAGCCCCAGCACGGCGAAGCCGGAGTAACCAGGCCACCAATCATCGCTCCCACAACTTCATCCACTCGCCTTAGTCCCCTGCAGGCTGTCCCTGCCCAGTCAGGTAGCGCTGGATCCGCACACAGCCAAAGGCGAAGAAATCTCAGGGCCGTAGGCTACCATAGGAAACGGACAAGGGTGAGCCATCTGATTGCTTGCACATACAACTGTCGTAGCGTCAGTTCGGCCGCTCAGCTATCGGTTTTAATTGAGGAAGCACAACGGATTAAGTACGACGCCATTGGACTGAGCGAAACGAAACGGAAGGAACCTCTGACGTGCACATGGAACAACGGTGCCGCTGTTTTTCTAGGAGCTCGTAAAACCGGCTCAACGTCGGGGGGAGTGGGCTTCATCGTGGCACCAAACTTCGCCAGAAACATCACAAGTGCCGCATTTCATGGACATCGACTGGGGGTACTGACAGCATCGCTGTCAAAGGACATCGATGTCTCCGTCATCCAGGCCTACGCTCCTACCGCGGATAGGGATGAAGAAGAACACGACGAGTTCTACAGCGACCTTAGTGATCTCATCCGTTCCCAGAAGAGCACCTATGTTGTGGTAATGGGTGACTTCAACGCTCGCATAGGACCACGAAAGGTTGGAGAAGTATTTATCGGACCGAACTCGGCAGAGCAGAGGAACGAGGCCGGAGAAAGGCTCGCAAACTTCTGTGAAACGCACCATCTCTTCCATGGGAACAGCCAGTTTGTGAAGAATATAGCAAAGAGATGGACATATGTCTCTCCCAATGGGCAACACTATCACGAACTCGATCATATCTTGTGTAACAAGCGAGTTATCACGGACGTTGGTGTTGTCCCATCATTCAACACGGGAAGTGACCATCGCTTATTACGAGCTCGGCTGCATTTCGACCGAGGACAAGTGCGCTTAGCCCGAATACGCTCGAGGCGCCCACGACCAACTATCCTAGATGAGGAGATGGTCAGAGTCACTGCTGCCAAGGAGGCCTTTGAGATGGTAGACGACCTCAACGAGGATTACACCCACCTGGTTGAAACCATCGTCAAGATCAGGAATGAGTGTCGTGCCGCAGCACACCATGTAACAGGACGAGTCTCCAGCGGCACCCGCGCCCTTCTTGAGAAGCGGAGGCACATGGATCGACAAGGGAATCAGGTAGAATACGCAGTCCTGAACAGACTCTGCAGGCAAAGGCTAGCTGAGGACCACGTGAACTTCGTTAGAAATCGTCTGCCTGATGCCGCCCACAGTAAGCGCAGCCTGAAGGTGGAAAAGCGTGCGCTGGCAGAACATCGTCTATCGATTCCGTGTTTGAAAGCTCCAGATGGTTCGCGTTGTACGTCTCGACCAGGAATGGAAAGTATCATGACGAACTTCTACTCTGCCCTCGTCAGATCAGCATCGGGCCAAACTACTAATGTTTTGAGCCCCGGAGAAGAGGACCTGCCGTTCCTTCCTCTACAGGCTTGCGGACCCACTCGGTACGCCGCACTGGCGAGACTGTTCTCTCGCTACCTTGCAAAATGTGAAGTACCAGTAGCTTGGAAGCGGTCCTCGACCATTCTTCTTTTCAAAAAGGGAGACAAAGAAACCTTGGAAAACGACCGTCCTATCACGCTACTGCCAGTGTTATACAAGGTTTTCACGCGTTGCCTCCTGACACGCATTCGGAGGACGCTGGACGAAGCTCAACCTGTAGAGCAGGCAGGATTCCGGCGCAAGTTCAGCACGCTGGATCACATAATCACCTGCTGTCGATTGATCGAGGCCGCCCGAGAATACTAAGAACCGCTAGTGCTGACTTTTGTTGACTACAAAAAGGCATTTGATTCAGTGGAGCCGGCGAAGGTCTGGAAAGCGCTGGAAGAACAGGGTGTTGAGTCGCGGTACATAAAGGTTTTGTGTGAGTGCTACTCGGGATGCACCACGGTGTTTCGGCCGTTTCTCAACGATATCGAGGTACCTGTGGAGAAAGGAGTTCGTCAAGGCGACCCAGTTTCACCGAATTTATTCTCAGCGTGTTTGGAGTCGGTCATTCGCAACTGCGACTGGAGCACCCTTGGAGTCCTCATCGACGGGAAGCGGCTGAACCATCTACGTTTCGCAGATGACATAGTGCTGATCACGAGGTCACCGGACGATGCCTCTGAAATGCTTAGACTGCTGGACGAAGAAGGAAGAAGAACAGGTCTCAGCATCAACACGACTAAAACGAAGGTCATGAGGAGTGCATTTTCTAGTCAGCAGTCGGTATTTCTTCAGGGTGTTCCCCTCGAAGACGTCAGCGAGTATATCTATCTTGGTCGCCTCCTAAACATGGAGAACGACATCAAGCCCGAGATCGCGAGGAGACGACGAGCAGGCTGGGCCGCTTATAATTCGACTAAAAGCGTACTCGAGAACACCAAGGACCAGAAGCTACGCGCGGATCTCTTCAACTCGGCCGTGCTGCCAGCCCTGTGCTACGCGAGCGAAACGTGGGCGCTGACAAAAATCGCCGAGACTCAGCTTCGCTCGGCCCAGGTCTCACTTGAACGTCGCATGCTTGGGCTGTCCTTGCGCCAGCAACGAGAGCGTCGTCTACAAAACTCTGATATTAGAGCAATGACGATGGTCCATGACGCTGTTCTTCACGCCGATGAGTCGAAACATCGGTACGCAGGACATCTCATGCGATGCTCGGATGGTCGATGGAGTTCTGCGGTTCTGCGATGGTACCCTCGCGACAGGAAGCGACCGCGCGGCCGACCTCCTATAAGGTGGTACGATTCGTTGGCTTATCGAAACAACAGCGGTGCGTCCGGTTCAGTTAAGGTCCACTGGTCGACTAAGGCCCAAGACCGATCGGTGTGGAAGAGAAGTTGGGACCCGCGCAAGGCCAACCGCCGTGCTGAGGAACGGGTCGCCTAGGTATCCTAAGTAAGTA
>JBAJFG010000480.1:0-205417 GCA_037903475.1 Ancylostoma caninum
GCTTGCGAATAATAGCATCATAACTGTAGAAACTGTGCGCCCAAAACGAAGGACATCCTCTAGTCGAAAATTGACTTCTCCGAAGCAAACATCTCTTTCTGTGTTGTCCTTTCAACGGTAGTGGCCCCCGTCTTGACGCTGAAGAACCTCGTTTCGTTATTTTTCAATGCAACATACATTCAGCGCTTGTCGAAAGTATTGGGACACCTACTCCAGTGGAAATAAGTGAGGTCACACCTAACTGACAAACAGGATTCTTGTTCCATTCGATTCAGCTCATCAAGTTATCTACTTCCACTTGCTTCCAGTCAATTACTTCATCGTAAAGGTCTTTAAACATTAATTTCTTTTGACATAGTTCTGGTCTTTTACTTTATATATTTTCATATACCGCACATCTGTATATATAAAAGTGAAAGTTTGTATGTATGTGTGTATGTATGTAATGAATAGAAATCGCGGAGGGTAAACCCATCCGGACCAAATTTTGCATGCACATTCTACGCGGGCCGGCGGAGGTTATAGGCTACTCCGCACCTGGGATTATCGATTGATTTATCGATTGTATCGATCATATTGATTTTTCGCTGTTTTTGCCCAGGGACTGGCGTGGACATGCCTATTGAGGTTCCTCAATACGCTGAATACTGAATACGAATATCACATCCAGTTTGCACGAAATATCGATTTGTCGATTTTATTGATTTTTCGCTCTTCTGCTCAATGGAGCTGTGAACACATATCTCCTGGGGTTCCTCAATACGCTGAATATGACAACCATTTTGCACGAAATATCGATTTATTGATTTTATCGACTTTTTTCCATTTTCTCTCGGGGACGGACAATGACATCTCTACTGGGGCTTCTCAGTACGCTGAATACGAATATGACAACCCTTTTGCATGAAATATCTATTCAAATTCACCGAAATAGCTTTGCTAACTTTTGGCCTACAAGTCGATGGGGAAGGGTCACTTGGGCCTTGCTAACATGCTGATCACCAAAATTATGGGGATTCTATTGAATTTGTCGGTGATAGTAATTGGCCTCAGCAGTGTCGTGTAGTCAAGGTAGTAAAACAGCCGAGCGAAGGCGGGTACGGCAGCTACTACCTCATACATTTGATAAGTCCTGTATTATATTCAGCTCTTGATCTGGTTCCCGACTTTTCCTCAGGTAGGGCGGCTTTCAGTGTTCAGTGCTCCTTTCCCTGATTGAAGATTTGGGGCTATTCAACGCATGCCACAATTGTATGCATAAGTAAGAAATGTTTTCCGAATGCTTTCACTAAACCCTAATGCCTCTCCAAACAGCCGCAAACTGCCTTTGTGAAGAGCTTCTTACGTAAAAGTCAAAAATAGCTTAGACCTGTTTATTCATGGCTCTCTAAGGTAAAAGTTACTTTCCAGGCACTTTCACAGGGTAGGCCGACAGCAATTCTAAGGTACCGGGCTGCTTCCGGTTGGCTTCAATGATGCGGGCATATCAACCAGGCCACGCATACAACTCTTCCACCGGGCAGGCCGGCGAGCTGATGTGCAAGTGATAACCACTAGCAATGACATGAGATTTCCAATTCACAATTTTACCAGTCTGATCGTCTTGCAGACGCCTTACGCACCAGCTTTTTTTTCAGCTCGTTTCACTCTCCACATTTTCGAGTGATAATCTCTTCTCTCCATTCTTGGACTCCACCGCACCACTCTTGCAGGTGGACCCGGCCAGTGATATCTCACCACTACTGGCAGCCAGTGGCGGACGCAGGGGGGCCCCCCCCCCTCCCCGAGAATGGGTCGGCAAATTCTCGAAATTACTTTACAATACAAATAAAAATCTTGAATTAGTTCATTTTTAATTGTTTATTTTTAATATTATTTTCATTAATTATTTATTATCATAATTAATGCTTTTAATAAATTTATTTTCCGTCTGGGTCCCCAAAACGGCAAAGACTTTTTTCCCACGCCCCCCCCTCACGCCCTCTTTCTGCGTCCGCCACTGCTGGCCGCTGGTGCACCAATTTCGCAGCTGTAAACGCGTCCAATGACATCTTTACCACTTCTGGATCCAGCGCATCTCTTCCATGGCAATAGCCCGTTTTCTATAGTTTCCCCAACGTCCGCACCGGCGCAGCCCTCATCCGCGCCACTTCTTGTCTGTACGGCTCATCCTTTTCCGTCTAGCGGCATCGTACCCGCCTCTCCTCTTCTATGCGGTCCTGCAGTCACTTTCCAATACCATTCATTCCCATTGCGGTGTAAACAAGATTCGTTTATTGGAAAAAAAAACTTAGCATGGCTCAACATGACTGAAAATGGGCCAAACCTCCTTCATATTTTCATACGCACAGTATGTGCTTACAACTAGTAGCATTCAGAGGCTTCTGTAGGAATCGGAGTGGCTACTTTTCTGTTTTCTCTTCTTTAAAATGTTCTTTCAAATGGCCAGAAGTGACAGAAGGAATCAAAAACGTCACTGAATATTTGACGATGAAAGTTTTGCGGAGAGTTTTGGAATAGAAGAGTGTTTTACGAGAATGTTAACAAAGATGTCAATGACATATGGTGTAGAATGTGTGACAGATGTAAATCTATGTATTAGGTTGATTCATAAATTCTATCCCTCCTAGTACCCACTTCTTCGAATTCAAATTATTTTCAGAAGACGCAATTTCAACAAGTGATGTATTAGTCATCTATGTAGCTGACTTTGCGCTATCCGGGAAGCACCTCGCCGATGCTGCCGCTTCAGATTGGGGCATGCTTTGACAGGGAAACCATCAGCACCGTTGCTTAGATGTGTTTACATTTAGTGATAAATTTTCCAGTCATATTGTTTTCCAGTGACATAGCCAGCTGGTAATATGATTGGGCTAGGCTTAAGGAGTAGGATGGATGGGAGGAGACTTTCCAGCTAGACGTCCTCGAGAAATCCTATGTAAAATTCTCAGCGTAGAGTTGGGCCCTGGTCGGATTAACATCTTGACGTTTAAGTGCAACTCCAGATGAAGTTCTTGAATAAGAATAACTTGGTTGTTTATGCAAATTAAGGCAATTTCCATACTTTTCCTTCTTAGTAACCGCCAGCATTCAACTCCTTGAACACTGCACAAGAAATGCAGAAGAAGTTAGTTCTCGTATAGCCTGATTTTTCCGGTTTAGCGCTGCTGCTCCGGTGGTAACCTTACATCTACCCATAAAAAACAGTAGCTCACACTAGAAGGACTCGTACTCATTAATTTTGCCTAGGAGTAAAAGGTGCACTTGACCCTCCTGTTCATGCCCGCCTGGGTGAAATCAAGAAGAACACATTAACACAGCGGATTGACAAAACCAATTCCTTGCAGTCTATATGCTGTAGGTGGTTGAAAGCACAGAAAAGCACTCATCAATTAGCATATTGTTCTGCAGTAGTTGCCTTTCAGCTGCGTCTTCAGAGCCTCCGAATCCAACTCGAACGTACTTTTTGAACACTGTTTATTTCGAAGCACATTATCTCAGCAAGAGGGGTTATCAAATCATGACGTCACAGTTTCAGAAAGTTTCCTTGACATTCTTAGGGCACATACGTTGGTGAGCTTCGGGTTCTCAACGTTCGCAACAAACCGGAACAGTATGCACTGCTGTAGATGACTTTCAATCGGTGCAGGGTTCTTGATTACTACGATGAAATTCTGGACAGACCAGTATTCCTTCACTAGCGCGCAAAGGGTGCTTCTTTATTGTCCAGATTAGGGCAGCAATGGATCTTGTAATTACAAGATACAATGCGACAAACATTTAGGGAGAGAACTTATGAGTCAACCTAACAAAACAATAAAAAACATTTTTTATAAATCAACCTAAGGAAACAATAAAAAAAAAGAAAACCGATATCAAATTGTTCGATCATTATCGGACTGTGATATCAAGAGACATAACCTACACATGACTCAGTCAAAATACAAAAAAATATCTGAAATTTAACTATGGAGGGCTCATCTCCAAGAAAGTAAAAAACCACTTGCTCAGGATCTCTCCACGTATTCGACTCTCCCTACGCTCGCATTTCATAAATTTCCATTGCCAGAGTCGATGCAATTTTCGTGGGATTTTGAACAAATCTCTGCTCCCAGCGCTCACGATCATCATTGCACCCTCTGGCATAACATCACAGTTTTTCCACGGCTATTTCGCTTGACGAATGTTTACCTGCTCTTTAACATGCATGAATGAAGAATGGCCGTTCTTTGGAGGACTGGCGAAATCCGCGAAGCAAAGCTCTGGATGGTTGTTTTAGCCGCTTGCACTTGCATGAGAAGGAGTTTTTCCCAAATAAGAACATGCCGAAAACTATGGGGAAGATTTTGGGAGGGCTTATGTGTTCTCCGTAGATTACGACGAGTTATTATCTTCGTGCACCTGCCATAATCCCCCGAATTTCTGTAGAAAACAGGTAAAATCCATAATTGCTGCCGTCAAGTTCTCAAGGAAGACGCGCAATTTGCCACACCAACGGTAGGAAAGAGTGGCTGGTCATTCAGTCACCAATAAAGAGCAACTCGTTGTTTGGCTCTCTATTTTTACGGTTATTCTTCTGATTAGGTAAGAGCTTACCCCGTCTAAGACTCCTTATCATTTTGATCACGTCTTCCCTTGCTCCTTCCTTCAAAGTATTATCCTATAGCAAATAACCGATCGTACATAAATAGTCAGCAGTTAACTACTCCTATAATACACTCGGTGTTTCCCTCAAACATTGATTCTTTTTCTCTCACTCGTAGGTAAAATAATGCCTTACTTCTCATGTAAAAAGAAGTAACACTGACTCTAAGCGTATGATTTGAACAGACGTAAACTCCAAAAGTTCTCCGAAAGCCTTTTGCTTTCCGGAATGTACATTGTGCTGGCATCCTTTGAGCTTCTTGCCCAGAATTCCATCAGGTCAAACATTCTGCTTCTATTTTGTCTCTTTCATTAATTTTTCAATGGCTATGGGAAATATTTTATGTTCCGTTTCAGTGGGGAATATAGTTGAAGCGCTGCTTGAGAAAGAAAAATGGAGAGAATAACGACAAAATTAGAGAATATGCATCAATATTCAAGCATCGTCGTATTTCAAACAAATAACAAAGCTGTGATTGTTCTTTCTCATTTATTGTTAGTTTTATTTTTATTCTCTTCTCCTGAATCATTCACTTCCAGCTCGGACCCTGATTAACAGTGGTTTTTCACGCCTGCGTGGTTAGAAAGTAAATGCAGTGGCGTACTCAGAAAGAGGACGGACGCGACGGGAGCGGGGGGGGGGCGAGGTGGGATCTCCTGCACATTGAGACATTGAGGACCCGGACTGGAAATGAGAGTAATGAAAATATGATTTCAAAAACGAAATAATAGATAATGAATATTTAGAGGGAAGAGAGTAATAAAAATAAGTGACTTGTTCATTCTTTAACATACACTAAAAATAAATGAACGAGCAAAAATAAACCTAGACAAGATTTTTATTTCTATTCTACAATTAATTCCGAAAATTTGTATACCACTTCTCGTGGAGGTGTAGGGATGTCCGCTTATCACTGTCTTCCTTTAGGAGTTGTGGTTGACATGAAATACCCAGCACTAACAGGCAACGTTCGCTGTAACACGTCCAGTCTTTTCAGTCCATCTTTATCTACTCTTTGTTCTTATCTTTTTTTCCAGACCACATTTATAGATCTACTTACTTCTGCTCCGAAGAATAACTGTAAAGAAGGTACAACCGCTCCGAAATGTCTGTTTCTTTCTTTTAATCATCACACATCATCGCACAATTGACTATTGATGTTGTATATTTTTCATTCCTATTTTTTCTAAGAATTTTACCTCTCGAAACCATTCTGAGAATCAAGATAATCCCCACTCACGTCTTCGTATTAAACCATACGCCAAATTGTATACGATTTTCGCGACTATGCAACGTATCAGATTACATAGTATGTACTTCAAGTTTTCCAGTGGCTATCTCCCTTCCGTCCAAACGTTTATATTTTTATGTACTCCAATTTTATGTGTATTTTAAGCTAAGTCTGGGACTATATATATTCCTTGTACCTCTTAAATACAGTGCGTTTCATAAGTATAGACGCACCGCTGAAATTACTGGTAAACAGTTCCACGTAACTTGTTGAAAAAAAAAACAAAAATGCCAATCGAATCAGCGTGCCCAAAAACCCTGCTTTCCATTGTTTTACCTAAAGTATCGGCATATTCTGGGGTGCGCCTTTACTAATGAAACGCGCTGTATAAGAATAGTATAGTCCTTCACACGGCAGCTGGTGGAGTTGTGGTTATATAATACTGGGTTGAGCAGAAAGTCGCGGAATAAAATTTTCTAACTTCTCAAGTTCTTGTCGCTGATGTTTCCATTAAGCATGGCGTATACATGTAATAGAGCATTCTTTGAAAGTATTGATGCGCTGTTATTAAAGGGCTGGAACAGGTTAGTTGCTGCAGATATGTCGCCGCTTAACTTAAAGGAAGCTTCTGCAAACTATTTATTCTTAATTGTTGAGCGGCCCCTTGTCAAGCGCAGAGGTCAGTAACAACGCAACAATAAAAGGGTATTTAAAGGAAGAGTTGCTGAATATTCCTCGGTAGTACATATACAACTGCTACATTCACTTCGAGTCCGCATACATGCGCTCTTATGAGGAGAGTATTATCTGGATGACCAGGTCTGAACTGACAGAAACCATCAAACAAAGACGATAAAAACAAAAAGGCCTCTCTCCGCTACACATTTTAGATGTCAAGATTCCGTTCTTTCTCTTTTTTTTTGATGGAACGTCTTGCCCTCAACAAATGGGACATTTCTGGATTATGATAACGCTTCTGGCTTGCCACTTTGAGAACTCTATCTCATCCTTCATCTCACCTTCTTGGGTGATTACCTGTTCGTATTGCAATTTAGGCTTCCTTGGCTTAGGGAGGTGGCGGCTTTGTTTCCTACTTGTTTGTTATCTTCGTTATTTTCTAGTTTTACTACAATTTATAAAATTAGTTATGCTGCGTTCGATTAGAGAAACGTGATCTGAATTTGGCTGTTCAAGCTCTAATGAGGGTGACGACAGTTTCCTGGAATAAAGGAGTACAACGACAATATTCTTTTGACTACTCAGACTGCCTCTGGAAAACCATATAGATGGGGCTGAGACTATGAAAACTATCAAACTGTGCTGCTAGAATTCCCTCGACGTCTTCTGTGGCGGTGATTATCTACGCCAAGTTTAGGCGTCCTGGGCGTGTCGGAATAAATATGCCTATTCGTCATTTTTGGTCAGCTTTTCGTAGTCTCGCTCTGTAGTCTGCCTAGATAATATTATAATAATCCACACCACACGGTGGTTTATTGGACATTTTCCAACGCAGTTCCTTTCATGCTATTCATAATTCGAACCTCCTTATGGAGTCGGCTAGCTCTGGTCTGATCCATCTCATCGAACCCATCGATTCAACTGATTTGATGATACATATACGTATTTTTGAACTAGGTCAATCATATCTTTCCCTTAGAAAAAACAAAAACATTTAGAACATACCCCCTAATAAGCTTTCCTGAAACTTTTCTGAAACTAAGTGATTTTAGAAGAAATAAGAGCACAAAGGAGTTGGAGTTGCTAGCCAGGGGAAAGTGGGGAAAAGTGGCAACTTCGCCACTCCGTAGACGCAAATGGAAAAGCAAAACTGCTACAAATATTATTTTGATATTGAACATTTTATAATAAATATTTAAACGATAATATTAATAATCAATGAAGATAAACCTGTGCAGTATTTGTATCTATTCTGTAAAGTATTTTCGAGAATCCGGCGATCCATTCTCGAGGAAGAACGCCCCCCCCCCCCTTCATCCCCCTTCCCCTGCATACGTCACTGTGGAATAGATGTTTTCTTTAGTTCTTAATGAGATGGAAACAAGAGTGAATAGTATATAATAAAAACTCAAAACACCCTCAATTCTTTTTTAAAAAATTGGCATTTCTGGAGCAGGGCGTAACATCGTAGCATTGTAACACGTCGTGTGTGTGCAGTCAACTTTATTTCCTAAATACGTACTCCTCCTATTCATACTGGTACATGCTCTGTTTGAATGGCCTACGCGATTCACCCAGCTTTACAATAATAGCGAAATCACATCATGGATCGGTTCCAACACCCTATTCATGCATTTTGTAAATACTCTCACGCAACAATGCGAGGGAGGCTGCCAGCATGCTCGTTCTTGTTGGAAAAATCCCATATACTGCATTGCTTTTCCAGGAAGTGGCAGCATCCCCATAGCTGGACCACTATTCTCCAAACTCTCTTCTAGAATTGCGGCTTGCCTTGATTGGTTTCACTTCTGAATCGTCTGCCGCAAATAACTTCTGGTGATAACGAGAAGCATGTGATTGTTGTTGTTATTGTTGAGTATTGCATCGAGAGATTAGCCGATGCATTATCTGTGCACAATGCAAGAACTCACTATTTGCGATTTTAATGCAACCAAGTATCGAGACTGTAAATCTTAGTTTTTTGTGGATGTACTCAGCGTAAAACGTAATCTTTTCGGTCACCATCTCCTCTTTTTCCTATATTTTATGGTTGATTTTTCAACTTAAATTCATCTTCTCAAGTTATAAAAATGAAACATTTCTCTTTTGAAAGATCCAGGAATAAGATGTGGGTTCCTTGTTGTTTAGAAACGCCAATGGCGGTCTAATAAACCATTCCCGCAAAACTATTGATCTTTGAAGCTTCGTGATAAGTTTTTCAATTTATCCCCGTCCTCTTCGATATAATGCAGGGGATTCAATATAGAATTTTTGTGGGGTATGGACTAAACATTGGGATGAACTTAATTCACACCGTTGACACAGCTGTCTCACGTATTTCATCCATAAAAAGCTCAACAAATTGAGCTGAATGAAATCCCACTATTTGCTCTCATTGATCTTCGTTGTTTTGCTGCATCTGCGTTTTTTTTTCTGCTCAGCCTTTTTTATTTCTGCATTCTGGTGTTGTGTGCACTGAGTAGAGTTCTTTGTAATCTGCTTTAATCTCGAGCAATTTTTTTCATTTTTATTGTCTGAAAATAGCTACTCCTGGCTAGGACGCTAATGCGTCTCAGAATCGCACGCCGTTCGTTGGCAGCAAGTTCAGCCAATTATTCAAAAAAAAAAAAACACGGTATCCCGGTATTAGTCACATCTTTTGAGGGCTGGAAATAAGTACATAATGGTTATCGACACAGAGCTGTATCCGTCCTAGGATTTATGTACCATTGCCTCTCCCGTCTACGCGATCCATATACGACAATTTTTGACGTGTGCTCTTGAAAACTTCAACGTGTGTAGCACGTTCACAGGGTGCGGTTTACGCGTGCGTTTCCCGGGAGCATAGTCCCTGAAGCCGTGGTTTTTGTGTGACATGGCTTTTACGAAACTTTTAACTATTGGATGTTTCGAACCTTCAAACATCAAATAGTCGATGTCTACAGAGTAGGCAGACATACCTCTGCACCACAGACTGCACCAGTAACGGCATTTATATGACTATTTTGAATGTCGCCCTGCATGACTTAACTTTCATGTGATAACCTCAAAAATACATTTACGTTCTCATATGATGCGTTTACACATTTCATTTAATCTGAGAAGGTGTAGGGGTTAGCTGTCCAAACCACCCACCAGGAAATCCTGATAATCGATGATCTCCTGCAGATGGTCACGCTGACAGTGGGATCAGCTGAGTATACCCGGAATCGAATCTTTCACAAAGAGTCAGTGTACGCTCGATAGGCTACAACGATAAGTTCGAACCACGAACAAAACGTCCCCTGGAGGGTTTTTTTCACGAAACGACGAAGTCGCTGTCTGCATTTTGCGTGCCTGCACTATTTCGCTCCCTGTGTCCTCGTCCTTTCATAATGGAGGCAAGTTCAGTTTGACGTTGGGCTCACATTTCGATTTCGAACTGTTAGTTCACCTGCAAATATGGTACCGGTTTTGTCCTAGTATTTAGGCACCATAAGAAGAGAACCATACTCGGGGCAGTAAAGCTTACATTACCTGTTTCGGAGTTCCCCATAAGCTGCGAGCTAGTTGATATTTAACTTTCATCGTTAACTGACAGTTTCGACAGGTCTACTACCGCTCCAGGTTTCCAAACCAACTTTCATGTTGTGCATCGCTCAACATGACACAGTCTAGCGGATAATCAGTAAGTCACTTCAAGTGTGTTGTGGTTCTACTACACTATACTCTCAATATTTCCTACGGAATGTAGAGTGTAAATCACAGCTAGAGAAGAACATCCCCTGTTATATTGTCTTTGTTCAGAGATTATTCTTACCTGTCTTTTTGTCCTTTCTTTACATTACCTAATGTCGGAGAGCCGACCCTACACTAGGTCAGTTGAGCTATTCTCCCCGAAGCCGGCTTGCCGCCCTCTTTTATCCCACTCTTCTTGGAAGGGGCAAGCCTGCTTTGTGAGCCATCGTGATCAGAGGTCATGACAATCAAAGCCCTTTCGTCGTAATTATGGGAGGGGCGACAGATTTCCTCAGATTACCGACACCAGTTTCCGCGACAGTTGCCGGCTGTGGTTCTTGTTGACTCAGATAGCGTCCAAGTTGCTAACAGCCGATGAAATCTATGGGGTTAACACATTGCGGACCGATCCTATTTTTGCATGAGTGGCAAATTAATGTTTCAGCTTTTGTAAGGTCAATTTGATCCGTTGTTTTTTTTCTATTTAATAAGGTAGTCCTGGAAAAGGGTCATTGGGAAAGAGTGCAATTTTGAACATAAAAGAATTACGTGATGTGCTATGTCCATAATATGCCCAGAATGAAATGGAAGGACGTGATGCACCATGTGCATCACGTGATCCGCAAAGGGTTAAAAATAGTTTCGTTTTTCAACCGTTTCGTGAGAACTCATAGGATTGATACTCACAATGTATTTAGCTTTGTGATTATGTTTTTCTTGGAGAATCCTAAAGTGAGCGGGTTTCTAATGACTCCTAGTTCAAATAGAATCGGTTTCCAGCATGAAATATTTGGATCGATGGGATGTTCTTTGAGGTTTGCAGAATTTGTCCAGTTTCCCAAATTCTACATTTTGTATCATGGCGATGTTGCTGAATTTTTAACCCATTGACGGCCGCGTGGCTCTAATTTCGAGCTATTATGCAGTATTTTCATATGAAATGAGTACAGCTCATCTAAGCAATGCTCATATAACTGTGGTTCAAGAAAATATTCAAGAAGAATCCTCCTATCCTTATTCAAGAAAATAAGGATAGGATTTTAAAATCGAGGAAGATCGCATTACATTTCTTGTGTAGTGGTTGGGAATAATCTGTATAAAAGCCACATTTTCTACATAAAAACGCATTCGCTGCATCTCGCCCTTCATTACTCTTCAGGCTAGAGGAATAAAAATGTGCATATCCTCGGAAAACTTCTTCATAGCACTCAAAATACCTTTAGCAAATTTATTTTGCCGTTAAATAAAGTGATAATCGTTTGGATTCTCAGGTTTTTTAGTCCGAAGACACTAGTAAGCTTCCAGTTCCAGATTTCAGATTATTCCCACAAAACTTCGTGTTTTAGTCTAAATTATCTCTTCATAACAGCGTAGAACTATGCAGGCGCCGCGCTCCTGAAATGGGCGTTGGTCCCACGCGCCAGACACGCGAAAATGCACGCGGTCTTCAATGGGTTAAACGATGCTGTGCATGTTAATGCTGCAAATAGCGTTTAATACCCCTTTGAAAGTGTAATAACCTTTAAGTACAGCAGCTGACTCTAATTTTCTTTGAAACTGCCCCAGGAATTTGAACGCGTTTATCACTCGAGTGAGCAAAAGAAAAGAAGTTATGACGGCTTGTGCCGGCCTTGCCCTCCGTTTTACGTGGGAGGCGGGCATGCTCCTGAATAAAATCTGCGAATCTGCCTTCATATTCAGGCATCGCCAAATACTTGGTTTTTCTGCAGGATGTACATATTTACGCAGTCCATGACGTCTTCCCATCATAACAAATCCTGGCAACGTTTCCGAAAAAAAAGACGAAATCCTCTTAATGAAAAAGAATCTCATTGAGAGGGTGTGCGGGAAACCACTTTGTGTTTGAGAAAGCATCAAACACCTAGACGACTCGGTCACTGCCCGGCGAAATCTACTTAGTTTTTCTCTGGCGTTCCACCTTTTTCTTCCTGAGAAACAGGATTATTTGATTTTCACATCGTTCGGCTCCCACTCGACTCTCGGGGGCTCCCAGATGGTAATGCCAAATTTCTCGCTTTTATTTCTTTCTCATATTTTTTATTTCTCCCTTTACCTGCTTTTCCTTTAGCTCACAAGCCATTCATTCATTCATTCATTCATTCATTCATTCATTCATTCATTCATTCATTTATTCATTGATTCATTCATTCATCTGTATAAATAAAAGTCAAAGTTTGTATGTAAGTATGTGTGTTTGTGTGCATGTAATGAATAGAAATCGCGGAGGGTGAACCGATCCGGACCAAATTTCGCATGCACATCCCTCTCGAGCTGAGGGAGGTTACAGGCTATTTTTTGACAGGAACTGTTAATTGGCTTATCGATTATATCGATTTTATTGACTTTCCGTTATTTTTGCCCAGGGGCTGGTGGGTAACTGTATACTATGTAGGTCCTTTCAATACGCTGCGCACAAATATGACAACCATTTTGCACAGGATATCGGTTCATCGATTTTATCGATTTTTCGCTATTCCACCTCATAGGGCAGTGAAGACGTGTCTCCTGGGGTTCCTCGATGTGCCAAATATTAAGATGACAATCAATTTGCACGAATACATCGATTCAATGTCGCCGAAATAATTTTGCTGACTTTTCGCGCACTGGTCGGTGGTAAAGGGTCACTTGAGCTTCACTAATATGCTGATCACCTAAATTATGGACATTTTAATGAATTTATTGGTGGTAGTAATTGGCCTCAGCAGTTGAGGAAGCCGGGGTAGTGAAACATCCGAGCGGATCAGCTAGTTCTTTCTATTAATAAGAGAAAATTATACGTATATGAACCTATATAGTGTCAAATTGCTCAAGACCAGCGAGCTTAATCCTCCCAAACTGCCCCATGGCGCCAACTCGCCGATGCGGGGATGGATGGCTTGTTTCGCCAGTGATTCATGAGCAAGAACAGGGCCTGTTGCTTGTGCGCTACCGGTGCCCCTCATGAAGCTGATAATGAAGTAGCCTTCCCTCGAAAATTGCCCATCTTTCAGTCAAATTCATTCGTAATTCCAAGGACCACATCAAAGAGCAACCATCAAGATTTATATGATGGAACTACAGATCCTTATTGTTTCATGAAGAATATTTAGTTGACGCAACTTTCCCTTCACTAGCAGCTTCATTAGCTTGATGCGCAACTTCTTGTGAGATGGTTTCGGGTCCTCCCCATTCTTGTAATATCTTTTTCTTCCACGGGTTTAATTTAGCAGGACTAGACTACGCTAGTGGGCAAACTTACACTTATGAATTTTTTAGCCTGCCCAGTACACGGTGCTCATTTGAAAATGTAAGCCGTTGCTTACCCAGAAACTCCAAAAAAAAAAAGACCGGAGCTTACCCGGAACTGTGTTGCCGGGTTGCCCGGCTATAGTGCCTCATATAGCGGAATTCCAGATCAGTGACAGCGGTTTGTCATCGCATTGTTTCTTTGGCCCTGTTGACAAAGCAGCGGCAGTGAACGATTTGACATACTTTGAACACCATTTCTGTTCTTTAGGACTGCCAAACATACACTTTTTTGATTCTCCTAGCACTTACTGCTCTGCTCACAAAAATTTGTCTCTGTGAACTTCCGGGAGGATTAATCATTTCTGAGAGGAGCCTACTGCCTCCGTATAACACAAACATTAAAACACTCGATCATTTCGTCTGAAGAGCTTTGCACTCTTGAGATGAATCCTGCCAGCTTAACTCAAAAAGCTTCAAAGCTCAACATTGTCAACTCTGGCAGAAATAAACAGGCAGATTGAGTCGACCTCAGCCAACTTGTCACTTTTTCCTTGAAATGGAGCCCATCACGAGGTGATGTTCGGCCTCGACCTGTCACGCATTCTCATGTATCTGTGACTCAAATTGCCATCTCCTGCCACGTCGCCTCGTTGAGACTTCACTCAACTTCACTCAACTTCTTAATTACGTACCGCGTCGCACAAAAACATTTGTTTTTCTTTCTTGGGATAGAAAAAATATGTCCTCAAGTGGGAAAAAGGAGCACATTCAGGCAGAATTAGCACGTTTCCGGAAGTTTTTGTACGAAATTGATAGGAAAGCTCGAGGACTCCTCAGGGAAACTGTGACCAATTTTTCACAAAAAAAAACCGATTCCATCGTAGTCTCCGAATACTTAAGCCGATGTCACACGAATTTTCCGGATTTGCAGATGCCTGGAGGAATTATTTCAATTTCCATTCGTGTTTTAGCAGTGACGTAAGAAGAGCAGTGATAAAAATGCGAAAATCACTTTCTTATTCCCGTTTGGTTTATTTCCGATTAAGAAAACCTATTTTCATGGTTTGCTTTGTTACCGATGAGAAAAATAAAGATTTCCAGCGTACCTTGGAAGGGCGGAACAATCGAGCACCACGATTGGCCGCTCGGGTGACTTGACCAATCGCAGGGCTCGCTCGCGTCGCCTTTTCTTCCGCATCTTCTCGCATCCGAAAGTTTTTATTGTATTTTTTAGCGAATTGAAATGATGATAGTTCAGTTTTGTTTCTCAGCATTCATCTTTAATTATCTTGCGTAAGTAAGCATACGTACCCGCAGGAATGAGCAGATTTATTTATCTATTTACTTATTTATTTGTTTATTTATCTATTCACTTATTTATGAGTGTACTGATCTATACTGCTGTTTCTTGTCCACGGTTTATTGGCCAAGCATTTCACCCATGTCTCGTCATCAGTGGCCTTAGGCGCTCACAGCGCATTGTGGTTTCTGATGCATACATCACTTTTAACATCCGGTTTTTTATCCTTTAGTAACTGGATGACGTTGACTGGTTGCCATTTATGTCCTTCCAATTTCCGTCCTCTCTTATTTCTAACATTGGATTTCCTTTCAGCTCTTCTGCTCATCCTTGCTTGCCTTTTAGAGCATTAACTTGCATGGTTTTCAGGATACCTTTTAATCTGACGCCAAGTTTTATCCATACTTCTTCTGGAGCTACATATTTGGCTTTTTCACCTCCAAATATTTGAAAAATTACACAAGCATCGCTTAGAAGCGTTACTTGATGCTTTGATCACTAAAGCTACCCTCGTTTTGAATAGTAACACTATTTTAGTTGGGTAAGACTAAATATGTGGTGGATGCTTCGTCTAGCAGAATCTTCTGAACCTTTTCGCGGGGGAAGGAGGGGGAGGGGGGAGAGTATGTTGTTCGCTGACTGCGATCATCAACACAATCTTGCCCCGCGCTGTCATTTTCTTGTCGAAATCGATGTTTTTCATGTCTCCGTGGTAGTTACCGTAACCGTAGTAAAAGCGTTACGTTGCAAATGTATACAGTATTCGGTGTGCCGCAGCGCCGGACGCAAGAGTTGCTAGCCGGAGGTGGCGAGGAAAAAAAGTGACATGATATTCAATGATTAGTAATAAATATTTTGAATGTAACAATAAGAATGAAAATTGAAAAAAGAGCTCATAAAAATTATGCCATTCATTCTTTGGGGGGGGGGCTCCCCTGCGTCCGCCACTGATATGACGTATGGTAACCCAACAAAAGTGGCGTGTCACGGTACGAAGTGAGCATAATTTTCGTGATCGTGTATTTGAATAAATTATCTCAGCAAGCTCTTGGAGAATTTTTTCCCTTTTTTTCCTTCTTATTTTTTACTCACGTTTGACTGCACTTAGGAATAAAAAAGAACGGAATATGGAAAGGATCTCATAACGAAATCACACCGTTTGCCACACACATGTAATATATAATGGGTTAGGGAATAAGTTCGTTCGGTTTTCTTTTTCAACTTGTTTTTTCACGGTGATTTGAAGCCTGCTGTACTTGCCGTCATAGCTCATTTTGTAGCTCTCGATTTGCTTTTTGCAACCATTGCAACCTAATTTTTCAGTTCTCGCTTTACCTTGTTTTGTACAGCATTGATTGTCACCACCCATGCCAACAAAATTGACCCTCCCCGCAACCGACTATCATTCGACTTCAATCATGGATCAAAAATGGCTCAATTGGCTACGGATATCAATGACGTTTGGAGAGGAACCTTCAATGCAGAAGGGACAACATAGAAGTGGCAAACCCACTTCAGACAGGGCAAATTTGGCTTTGAACTTGCTTCTCGTTCTGGACGCCCAGTTTGTGGAACACAAAGGCGATTATCCGCTAAGATTGCTTTGGATGTAAGGAATAATCATTACTGAGGCTATCTTTCAACAATGTTTAAGTTTAGTTAACGTGCAAAACTCCAAAATGATCGATAAGAGGTGATCTTCCACATTGGGTATGCTCGATTTCTCCACTCAAATTCCACCAAAATGACTAGCAAAAAACACGAACGTAGGGGATTTTTACTACTACCGACTCTACAGGTCTATAGTGCAGTCATACACAACTTATTTTGTTCACTTTCCTATTGATTTCATAAACTTTATCCAAGAGTTGCGGTTGTGGGCTACAAATTGAGTCATCTCAAACAAAGCAATTTTTCGTGGAGGTGACAAGCTGCCCTGTCTCTGGCAGCATTAGTAGAAGAGGGCACGAGCTATGCAACGTATTCAGTGTGGTTGCCATTTCGTGGAAAGTAGTGGTTTCTATGCTCATAAAAAACCGCAACGAACTTATTCCCCAACCCAATAGTTGCTTGCAACACGATAGGGGTGGGGCTTTTTTTAAAATTATTCCATTTTCTGCTCGAATCACATCGCTATCAGGGTCTACCGCTCTTTCTCCACATTAAAAACGTGTTGTGCCTCTCTGCAGCTGCAATGATTGCGTGTCTCAATGCGTGAGTTAATTTATCTGAACGAAAGTCCAGCGGCCTCTAATGCTACAAGTGCAGAATCATTGACTCGCGTTGAATTGTGTCTACTATACAATGCGGTCATCTATCTCAGACATTCCACGGATTGGAGCCGAACCGACTCCGCCCACTCTTGTCAATAGCAACGCAATAGCAACGGCCGTTGCCGCAGCAACGGTGGGTGCTATTGCGTTGCTGCTAGCAACCGACGGTTGCTACTGAGTTGCTATTCGGGCCACATATGGTGGCCATGTTCACCGACGGTTGCTATTGAGTTGCTATTCGGGCAACATATGGCCGCCATATGTGGCCCGAATAGCAACTCAGTAGTAACCATCGGTTGCTAGCAAGTCTTTCTCATTCTCCACTCGTCATTGCTAGCAAGTCTCATTCTCAAGTCGTCTCTCGGCGAGTGCTGTCGATATCCTTTTTGTCTGATCACCTTGTTTTTGTCTGATGTCTGATTAGGTGAAACTGCATAGAGTGACTTCTGGTGAGGATGTATCCTCTCAGGTCCCCTCAAGCGTTTCCTTCTTCCTTCTTAGGGGGGGGGGAGTTCTGAAGAGAAATAATACTCCTTGAGAGGACTTTTAACCTCAGAAACTACTATTTCTCTCTTGAAAACCTAGCATTACATCATCAACGAGATGTTTATAGCCTGGAAAATATTACACTTCTCTAGAATGGCAGCTGATGAAGTGTGCAACAAAAGTATGGTCTGTTAGTTCACAGAGGGCGCCTGATCCGACTTTGTCTGCAATTACAACTTTGCCCGCAGAATGCGTTTGGAAGTATATTTTAGCGGATGGTAGTATGGAAAAATCAGAATGGAAGGGATTACATCATATGCACTTCCAAAAGTGCAAAAATTAGACCAGTTAGCCAAAAAGTGACGAAGTCGTAACTGCGACCAAAGTCGGTCTCACGCCCTCTGTGAGCTAATAAATTACTGCAGTGCAGTAGTGCGAGTTGCATGAGAATGAAGAATTGCGGCCGACAACGCAGTAATAAGTGCAAGTAAGAGAGGTGCCGCACGTAAATTAAAAGGGTGGTGACTTTACGCGTTGGCTGGTCCTGCGGCGAGTGAGCGGAGTTGGACGAGTTTTCCCCGCAGCCTTTACTTCATTGTAGGTTTAACGGCAAGTCTTATTCACCTGGCCCTGTAGATAACATAAAAGGGCTAGTTCTGCCCCAAATTTTGAGAAGTATTTCGCCTAACTTCACAAAGAGTCAGGGAGGGGTTATTTGGGCACTATTCCACTTATTCTGCCCGAAAATCTTAAGACCAAAAAATTCTTTGAAACTTTGTCTTAGGGGGGGGGGGTATTTGGCATGCCGGCCACGAATATCACACTCATTTCGTGCCGTAACCCTACTTGGTTAGGGTGAGGTAAGGTTAGGGTAAGTAGGATAGAATTTGCAGTCCATAGGAAAGCTTCAAATTGCTTTCAACTAGCAAAGTCAATGTGATATTCCTGATCAGCAAATCAAATAACCCCTCTAGACAAAAATTCAGATAATTCTGCGAGATACTTTACTAACCCTAACCTTACCTAACCCTAACCAAATAGGGTTACGGCACGAAATGAGTGTGATATTCGTGGCCGCCATGCCAAATACCCCCCCCTAAGACAAAGCTTCAGAGAATTTTTTGGTCTTAAGATTTTCGGGCAGAATAAGTGGAATAGTGCCGTTATTTGAAGTGCTGTACACGAATATCGTATCCGTTTTGCACCGCACCCCCATTTCTGCAAGGTCACGGTGGGTGTACTGCAAGACATCGAAAGAAAATACCGATTTCGGGCAGAAAGGAGGCGGCATTCAAAATGATGTTGATATACGTTATTAGCGTCGATATAAACAAGTCAGCAACTGAATAGCAACCGAATAGCAACTGAGTGGCAACTGAATAGCAACCGAATAGCAACCGAACGGCATCCGTGGTAGCCCGAATAGCACCCATGGTGGCCCGAATAGCACCGTATGGCGCCCGAGCCCCGCCCATTTTACGGATTGGAGCCGAGGTGACATGCGGCTCCAATCCCTATCGGGTTCGGCTCCAATCCGGCGAATGTCTGAGATAGTGCAGACCGAGTTCGCGAATCTTCCAATGACGAAAGCCTGATGTCCGCCATCCTGAAGATGTTCAGAAATTCAGCTCAGAATACAAATTTCTTCGTAGCGGAATATTTTTAGCTTTGAGGACGAGCCTGCATTCTGAATCGTGTTTCCTTCCATTGCGGACACGAACCTACGTATGTGAACGTGCCGAAACCCAATTTTCTTTGTTATCGAATGTCGACTTTCAAGAAATCCAATCCATTCCTACCCAAGTCGGAAAAACGTAGTGTTCCCTCGAAATATCTTTTTCAGTAGTTCCTCTATTTTTCCTGCATAGAACTTAGGCGTGATGTCACATTTACGTAGTCTGAATGGCATGACCATTAAAGTTGTTAGGTTGTCGCGAAAGTTTCCCATCACTTACTTTTGTGTATTGCTAAGTTTTTCAAAATTGTTCTGGAACCTTCTATCTCTATCTATACCCAACTTGACCAATCATTCTTTTGTTATTGTGACTAAAAAATTGCCGTTGACTGCACGTATTTTTGCTATTGCTTTGCGAACTCAGAAAACACAGCAGCGCAAGACATGTTACAAAAACAGATGTCATGCGACAGGTCTCCCCTCTGCCTCTTAGCACACGATGAAGATTCGGTCCTGCAAGTTTGAGCACTTTGGTTTTGGCTTGAGATAAAACAGGATCTCATCGATCAGTTGAAGTTGATGATGAGCGACTCCTGGAGAAGATTGAATAGAATCCCATACCCATGAGCCGGCAGTGGAGCTCCAGTGTCATTACAAAAGAATAGCTGCTTATCTTAGTCGAAGAGACTAGGAAATACGAATTGAATACCTCGTACCTCATGATCCGTTACCATCAAACGAGCAGGGTGCGTGTCTAAACTCTTTGGCTTTTCTGGGGACTTCTAATTGCAAACTTCGTTGCCAGTGACGAGAAGCTGGTTCCTTAGGTAAACCACATAGGGAGGTGGGTGGCTCGGACACCGGCAACCTTGGATTCCACCACCAAAACGAGAACTACTTCCTCCGAAAGCAGTGCTCAATGTTTGATGGAATTACAAATTAACCATTTCTTGGAAACTGCTGCCAAATTATACTGTCACCGCAGATCTTGTCAATAATGGTGGCACATGTATTGCGTACTTGTTAGTTATAATGAAGAAGAAATATTAGTTTGAAAAGTAAATCTAGTAATGGCGATAAACTTCCGCGACAACCAAATATGCATAGATGGCTCCGACCTATTAACACTCTACCATTATCCGGATTGACTCTCCCGTCAAGAACTAAGTCAAGATCCAATCAGTGCTTTTCTCTTCTCTATCATCAATGCTTCTCTCTTCTCCAATTTTTTTTCGAAACAACCCTTACTCCTCAAGCAATGCACGTTCGCATTCGTCCTACATTTGGTTGCCTTGTTTAGTTACATTGCTTTGAGAATTCCTCGCAGAAAAACACCATGAAGTTATTCATTTGTCCCACCAACTTGGAGGGTTTGAAAGACTCCTGCCCATTCACTTGAAATCTTCATCGAGAAAAGAAGAAAGGGAATGCTGGAAATTTTAGAAGAGACATTTCAAACTTATGTAACCTGAAAAAAAAGTGTGCATAGGTAAGTCTTCATGGATCCCCTTCAAATTTTGAGCTAATACTTATTTTCAAATGCACAATAACTGTTTGAAGAACCGCTGAACACTTATGCGGATTAAAAAATTGTACATATGCTCATTAAGCGGTCCAGCTGTCCTGAAAATAAACTGGTTTGCATGCCTCGAAACCAGTATGGCAGCTCAATCTGAGCGCGATGCCGTGTTCTTACTGCAAACTTGAGTAAGTGGATGTTTCGTGCTACAAAACTGTTCGCAAACGCGTATGCGCTTACTGCGGCAACGCTTGGTCAACACCCGGACTCACGACGGATTTCCAGATCCGTCCCGCACCCGTCTGCACCGTACGCATCTCGACTCACCCATTATTGAACTGGGCCACGGTTTTACCCGGGCCTCAGCTGGCTTGACGAGTCTTGGAAGGCTCGCCTTGCCTCCGCCAGAGCGGAGACTCGACTAAGCTCTGACGTTCAACCACCGGCTTAGATAACTTCTCAAAGGGCAGGTACTACTACATGGCAAAGAGCACGTAGAACGCAGGTTGGACGACATCACACATAACCAAGGAGCAGCTAGCCTCCTCAACGCAGTCAAAATACGGGGAGAGGGCTCGCAGCAGTCAAAATGCAGCAGTTCTCTCTCATGCAGCAATATCTTTCCCTTTCCTTTGCGATGTGGTTTGTCAGATTCTGCTGCGTTTGACTCATCCAGTTATCAGAGAAAGTTTCTGGGCATTTTTATACACCTATACATCTGACCAAGTGCTACCATATGCCTACTAGTATATTTCACATCATCCGTTTCGAACAGAGCCCTGATGCGCCAACGTACGAATTATACGCTTTGGTTTCATTTGCGACAGTGCTCCTCACCAAATCAACGGCTCATCTTCCAGGGTCGTTCTTGTTTTCAAATTGTTCTTGCTTTCTTGTTTTCGCTCCTTTAATGTTGTTATTGTTTCTTAATGTTTACTTTTCTTACTCTATCGTACCTATTCATCCTTTAGGAACACTCTTATTTTATTCATCCATTTTTTACCCTGTATTCATTCAAAAGGGACTTCGTAAGTTTTCACTTTTTCAAAGGGGCTTCATTCCGATCTTGACTCCACGAAAGGCTATTGCTGGGGTCCGGTCTCCCGTCATAAAACAAAGGCATCGTTTGCGCATAACTGCACTAGAGACATTTCCTTCTACAGTCAGCTTATGCGCGAGTGTGAATACACTTGAAGTACACCTTTTATTACGCCAATGAACGACGGTAACATGTCCTGCTCACCGGACTGATTATTTGATTTTGCTCTGCTCAGGATAGAGGCGGGTTGCGGAAGTACTCCGTAGTAACTGAGGTTGCATTCCTTCGTGTTTTCCAGTCGTAATGCGTGCCTATTCAGTTTCAGGATTTTGAAGCCTCTCGTGCACACGCTCCGTTTCCGCTTCGGATGCGATGCAGCTTGCTATAGCTGCTCCATACTTCGAGAACAACCTTTTTCACAACTGCATCAATTTTATCGTATCGAGCCTCCAGCAAGATCAATTCTACGGTTTTTTTTTCAAACACATCCCTCAAGAAACTCAAATTTTGAGTCCGCATTTACTCCCTGAAATTTGAACGGATCGGATCTGTAATTTTGCAGAGCACACATTCATTCTACCCACCGCACTTCCGCCTTTGCCTCTGAGGTTCGCTCGCCTTTTTTGTTCCTAAGCAGTAAAAGCAGGGACTCTTGCACGTTCTCAGGTCACGACTGACGTCGTTCGCACTGTTTCTTTGCAGCTTTTACAAATGAAGTTCTGCAAATCTCCCGTCTAATCAGGCAATGATTCTGCGGGAATCCGCTCGAGAGCTTATAAAGTAGGTCCTGCACTGCTGTGTTTGCAGCACGTGCGTTAGAGCTAATTTCAGCTTTATAGATGCTTTTATTCTTTTCCTGCATTCCCTCCGAAGCGCGGTTTTTTGACAAGGCATCTTTTCTTTAAATGAAACTGCGGCTTCACCTTTTTGGAGAAGACACTAGTACCTCTCTACTGTCGCCTATCACTCCTCTCTACTGTCGCCTATCACTATCTCCACTGTTCGATGATCATGATGTTAAAGAAATTCTCCATTATTCTTCACATAGTTCTGAGAATCCAGCTGTCCTATTTCGGTTTTTGCTAAGTGCATTGTTTGTGTAGAAGCTGGAAATCGCTCTGAATGCAGCAGGGGAAACAGGAATAGACATCTTGAAAAGAACTCACATTTCCGGATGCACTGCTTTGATCGAGCTCAGTGGAGCATAAGATTAGCTTCTTGTGAATGGCTATACCGTGTGCATCCATTGCATTAATGGCAAGAGCCTTGATTACGTAGAACTTAGAACTTATTTATGTGGTGAGTGTGGAAGGGGCAGGGGGAAGCAATACCAGTTCTTCTAGTAAAAGACATGAAGAAGCTTCGTGTGTGTCCTCCCTACGGGGTAGTGTTCTTGAGATTTTTGCACTAGTTGGTATCTGACGAGTGTATATTACTGAAAGCGCTTCATAAACATCTACAATCACATCTACATTTCTTTAAGGTCTTTATACTTATGGAACCAAAAACTAGTACCAGTTTTGGAGTTCGGTCGTCTCTTAAAGGCAGGATCTCACCTCGTTTCGCGTTTTAGAGGCATCAACAGTCCCTGATCTCGCCAGCAAGCTCATTCCAAAAATGTACACAGTCAGTCATGGAGGTGACGAGAACTCCGTTTCTGGCACGGTCCGAAGTGCAGAGCTCGCGGACGCGGAAGCAGCCAGCACATGCGGAGCGATCAGCATGTGATGGCTGCTTCGCCACTGCTGCAGCGATTGGTAAGAAGTCTTGAGGTGTGGATAAGATGATTCGGTCCAACAAAACGTTATAGAACCTCTTCCGAAAAATCTGCAAACAACAGTTTGATGGGTCGTTCTCAGATATTCTATGTACACCGCTGGAACCAGCATGTCGAAGAGGCCCATTATCTGCTGGAAGCTTAAACACAAAAAAGTCGCACACTCTTTTTCGTCTTGATGGCTTCTCCTTTATCGAGTCCGAAAACACCAGAAAAGGAGAAGGCCAGCGCCTTTGCACTCATATATGATTGCTTGAAACTCACTTGCAAGGAGTGCCTCGATCTTTTCTATATTTTAGCCTATGAAACATCTTAGAAGGTGACTACACGTATTGAAAGTCAAAATTCGTAATACAATGTGTACCAAAGCGTTCTGCGGTGCTGATCTCATATCTCATACCTGCCGCCGTAGCAATCCCTCGCGTGAACTGACTCCATTCAGTGACCTTCCAGTCGAGCCATGGCTGGAGTGGAAAAACTATGTAGCAAAAACTCAGTAGCTGTAAGGCACCGACACAATTACCATCCAAGGTAACAGACTCGTATATGAATGATATCATTAACGAAGTAAGCACAAATGATCGCTTCGGAAAAAAGTGATTTCCTTGCATGTATTACTTAATGTGAGAAATCTCAAAGCGTATCATAGTACAGGTAGTATAGTTCAATACTGTGATGCAAGTGACACCAACGAGTCTTACACCCTGCATCATCACTTAAAGCACTATCCGTTCCACGGGCCCGCAGAAGAGGGATTTTTTGAGAGTTCTGTAGTTTTACTATAAGCCTTGAGCCTTCTTCTAGTTCTGGACGAGAAAGCGCGTTACCTTTCAAGATCATTTTGGTCCCTTTTGAGCTCTGACAAAGGCAAAAATCCACGCCATCGAAGGCTCCGCCACTAAAACATGTAAATGACGACCTGTTATTCGACTAACACGTTCGTAAATCAAACAACCGCTGTTGTTTCCCATAATCAGAAGACAATGAGGAAGACGGCCTTGCCGCAGGTTGACAACTGTCCTACACCGCTCTTTTTCTCGCACTGCTTTTACCGTAGTCCACCTCTCATCTATTTTGATGTAATGGTATAATTGAAGTGCGGCTATTTTAACAGGAAAAAAACGCCTCAAAAAGAGCACATGGAATCACGTTACTCGACGCACAGTTAATTTTGAGCGTCGCTTTCGATCATATTTCATGGATATACTATCTGCACAACGGCATCCAGTGACCAACGTCTAGATTTTCCCCAGCAAATGTTGATTCTATTGACAATTTCGTTTAGGGCTCAAGTGTTACTGTAACTAAAAGATGTGTAGATAATGCATGGGAAGCAGTCAAACACACGATCTTTCGGAGTCCCAAAACTACCTCTGCATATACAGAGAACTCCAAACGGACGCACAAGAGTAAGGACCGCGGCGCGGCTCTCTTGGCAGAGTCACGGGTTCAGCATAGTTGCGCCTGCGTCTCTGCCCACGAAAGCCGCGCCGCGATCTCAACTCTTGTCTACGTACGTTTGGAGTTTCCTATACAGTTTTTTTTCTGTCCACATAAAACACCCTCCACCTCCGTGTGAAATATCGATATCGATTGCACTTTTTTAAAGTTCCCTTCGTGTTCATTGTCTTTTTGTTTCCGTTTGCTACCGTTGAGAGCTTTTCATTCATTCAGTCCTAAAATTACCCCTGCATATACAATTTTTTTCTGTCCACATAAAACGCCCACCACATGGCATATTATGCTCCTATTTAGAACATCTAGTCAGAAAAATTGCCTACTTCACTCACCGCGTGTACAGTACAGAACAATACGCTTGTAGTATATCAGTTAGCACCTGGCATTGAAAACGATTTCTTCTATCATGAACGTCTTAGAAGAAGATCACATAAAGTAGAGCGTGCCGAAAGGTAGTGCACGTTGTCGCGAACGTGCTAACCCATTTATGGGAATAAAATAATGAAGGAGATTCGTAGGAAACTATTGTCATCTACGCGAAGCTGCACAGGAGGGCACAGCTCAGTCAAGCGGTTCAAGTTCCATGTGTGTCCTTCCATTAATCTTGAATTATAAGCGATTCCCAACGAGCACAAATGCGTTAAACTACTCAGGCAACAACACCGTGCGACCCGACGGCCAAATTGGCCGGAGCGGACCACCTGAGCTACCAAATTTGTGGGCGTGGCCTGTTACCCGAGGGAATTAAGTGAAGCATCGGGCGACCCGAGGACATTGGATGAAATACCGGGCGAGCCGAGGGCATGATAGGAACCTACCGGGTGGGCCGAGGGAATACTAAAAATTATCGGGCGACCCGAAGGCAAAGCATGCGGAATTCAAGGCATGTGAAGAAAGCATCTCCAAATTGCATTGGAGAAAAGATTTTCATGCTAGCTAGATGCTATTCTTCTGCATTTTTCGAAAGAGTGGTTACTGGGAGACCAGTCAGGCTTCTTGAATGAGTCCCCGAGTAACAAAATCACTGGTTCCTCATTGAATTTGAACACGGATTATGCTATGACATGGACTTGTGAAATCCTTCAAAAAAATCGAGAAAGAATGGAATTGATCCAGTAGAAGTGTTCAGTGGTCCGGAACCGCTCTCTGTACAGCAAATTGCTCTTCTTGGTCTTCTGATTGTCTGCGCATCCGTACGTTTCACTGTCGTCGCCGTTCTCATTTTTGATTGATATTAAGGTGTGGGAAGGTGAGCAAATCCGGGCGACTGATATCTCATAAACATACATTTGGGTAAGAAGAAGAAACAATGAGCAAAAAAATTCAGAATGCCTATGAGATGGATCAATTGCTCTAGAATTTCTTACTGTGCAGGGCCCCGCGTTCACAATGGATAGCGGTGGACCCGTAGCACCCTAATTCCTAAAACGGACCCGCTTTTCTCGCAAGGTGGACCTCCACATCCTCGACGTGTCCCAGAGGAGTGATGAGAAGAACAACATTGAAGTCAAAACGGCATGGTGTGTCGACACGAATGGCCGAGTGGATAAGAAAGCGGATTCCCAAGACAGAATTCAGTGTGAAGGACAGGTTCGAATCCTAAAGGTTGGAAGGGCTGCGATAAAGCACTGGTTGGGGTTCGAAAAGTTTGCATTTTCCTTTCTGGACATTCTATGTTGAAATCTGCTTGTCTCCAAGCTGCCACGAGCAGGTAAGCGCAGGTAGGGTTGACTTTGATTTTAACTGCCAAGTGAAGTGCGGGTGAGCCGACAGCATTTACAGTGCGACCCGACGGCCATTTCAGAGCGACCCGAGGATAACGCGTAGGGTCACCGAGTAATCGCCGTCGGGTCGCCCTGTGTTATTGCCTGAGTAGAGTGATATATCATATATTATACTGATATAGTACATAGTGATAACACCAGTGATAGGACATAATTTGCAGTTTACATGTTTCATTTAGCTTTGAAATGCATTAATCACACAGTAAAGGTCCTATTTTTAGGGCTGATTCGGCAGTCTCTCGAAGCAGTGTGGTTTCCCTTCTTTGACGTTGACCTTTCTTGCCTTTTATTTATATGAGCAAACTATTAGATCGCTCTAGCTACATTTTTGGCAAATCTATATCTCCAGAGGGCCATTCAAAACACATTGTGCAGCAGTCCTTGCGACCGTTGGACTGCTGAATATTTTCGTTAACAAAACATAATGGCTGTCTATGACAAATATGAGAGCATACAAGTTGTTCGAGCAGCTTCACTAGAACTGAGTTCTTACTATTCAGCTATCTTTACCGGATCTGACCCATATACACCGGAGACTCGTCCTTCAACTATAGAACACCATGTCATTTCTTCAAAAACTATAGACTGGCTCTGAATTAGGTGAGTCAGCAGCGCTTACGTCTCTATAGACGGTTCTTTAAGAACAAAATCCTAGAACTAAGAGAATTCCCATTATAGATAAACGACAAAATTGACTTGGCACGATTGGAGTGGGGACAAGTGCCATGGAAAAGAGCGGTGGCCGCCCAACATTGCAAGTCGAAGTTGTATGAACAGCATTTACCGCCAAACGCTGCAGGTGGTGAACATAGGCTCCGGATACCAGCTTGGTAGGTCCGTCAACCCTGCTAGGTACAGTTTCACCCATATTCGCGGGGATGGGTGGATATATCAGGGATGAAGCAATTGGTTCCCTAGCGATAGTCGTCATATTTGAAATGATACAGCCAGTGCCAATTTAAATGCGGGAGAAAGTAGGATGAATACTTACCAGGGTATAAGAAAGAATTTAACACGTAAATCGTAAAGTGCCCTTCCCGGCGGAGATGATTATTAACTCTATCATGAAATGAAAGGGTAGATTTTGAATAAATGATACCCCACGGGAAATTCTTTCAGTGAATGAGTTATCGTATTGCCTAGAAGACGATTAATTGTGGATTGTTTCCAATTCCACGAGGCTCTTTAATAGGAATTCTGACAAAAAGAGGCTCTTCCACGCTTTTCGACTAAGTGTTTGCTGTTGCCGTAATTCTCCTATACGTCCTCTCACATTAATCTTGGCACACTCCTTGCTGTTGACCTCTTTAAGTGCTTGCTTGTTTTTAATTAGTACCCAGTCCTTTCCAGTACCCTTTAGAAGTAATTGCTGCTATTTAGCCGTTCTGGGGAAAGATCTTAGAAGATACGTGGTCTTGCATTTCCAGGGATCAAGTCTAGTCTGAACTGCTCCGACACGGGAAATCCTATTTTTGTTCTCTTTCTGTCTATAGAGTTATGAGAGAGAATTGTACTTGTGGGGAAGTCTAGATTTCCTTGTTCCGTTTACCTCTTAGCGATTCATTGGTTGGTGATGATCTTGATCCTCAAATTATCGACTGATGTTTAGCACCAACGCCTTGTTCTGATAGTGACCATCTATGCCCTGAACGACTGCAGTAGGAAAAGCAAGGTTGAAGGCATCATGCATTATGTCTTGATCCTAAATATAGTAGTATGCACTTTTCAGGCTAATAGTCAAGAATTAAACATCTACAGATTTTTCGGTTGAATTGACATCTTTATGCTCTATTTCCTCCGAAGCAGTCTTCTTTTTCCTCCTTTTAGGTTGGCCCTTTCAACATTTGCTCATCCATGCTGGTGAGAGCGCTATTGTTTCATCTAGAAGTTCATCGAGACGGGAACGCATTGCCTGATTATTTCGATTTTTTTTCTGAGAGCATAAGAACCTTTTGAGCCGCCCCGGTATATTTACTGAGCCGATGTCTGCTCTTTTCCTGCTGCTGACGCGATTGGATTGCCTTCTGCATGTATTTCTATTTCTACAGAAATAAACACTGGCATCAGATCCATCCTTGGTTACTGCAGTCGTCAGTTCCCTCCCCGGGCTCAGGTGAGCCTCTTATTGCTTTATTTACAGAGCTTTGAAAGGTGTGTGAAATTTCTCCAATATTTAGGAAAACTGAGAAAAGGACCTTGCTTTCCTTTTCTCAGTTTTCCTAAATATTGGAGAAATTTTTGGCTATTGGTGACTCATTCGAAGCGTGTGCGACCTTCATTTCTTTTCTATAGGATTCTGCGTGCTCCAATGGAGTACTTCGACTGCACATAATTTGTGCCGCATTTTTTATTCCTTTGTATTCATATGAGCTCACATCGCCATCGAAGAAAAAAAAAACGAAACGTCACATTCACAAGAGTAGTCTTAAGAGTCAGTTAGTCATTTTATCCTTACAAGGGAAGGATACTTCATCAATATGGCCTTTCGTAGCAAAGTGGACACTGCCTTGCACAGCTCGCGACGCTGATTTTAAATCTGTTTTCGCTTGCTCCTAAATTTATGTCTGTGAGCAGTTACACCCGTTTCTCCATTTCAGGAACACTCAAGTAGGGCTACAAGATCGCTGTGCTTGTGAGCCGTGGCGAAGTGGTAAGTCTCCGCTCTTCAAGATCATCACTAAGAGTTCAACTCCACTCACGGACCGTTTCTTTGCATCTTCCTTCCTCCTACTGTTTTTCTCTGAAAATCCATTCTATGCAGTTTTGTGAGGGTTTTCCACCTATAAGTTGATCTTTTGGGAGTTTGGAGCCATTTGGAGGGATTCTCACTACACCGATCTTGGAAACTCTTGCAAACAGTCCTCTACAATTCTATCATCAGGAGTTCTCACGGAACTATTTTAGAGGCTCAAGAAGAAAACGCCAATTCAAGGAAAACTAACATTTCCTGCTTGTATTCAATAGAGGCCATAGTGCACCCGATACTGTATGAACTTGCAAGCACTGTAGAATATACAGGGGTATCAAAAAGTTTCCGGCCTAGACTGCTTCCAAAAGACCTAGAGCAATGAAATTTTATTATGATTAAATATAGGATCCTCCAACACCAAAACACATTTCACATCTCGATTTCAAATTTTTTAAACCGTTCGAAAAGAAATTTTTTTCACATGAGTCGAAGTAGCTTCCAGCGGCCGACTTTAGTTCGTTTTCGTCTCTGAATCTTCTTCCGCGAAGATGCTGCTTCAAGTTTCCAAACAGAAAATAGTCACTGGGGGCCAAGTCGGGACTATAAGGTGGGTGATTCAATAATTCGAATCCGCATGCTCGTGAGGCAGCTAATGCAACTTTTGACCTGTGGACGGGTGCGTTGTCCTGGAGCAAGAGAATTCCACGGGTCACCTTCCCACGACGCTTTTCCTTGATTGTTTCTCGAAGTTGGAAGAGCAAGTCAGCATAGTAGTGTCCCGTGATCGTTGCATTCTCTTTGAGGTAGTCGACCAAAAGGATTCCTTCGGCATCCCAGAAAATTGTGGCCAAAACCTTCCCTGCCGTGGGTTCCATCCGCGGTCTCACTGGTCTCGGAGAACCTGGACGCCTCCACTCTCTGCTTTGCTCCTGTGACTCAGGGTCATAATGATGAATCCATAATTCATCACCCGTCACAACGCGGTGCAGGAACTCCTCTTCGCAACTTTGGAACCACCCCAAAATTTCGTTTGAATGTTCGACTCGACATTTCTTCTCAAATGCCGAGAGGGTTTTCGGGACCCAGCGTGCCGTGACCTTTGACATTCTTAGGCGTTCGGTTAGGATATTTTCAACTGCGCCATAAGAAAGCCCAAGGTCTTTCATAACTTCTGCGATCGAGATCCTTCTGTTCTGAAGTACCATATTCTCGACAGCTGCCACATTCTGTTCTGAGGTTGCATTTGCTGGGCGACCACACCTCTCCTCATCAGTGATCGATTTTCTCCCCCTGCGGAATTCGGAGGTCCAAAATTTCACCTGGCTGTAAGAAAGAGCTTCCTCCTTATAAACATTCTGCAGACGAGTGTGTATTTCGTTGGCTGGAATTCTCTCACGAAACAAAAATTCGACAACTGCTCTCTGCTTGAAGCGCATTTCTTGGCCATCCACCATGACTAGACTACAAAAAATTGCCCTAATTTTTGATCCTGTGAATTTGAATACCTGAGGCGTGGCATACTAACTTGAAAGGCTTCGTGCTACACGACCGCACCCAAAGTTCTGAGAACAAAGAATGGGAACATGTTGAGGTCGGAAACTTTTTGATACCCCTGTAAATGTGGAAGAACATCATCAACAGAACAGTTGGAGGGTCAGTTTAGCGATGCTGGCAAGGGTGTAGTCCAACGTTAACATGGGGTAGGATGACTAGAGGTTTGCGATTAGCTTCTTTCAGCAGAATTACGTCAACTATCCAGTAGCGTTGAGAAATATAATCTCCATCTGGATCATACGATCCATCTGGAGCAATCCCCAGATCTTCTTGAAAGAAATCTGTTCGGTCGAAAAGATTGTGTTATTGAGTCGAAATGTCTTTTCTAAAATCAGAGAATCGTTCATGACCAGTCAGCCTAGGCAAAACGTCTCTTTCGAACTGGGCACAGATCGTTTGGTCAGTTTTAATTGCCTTTCGAATTTTAACTGAATGCCAGGATAGGTATCTGTCGGTCGCGTTGTTTTTCATTGACTCATTGCTCTAATTCGCAGGTTTCAAACTCAAGCAATCTGTCGTTTTACCCTAGATCCTCAATAAATTCAATAACTGAGTTGAAACGCATATCTCTTGCTTCTAGAGACATATTCTGTTGCGGATCGGTGGTTGCCGTCTATCCAGAGTTGCTGTAATAGTGCATCGACTTGATGTTAACTACTCTTAGGGCTCTTTATATCAAAGCTTCCACCGTGGGTCTCAGCGGAAGCCACTTCGCACTAGGCTAGCACCTATGGTAGATTTTACGCTACTGTAGGACGGTGTAGTGAGTCAGGCAATAGTAAGTCTTGCTCTGGGAACATACCCGTCGGAACCATCTTGTTTGTGATTTCGGCGAATTTTGGGGTTTTTGGGGATGTATTGCTCATATCCGGTGGTGAAATCACGTAAAACACCCGAGAAAGCCGGGAAAACGCGATGCTGCCTTCCGTGCGCGGATGAGTGTTCCGGCGGCGCCCTGCGTGCGCAAATGGGTCCCAGCACGGAGAAAGGGAATCGGTAGCAGCCCGCATGCGTTAAAATGCGTAAGCTGGCGCGTCGGCTCCCTAAAGCACTGGCCGACCGGGCGTGCACGCAACGGCAGTTCGCTGTTTTCTGCAGGTAAGTTGTTACTGTGTGTGTTCCTTGCAGGTTCGTGATGTGCGCGACGACTACTTTAGGATTCGCAGCTCAGGTCCGAGTCGAGAATTTCGACTCGTGCTGCCTTTAAATGTTCATCAGTTATCGCTACTACCCGTACAAGAAGGAGCGGAAATAGGAGACTACTATTATCTAGTACTACCAGGGATCCTACAGGGGAAAAGTTAAAAGATAAAAACTTAAGAAAAAGAACTAGTACTAGGTCATGCTCTTGTAGTTTTTGTCGCGTGCCACCAAGCCGTTGGCTACTACTACTAACCGTACAAGAAGAAACCTAGATAGAAGTCCATTATTCCCTGGTAATACCAGGGGCCCCACAGGCATGAAACTACCAGGAAAGTATTACCAGGGAACAGTGGGCTTCCATTTAGGTTTCTCTTGTACGAGGGGTCCTACAGGGGGGGGGGGAGGAGTAATAGATAAAGACTTACCAAAAAGAACTGGTCCTGTGCCACGTTCTCGAAGTCCTTGTTGCGTGCCAATTCTTGTTTCGGTGCGTTGAGAATCAACTATTCACTAGCACTTACAACAGCCCGTTTTCTATGGATGATTTTCCATAGAGAAAATTGTGGTTATGCTAGCGGTCTCGCATCTTGCACACGACCGTTTGAAGTCCCCTCCTACACCGTGCTTGGCATCGAATAACCTGTGTTCGCATGGAATAGCTGTGCCCTCTTATAAAACAGTTGGTCAGCATGCAATAAGCAAAAAAATGTGTCCTAGTTACCAATAAATTTCATCACGGCCGTATATGAAATCCTATGCTAGTATTAAAAACCGAGGCTTGCATTAGGCTAAGCGAATGCATTAACTAGCTCCGCCCATTTAAAAGCATGGAATCATGCAAGTATCGAGTAATGGGCAGAAATCAGTATTGTCCAGGGTTATCCGTGGGGTTTGTCCAACCTTTTTTGAATGAAGCAGATCATGTGATCATTTTGCTCTCATCCCATTCACGTTCCATACACATTTCATGCCAATAGCTGTTCAGACTCCGGGAATTTTGCAGAAGTTTACATGACAAATACACAGCGGAATCTTGTGGGAGATCTCACGTCAATCACAGTTTTCTCATTCCCTTATTATAGCACCTTACTCTGCATCGACCAGGAATGTGAGAACTTCCCGTTTTGTTTTTCCCTTTACATTCATTTTTGTCCTTTCGGTTCAGTTTTCACGTTTTACGGATTCTGAAATTTCTCACTTCTGATCCTGACCTATGTTTGCATCGCGTTTTCAGAGTTCGTTTTGTTTCAGACGTTGCGCCAACTCGCTTCAAAAGTGTTTAGAAATGTAGTGTACGTAGGAGTTCCTTTTCGTGATAGTATTATTTTAATGCTTGCTCGGATCCCTTTCAGGAATTCTTCGAACAATGTAATGGCAGAGTGCATCACGAGAAGCTTCGTCAGCTTATTAATGTTAACCAAAATAGGCTTTATGGGAACTGATCTCACTCTCCATGTCCCGTTCTAACTACTTTGTACTAGAAAGTACAGTTTAGGCTCTGCCCATGTTCCACCTGATCATTTCCGTCGTTTAAAGAACAAAACGAGCTCGCCTTCATCCGTGACACTACCGCACTCTCCTCTCCTATGTGTCTGATGAGGAAAATGAATCCACTAGCACTTCGTCATTACCCATCTCATTGACTTCAGAGCACTCTGTCCTGAAAATCTTTCATCACACACCACTGATTTGAGCTTCCTCTCGAAACACTAAACCTGTTTCTTTTCTGGCAAAACATCCTCAGCTTCTCACGCTGTGCATCTTTGTCTCCAAAACACTCGGATGTCTCCGTCTGGAAAAAATAACATGGAAGCAGCGGTCAACATATGGGTGAAGCCGTTTTGACAGAAAGAAAGCAAAATTAATTATTGCTACTTTCTCTGACCTATGTAAGAAGGACAGCTTCTGGTTTCAGCTGGATGGAGATTTTATCTTAGATTAATTGAAATTATGGTATTGTAATTTTATATAATCAAAAGAGAATTTGAATAGAAACGAGGAACGGAGAAGTGCTCAACTACCTATGTACCACGCCAACTACTGTTCTCTTATAATAATGCTGAGCAAAAACCATGAGACTTCTCCTAAAACTGGGCGCTAGGAAAGTGAAGTCCATACTTAAACGGAAACTAATTAAAACCCTGAAAAAATTTCGGGAAAAATTGAACTGAAATCAGCTGGAATTATTAAAAACTCATCAGACTTTCTAGAACTTCGTGTTCTTCAGCGGAAGCGGAGTATACATGTATCTACTAGTGCTAGGTATAGAAACAACTTGGGTAATAACTTGGGTAATCAAACGTTTATGCATTGAGTTGATTCCTCTTCTCCTCTTCACGGAACTCGGCACTGAGATGACAGTGACGAATGCCATAACAGTATGTGCCATATCATTCCACAGTATGTGCCACTTTTTTTCTCAAACAGTATTTTCCTAAAAGAACTCTAGGTCAAAAAAGGAGTAGTAAATGACCTCACACATACTGCAGTACTCGGAAAAGCCCCAAAGTTTTTACTTAGTTTTCGTTGAAGGGATTTATGTAGTGCGAAGCGGGAAACAGGCTATTTTATTTTAGGTTTTTTTCTTTCATAATTTTAACTACAACCTTTTGATTATATTTAATTACAAACTTTTGATTATACTCAAAATTTTTGAAATTTTTAGCCAGCAATAGGTCTGGAGTCCACACGCAGATGTCATGCTGAGACTATATAAATATTATGTTGTAGATCAAGTTCCTGCGGTTTTTGGAACAGTATATTTTCTTGACTTTTCAAAAACTGGAAAGCACATTAAGAAATGCATAACCACCGCAAGGTAAGAGCTGTACGTTGGGTAGGTCAGCACTTTTCAACTAAAGTCGGCTAGCTTCTGGCAAGTCACTCTTTTAGTGATCGTTGTGTAGAAGTCGTGTCGGAGTCGGATCTTGCCGTGATTCGGACTCTTTTCTGCTATTTTTGCGGCCAATCCACCCGGCCGCTGGTAGCACATGTCTAGCGTGAGGACAGTTTCGCGTGGCAGCAGCTCATAGTGGATGATGCCTTTGCTATCTCAGCAAGCTGTGACCACAACCTTCAGAGGCTGATCACCTGACTTCAGCTGTGGCTCAGGCTGCTCACGCTCGTCAATTTCGTGTCAGCGGTGCTTGATGTTGACGTACAGGCTCCACTTCTCATCTCCTGTGAAGGTGGATTTCAGATAGTTTCCAATGCTCCTGTACTAAGCCAATTCAGCCATGTCTCCACGTCGCTGGAGAACGCACCCTTTCAGATCATGACTACTCACTGTGATAATTTTTTCACCTTGAACAGCTGACGCATGTGATCAGCGATGGTGGCAAAGTGAACTTCCAAGACCTGCGTCCTACCACACCTAGTTTACCAAAGATCCGAATCCATCAGCTGTCGCAATAGATCATTGACTACTCCGGATGCGCATTCCAACAGTGTGGAAACGTTGAGGTTGAACTCTTCAACATGAAGGCGTCTGGACCAGTCTTGTGTAGTGCGTTCGGATGCTGCACCGTCCGCAAATACAGCGTTAATCCATCAGATTTGAAGCCGTATACAGAAAGGCCGCAAATGTACTGTTTTGAATGTTCCACATTCCTGGAAAGGATTGTGCAGGAGTCTGCAGGTAATGATAATAATAAACTCGCATATTCTTGACCTCCTTGTACATATGTACAAAACACAGTTTGCTGCAAATCAGTGTGAGCTGGAAAAAGCACACTTTCAAAAACCGCGAGGACTTTTCCTACAACCTAATATTTCTGCTCTGAAGTGTTCCAGCGTTCTGCTTGTGATTGCCTTTGTGGTAAATGAACTGGTGCGGCTGATCATTCTCCCATTTGCACCATTCGTTTGCAGTTAATTGCCCATTTATAGGAAAAGAGAGGAATATCCCTATGATGCAAGAATTGCAATTTTCCAGTACCATCTGGAGACAAAACGTCCTCTTACAAACCTCTACTGCTCTTGCACATTTCCTTCCTCCATTCTCTTCCTGGTACCCGCTTTCTCGACATCTTTGGCGTTCTACCCACTTTTTACAACCGAGTCCGTAGCCATGCACCTTGTATCTTTATCTGGGTGCACTCGCATTCACCAGGGAGCAGAGAAACTTGGAAATGCAACTCCAAAGTCAATTTTTTAGCGTTTCTCCCAGACATCCCTTCTTGGTTGAGAGTTTATCGCATGCTTCCAGCGGCGTCTCGTTCTTTGCTAATTTTTGATGCCAGAGTAGCTCCCGCTCGTTGTGCCCCTTTTGGATTAGCGTACCTCGACACAATAAGCGTACCTTTTTGTTCCACGCTTTCTTAGTGACTCTCTCTACTATCCTTTTGATTCCATAAGATCTTTGCCTAATATCGAGGAATAATCTTGCCTTTGTTTTTATGCTGTTTTCTTCTTTTTGGCCTTCCGACAAATCCGCGTTTCCTTTAGCTGTTCGGGTGACACCTTGCGCCAAGCACCAAAATAAGCAACGGCTGCAACGTCACAATTGCACAATCCCTCTGAATTAACTAAAACCGAATTACTATTATTGGACCATGTTACATTTCCTACAAAACAAATTCTCTCAACGAGATGTTGGGCACGTACAGATGTAATCGGGCTCCACCTACTCGTTCTTACAACGTGGACGGTAGTGGATTCCTGGAGTGGTAGCACTATATTAGTTGCAGATTTATTATTCACTTTATTATTCATTGTTTTATTTGTTGAAATGCACTCAATGGCGCACAATCAATAGGAAAACTGACCATGGAAGCTCAGAAGCTGAAAGAGTCAAACCGAGTTCAACCTCTTCCTGAAGAAAAGCCACCTCAGCCCAGATGTATTCCCATGGCGGATCATTTATTTATTTATTTATGATATGCACAATAAGGTGCGCATGAACAGTTAACAATCAGTTGAAACATAAAAACAAAATTAGGACATAATTTTAACCAGTGACAACTGTTCAAGGAGAGAAAAGAAAGGACAATCGCCAAAGGGAAGAAAAAGATTGTGGAAAGTGTGAACGATGTCAGATCTGAGTTCCCCAGCAAGAAAATGGAAAAGGAATCCGATGGCGTTACAAATTACTCGCTATTTCCCATGGCTTGAACTGGTAACACCTGGGAGGATTATTAGACGAGTGAAATCATAAGATCATTCCTCTACTTTTTTAATCCAGAGAATCAGTTCTTCTCCTCCAATTTATGTTCAATTTTTCTTGGATATCATCGTTCATGCGTGCCGATGTCAACGAGGAAAACCTTTATGGGATAATTTTCCCGTCTTTGCTGCAAGGATGCTTCTACTGGGGACAGCTCAAGCTCGAGCAATATGCGTTCAGAAACGTGTACAATAATTTCGGATATTTATATGCTGCAGGAATCGCCAGGCAACGCTAGTTTCACTGATGCACGTGATTCCTTGCGACTTGTCAGAAATCCTGTTGTTGAACCCTTCAGTTGTGGGAAGTTCGAAATCTGGAGAAATTTGGAGCGATGAATACAGTATGTCTGAGTTGGAGTGGCCCAACGACTGTCATTCGTCCAGAAATCTAGAAGTCAGAAGCTCGCATGAGGCTAGAATTCGGGAACTTCCGACTTCCGGAAACTGGAATTCCGCTCATCTCTGGTGTCGACGATTTGATCTCCACTTGAAAGCCGTGCTGCCGGTGTTGTGCCCGAGGAGGCGCAGGTGCACCACCTTGTAACAGATACCTCAATGAGCACCTCAAATGCTCGCCAGAAAAAGCGGTACAAAAACGTGTTTTCGGCACTTTTGCGATGAAATGTGTAAAACATCGTTGCCTACGACTCTTTATGCATCTAACACAATGATTCTTAATAAATCTAACATCTGAAAAATGATTTTGAGGCGCTGCACTGCCTATAGGTTTCATTCGCTGCCGTTCCTTCATTTGCTTATGCTGGCTTTCTGTACTGTCGAGAAACACCAAAATATGAAAACAATAAAAAATGAAGAACAAAACACTAAATAAAGCTCAGTAGCTACATAATGGGCACATTATTACTCGATGTGTTGGTTATTTATACAGGGTGACAACAAAGTCTTTGGCCAAAGATTTTATTGCAATTATTCCCTGCGCTTGGTCAGGAAACCCATGACTTCACATCCGCGTTGACAATTCAAATGTCTCGAACACTCATGCAAAATTTCATAATCCATAGCCCTATTTGAACCTTGTATCATCTGCAGACATGGAACCAGGTAGAGATGGAAATGGCCACAAGTAGAGTCTCGGTGACATCTTTTCCCAGAACTTCCTTTGGCTCTTCAAATCACCAGTTTTCTACCCAATATTGAAGAGGGTATAAGCTTTCTATCCTAAGGAGAACCACGTGTAAGCTTGTTCTATTGTCTGAAAATGATCAATAGACTGTCACCATCACTTTTTCCTACTAGAATGTACAAAACAAAGGGCAGAAGTGGGCAGAGCGAAACCCGGAACGGTATATCATTTCTTAGGCTTAGGCACATCTGACAGAAATAAATTGGGCTTTTGACAAAAGTTTTCCATCAAGTTCCAAAAGAAAAAGCAACGAAAAGTTGGTTCAGACTCTTCAGCATCTGATTTCACCAGACCATCATATTTGCTTAATAATTAATTATCGTGCTCCCTGAAACGGAGACCTCTGGATTTCTGAATTGTAGTCCCTAAAGCACAGAAGGTGAACTAACTTTCGCTCAAACAACAGCTTCCCAAGCATAGACCTAACAAGAAAACAGGGTCATAAATTCTCGACCAACTTGCGGCCCTCGTGCGTTGCAGTAGCCATTTTTTTTGCCAACCCTACGGAGAAGCCAGAAGAGGTATCCGAAATCCAAGAGTGGATTCTTAAAGCGCATGAATTCTACATAACCCAGGTAAATATTCAGACTGCTAGCCCATCTCATCATCCCAGTCTTACAATTTATTATATTTGGCAAAGACTTTGTTGTCACCCTGTATAAGGTGGCCGAAAGTATGGGCATCACATGAAACAATATATTTCTTTTACTACCCAAAACTATTTTATGTCTCCTGTTGAAGCAGCTGCGCAACCTCATGAAGAATTGATTTCACAAGAGATTTTAGAAGTTGCTTCCTTTGGTTTTTATACAAGCCTTCAATCTCGTCGTCACGGAACTCACTGTGCGCCATAGGTAGTCCTGGCCATTTTCGGACCATGATAGTCTGACTTCACGCCATACATGCTCATTGTTGTGGTGTTTTTATTCAATAGTTTCCTCTCCATGGAACACCACATGAAAAAACTCATGGTACTCGAATCTCGAGGGCACAGAGACAATTGATTCCCGTTGAGTAATCCGCCTATTGATTCCTCATACTTTTCGGCCACCCTGTATGCATATTTCGAGATCTCGGGCTTTTTCGAACGGACGAATCTTTGAGTGATTCGAAGATTCGTTTGTTCGAAACTCGGTTCTATTACATAGACTCGGTCTTCCGCACAATTCTGAATACATTTCAGCTAATTTCAGAATAGACTGAACAAATTGAGTCAAAAAGTTATAAAAAATTAACTCTCCAACCAACCTGAAATTTTTGCTTACTGAACTGCGTCGCTTTTGCGACTTTCTTTACCGGTCTTTCTTCACCTATAACTATATATAATTCAGTTGTAAGTCAAAGGTCACAAGAAGTGGCTGCAGACTTGAGAGCACTCAGATATTTTGAGACTGAGGACTTGAGAGCACCCAGCTTTTTTGGCAATAGCTGTAGTATAGTCTTTGGTAGGTTTTCTTTCCTGATGACGACAATTCCCTCTTTCTTTCGAGCGAAGAATTATAAATTGTTTAAATTGTGCTTGCTGAAAGAGAAGATGAGGAGTTTTGCGGATCTATAATGCCAGCATTGACCAGCACCGCAAAAAGTCTTGTGACAAACGGTGACTTTTAGCTCCCCTCCTACTGCCCTGGAGAAACTTTTAGTGCACAGCGAAAACTTGTTGGATGGTTTTGAGCTTTCGAGATGACGTTCAACAAAGGTGCAAATTTCAGACTTTCATCAAGTTTTTTCGGGAAAATCAAATATGAGTGTTTTGTGTTTGGGTCTGCAAAGGCTGAGGCAATGACGTTTCTAGGTATTTCAGAAGCCTTCATTTTTTATTGGTCTCGTTTTTCTGTTCGTGACGCATTAGTGCAATATTTTTTAGACAGGAAGGTCGCGCCCGAAAAGAGCCCAAAAATCTGATAAAAAAAGCTTTCCCATAAGATACGTAAGAATTTTGCACTTACACATGCGATAATGGATTGCGAGACCTTCGCACCTTTTAAGGTGGTCAAACAGACCCTCTGCAAAGAGCAAGGTAGGAGTGGTCGGTTGGCAGGAGTACGTTCCTAGGAATGAAGATATACATAAAGAAATAGCTTCCATGTTCGTACTTCTTTAAACCTGGGCATCTTCGGTAGTATTCATAAAATTTTATTTTTGCCACACCAGGCTGCTAAGGTAGAATTTCTCATTCGTTCCTTCCACTCGTTCCTATAGAGAAATACTCAATTTTGAAAATATGAGGGGAAAATCGCTCATTTTGAAGGTCCCACAGAATATATGCGTTGTGAATCTAGGAGATGGACTCCATCAAGGGTACTAACTCATAAATGTAGTGAATAACAATAAAAGTGAATCATTTTTGATGTTCCTCACTAAAAGATGCTGCACTAATTCACACTTTATCGTGCACGTGAGAGTTTGGCAACCCGTTCACGGAAGATCGGCAATCATCAAACACTTCTTAGCTCATTCATAGTCAGAATCAACTATTTTTGAGCATTTCTTCATTATTGTTGACTTCGGGATTCCAGGGGATAGTGCATGCTTCACTTGATTCAACAGAGGCATGCCAGATTCCTTGAACGGTTGGAGAGTTTTTAGTATTTTTTCCGGCACGGTGAACTTCCTAGGAAGACTGTTCGTTTTTCCGATAATAATTAAATTCTAATGCGTTTCAAAGGCCAAAATCCGGCCCACGCTTCTATCGTGGGAGAGAGGCGACTGACCTTTTAATGAGGTCTGCCTTCTAGAGGTTCAGTGAAATCCTCGCAGTGCGCAATTGTGCCGTCATATTTCCGGCAGAAAGAATATCTTTGTTCGATCCAAAATCGAATAAATTTATTTAACTCTTTAATCAAATAATTTTAGAGCGAGTCCGAAAAATTTGAATGACCCAAAAACAAGAAGCTCTATAGCCCTTCTTTCGATTCCTCTACGGCTGCAAGGCTCACCCTTCTCCCAGTATTCCAACTTCTGACTTAAACGAAATCGAATATTCAAATATCGAACATATCTAATACATTATTCGGTCAACACTCTAAATGTAACGCATATGTGCCATGCGCTATAGCTGAATGTCTCTTCCATAACTTATCATATTTAACTGACACGAATCTACCGCACAAAGCCTGCTCAGTTTCATCCAGGAAACTCGTCCAGCTCAGAAGAGCAGGTAACTCACAAGTTCCCCAAGAACTTTCACGAATCGCGACATGGCGACCCCACCCATCTTGACCACAATGGCGTTGGGCGAAATATTACTACAGCTGCTATATACGTATATTAACCCCTTACCCTTCCACGGCACCATTCGTTTCGGTCCCATCAGAGCATCCTAGCTTTAGAAAGCCCAGCTGTCTCCATTCAAACATATGGTGTCGCTACTAGTAAAGCCCCTGCTGTGACCCATCATTGTAACTCATTCTCGGGAGGCACTATCCCAGCGAGTAGCACATACATATTAACCGCTCGCCGCGCCCGTTAGGTTGTAATTACTTATTACGTTGGGGCTATTGGATTCCATTTGAAGCTGAGGACTGCCTAGTTCAGATCCACGCCTTCTCTTCATTTTTAAACTTTGATGCGAATGAGGAGATGCTTTCAAAACCCAAATTTACTATACAACATTACTTTTATAACTGCTATATTGGAGATTTCATTCCTTCATTCCACTGACAAATTTACAAATTCATTTTTTGCTTCATATAAATAGTTTCAGGATGATTCATTAAGTTGACCGTTGGAAATCACATTTAAAAAGAGAGTGCAAATAGATTGTTCTTTGAACAAATGTGAAAAAAATGTAGTTTCAGAACAGAAAAAAGACAAAAGCATAGGTAAGCATTCCACATTTTCCTAAATTCTTTTTTACAATTTACCTCTCACGAGCAGGGAGTTTTCTCCTCGAAAAACAGCGATATGGGGATAATACGTACATGGTGATACGAGCACACATCCGTAGTAATGGAATCCCAGACGCTTGTTGAAATTCTTACTGCCCAACGGCGCTTACCAATAAGTTACTTGTTCTGTCAATACGTCTCGATAGTAGAAAACATCCAAGAATAAAGAATGCGTGAACGTTGTACCTTTCTGTGGTTTATCCATGACTCCGCGAGGAGCAGGCTTGGATCCACTGAGCCTTCTTCGGATCTTAACGGCAACACCCGCTCAGATCTCTGTGTTTGAGATTCTGCTGCATGTCGAGGTTCTGAGGACCCTACAACTCGTATCCAGCAATGAAATAGAGCGATACAAAAGAGAAATCGGCGAAATCACGATGCTGTTTTCCTTGTGTCTTATCGCGCTCCCTTGACACTGGTGACTCCCGCCACGCGAGGCTTGTGCATGTGAATGGGTCCATGTTAGTTGACGCGTCGTCGCTTATATGTATGCCACTGACGGACGCAAGGGAGTAGCCGCCCCACCCCCCCCCCCCCCCTTCCTCGTTAGAATGAGTTGCCGATTTTTCGAAGTTCCTTTATTAAATAATTAAAAATCTTGTATCAATTTGCTTTTCAATTCTTTATTTTTATTATTTCTGCAAACAACTATTTTTAACTGCTCAATATTACATTCACTTCTTTTTTTCTTCATCCCTGAATTTCTACTTTGAATGCTAGCCTGTTCCAGCGCCTTCTTTGCAAAAACTTTGTTTTCGCACGTCAGTATCCTGCACTGGACATTGAATTCATTAACAATGTGCGTCTCTATCTTGGGCATCCTCACTGTTACGCTAGATTTCCTCGTCTTTCTGTTAGCATGTGTTCCTAATTCTGCATGCTATTTATAGTGTTCAGGGTTCAGCTAAGTGGAAAATTCACCCCTAGTTAAGCATACTGGTTGACTAACACCTTCGCGACAATGTGCTCGACCGGTTGACACGCATGGTGGCGACGCGTGGGACCACGTGCTCAACCGGGTGAGCACTCTCTTTTCAGAGTTATATTTCTGTGAAGCAGTTCTAATTAGCAAACTTCTATGTGGTGTTATAATAACAAATATTCAAGCTTTCTATACATGCACTGTGCAGAGCGAATCTTCTCTCAAACTTTTTTTAATATATGTTGTTAAAACATACACTAATAGAACGATACATATGAAAAAGAAACTACAATCAGTATCCAGTGAATGGACGTCAAACATTTGGAAAAACTCCTGACGATCACAAAAGAGAAAAGATCGGGTTCAGATTTTCGCAAATTCAGGGTATTATTCGGCGGAGGAAAAGTTCCTACCACGTGGGACCACGTGCTCAAGCAGTTGAGCACGGGTCCCACTTGTGCAAAAGCGCGTGTGCCCCATGTGACACACTACGTCAAAAGCGTAAGGTCGAGAATGTGTTAAAGACTTCTATTTAAGCACAATCACCCACCGGAACAAACTTCTTCTTCAGCGTTTGACATATTTGCTAGCGGGGTCCCTTTTGCTGGGTCACAGATTCCATTTGGTGCTATCATGCGCCTGGTCTGGGCGAATGCCAAGTAACTTCACGTCAGAGTGGGCTGTCCCAAGCCAACGTGATTTTGGTCATCCTTTTGATCCATTTCCGGGTGTGTCAAGAATAATGGCTACTCTAAGGGCAGTATCGTCGTTGACGCGAATGATGCTACCGTTCCATCAAGACCTTGAGTTTCGAAGCTTGTCAGCAATACGTGTGCAAACAACATGGTGTTTATATGTGCAGTGTAACTGCTTTCTAATGTTGTCTTTGAGGATGTCCACCCTGCAGCTGAGATCGATCCCTTCATCCCTGGAAAGCGGCGGTTACTTTGTTCAAAAAATTACGTAATATAATTTATGGACTTCCTTTCTGACGAGAAGAGAATATGTATATGTAGCAAGCAAACGGGCTAAGTATAAAAGAAGTAGAAATGAATAGCTTCAAACTCTGGTCAATAAACGAAGTATTTCGTGACTTGCCGGAAATTGTGCTTACTTTTAATCTCTCCGTGAATGCTGCAGATTTTTTTATTTTTCCTTGACGAAATTCTTCTATGACTCATCTTTAAAATCGAATCTAAACCGGTACTCGTTTATTTCGCGTACTATATTGGATATTTTAGATAAACGGCGAACCTCCACCGATCTCTTGAAGAGCAATGTTGACCAACCGAGCTGTGAGCTTTTGATATGTTGCCAACCGTCGACGATCCCTTGGAGGACGCTAGTCTTCCTATCCTACCCACTAATTCACTTATCCGTGCCCTGACCCACCGACTAAAGTGATTTCTTTATCTCTTGCTTTTCCGATCTATGGTCGCAATCGCGGAACTATTTCACCTAAGCGTGAAATAGTTCCGCGATTGCGCTGTAAACATCCCATCATGTACTAATCCACTTACAACTGAGCGCTTGTACTAAATTTGCTATGCTACGTAGTTCTTCGCCCTGGATGTGCCTTTTCTTTACCATCCACCCTTTCGCTTTGTCCGTAGCAATTAAGTCACTATCTTTTTGGCAATTTATGTGTGTGTGCACAACAATATACCGTCGAAAATGGAAATTACCTACACTATCGTGTTCAGCGCGTCGAGTTATCTATGTGGTGAATTTTGGTTTTCACCTTGATTTGAAGGTGTATCAAGCCACTTTTTTCATGTTCAGACATGTTAAGCCCTTTCAATGACCGAAAGTCGTTTTCAACACGGTCGGAATGACTGTGATAGGCCAATGATTACAGGCCCGTATAAAAGGAAAGAGACGATTAGGACACCTTCATAATGAAGAGGAGGAAAGGCGAACAAGGAATGACACGGATGAGGGTTGCGCCCCACGGGTGGTGGGGAAATGATAGGAAACGGGTTACTGTTATTTAGACGGGTCCACTACTGTGATAGGGGTGCGCCGGCATCCCAAGGTGGGAAAACGCCTACCCAGACAAACTTTCGGAACTTCCGCGGAGCTTGACACTTTTCGGAACTTCCGCGGAGCTTCGAGGAAGATAGAATGATCCAAGAAACCAACAGATCAAATGGCATGTTTTCGTCCAATTTTCATAGTGATATGTTCTTCATTGACTTCGGCTAGATAAATAAGAAGCCGTGGTAGAATAAGAAAATTTTTACGCTATATTTTCCTCGAAATTCATTTCGGGATGCCCCAATAATGACACACGTATGTAATCTCGAATTTCGGGTGAAGCTCGTGTCAGATAACAGTACCCCTGGGATTATTCCCACAAATACTAAAATTTGACAGATTTTCACCAAAGAGGAATTTTTCCATGTTATCATTGATTTTGAAACCCTACTCAGATGAGTAGCACAGTCAGAGGGCAGACTTGCTTGGAGCTCATCTTCTGAAAATGAAGCCACTAGAGTTGTGCTACGTGGTGGAACAATCTGTGGTGGGGCTCGTGATCCTATGATTTTCGGCACCGGGACGCATGGAGGTGCTCATCACTCCATGTTGGCCGATTTTGCCCTATTACTCGAATTATGATTGACTCTATGATGCGCGAATTACGTCACTCTTGTTCGATTTCGGAACTTCCGCGGAGCTCATTGGGAACTTCCGTCGAGTCACCCACGGAAGTTCCGAAAGATTGTCTGGGTAGACTCGAGTCCAAAGGTGTTGTAAGGGTGCGGCGGCGTCGAAAGGTGGGGAAATGCCTGGTATGCGGGCACTAGGTAGTGGCAAAAATGTCACGCACAAGTCCACACTTGCGAGAGTGGTATGCCAGCGCTCAGTAGAGGGGAACATACAACGAATGCGAGGCGAGCGAAGCGAGCCCAAAAAAATGCCTGAGAGTCCGGTGTTAGCCGGACGATCAGGCTGCTTTACTATGATACTAAACGGTATTTTGTTAACTCATACTGTATAAGAATAACTGGGCAGTGCTGCAAGATCCTTACGCTGTTTCTTCAATGCAAATTAGGCCAAGCAATATTTTGTTGACATCCGGCTGCGGAATGAACTTCAGCGTTACCACTATAATGAAGGCATTTATTCTGCTGTACTTGTTTTCCATGAAGATACCCAGGTAATGAGCGAAAACGCAAGCGCACACTCGGATTTGTTTCATAGGAAAGCTGGAAGGAAAAGCTGCACAAGGTGCCCAGTTTGAAAGCTCCATTACCTATTTTTTCATTGCTGAATATCTTTACGAGTATATCTAGCATTAACAAGTTGTTTGAGAAGCTTTCGGAATGAATTGGAGCCTAGATTACCTTTTCCACAAGAAAACTATCATATATTGATAATTAGTTATTCGAAAGTGGTCCGTGAACTGCACTTTCGGACCTCCAGAAAACGGGTTTGCGTCATTTTAATGCGTTATGACGTACACCATTGGAATCTGCAGGACGAGAAGGTCTAGAAGGTTTAGTGTCTATTGATATCTGCCACTCATCAAACAAGGTGACACACTGCCTTTAAAGAATATTTCGCGTACACATTCTGATTCTGTGGTTCTGTCAATGTATTTCCGAGGGTTTACCTTTGCTCACGCCTTTATTCATGTTCAGCATGCCAGACAACCCCAATGACCACAACGGAACGAAACACATGAAAAATCGATAAAATCAACGAATCGATAATGGCCGTGCACAAACTCTGATAACTGTACAGCACGTATGCAGCCCAAACGGCGTCATCAAAAACGCTTCGGCACTGACACAAGATCATCTTATTTAGAAAACTCTATTAAAATCCTTTGAATAGTTGGGTTCCCCAGGAGGCTGGTTCCACACCACACGCAACGTATAGTCTATTCAACCGGTAATGAGTACAGGTGGGAGGATCACTGGTCGATCAGTCGATAACGGCTGCGCAAGAGGGTTGTCATATTCGTGCCCGTGTGGAGAAAAACACCTGTGGGTACTGTTCCGCCACGACTGCAGCACAAATTGCGAAAAATCAATAAAACCAATAAATCAATAGCCACGCCGTGCAATTGGCCGTCAAATTCGTGATCAGGGTGGTGAAAAATCCCAGTATGCCCATTTCGATCGGGACTGGAGCCAAACTGAGGAAATCGATAAGATCGATCGATAAATCGATATCTGGATCGATTCTATCCGGTGAACAGTGTCCCAAACACCCCGCCCCATTCGGATGGTGTCCTATGCTTCCGAGCCCCCTTCCTCGCTTCTTCGCCACCTTGGTTACAGATACATTCCTATTGTTTGAATTTGGCGCCAGCGCGCGCCGTCCATATTTTTGAAAAAGTGTCGTCAGTGTTTCTATGTTTTATATATGGATGAATATTGTAAAATCTCACCCATCACCTTTTCGCCTTACACTATGATAGAAATGAGGCCTTAAAGCGTTGGAGCACTTTTAACACTTTCGCGACCGCGTGCTCGACCGGTCGTGCACTATCCATTTATTGTAGTATCTTTGTGAAATGTCCACAGTTAGCTAATTCTCTCGTAGTAGCATAGTAACAGAGATACTAGAGTACCACACACGTAGTAGGCGAAGCAGACCTTCTCGTAAACTTTTTAATTGGATTTTTCGTACTAGAACAGCTAGTATTATAGAAGAACAATAAACTTCAAAGAAAATTCTAACAACGACATATCAATAGACAACAGAAATGGAAGGAACCTTCGAGAGCTACGAAGGAAAGGATAACGAAAAAATTTTGGTTTCATATGAGAAAAATTGCTATCGCATGGGACCACATGCTCAACCGGTCGAGCACGGGCTTCGAAGGATGCTTTGCATCAATCAAAACAGAAGATCGAGGCACAGTTGGCGAAGTGACCATTCCCAGCGGTTCCGAGGAAATTTTCATCTTTTGTTCTCCCCTGACTCAGCCTCGATGGCTCTGGATAGCTTGAATTTCTAGTGGCTCAGGCTATTATAATTTCTGAATCCATGATTCTCCCACTGGCGAATTTCATAGCAAAACACCAAAATCTCTCTGGGAACATTTAGGGTATTTCTAGCCATCTTCCAAAGAAAAACATGAGGCAGGCTGTCTCATGAGAAGAACCCCTGGGAAGAAGACTCTTGGAAAAGCACTGGTGCTCATCAGGGGAATAAAAGGAGATCGTGGGAAATTTCCATTTGTTCTTCCTATTAGCTTCTCCTGAGGAATTCCCCTAAGAATTTCTCGTGAGCATTTCATGGTTTTCGTGAAGACCAACGCAGAAAATGCCATAGTCTTCGCTCTTCCTAGGTTTCAATAAATGAAGGCTGCCTGGAAAAAAGAGGAAATATTGCAGGATGAGGCGACCGTCAGCTTTTGGATCCTTTGATCCTGGATGAAAAATACGTGTGTTTGTTCTTCTCCGCCAATCTTGAGCCGTTGATCTTACATCTGCAAGTTTTATTACCCATTTGCAAAGGAAATGCATTTCTCACTGTCATTGCAGCATCATCCCGGAGGAATAGCTGCTTAACGTGGACCCGTTATTCATCCGGTTTTTTTTTTCTTTGCTTTTCTCGTTTTCCTACCTCCCTTCCTTCGCTGCAGTGGACGACTTGGTCACTGACGTCACGGATCTCATTTGTTTGTGAAATGGCAATGAGATGAGTCGGCATCGTGCAAAGGAAAAATCCCTGATGTGGAAAAATAGCGCAGCGCATTACGCTAATCAACACCGCGCGATACGCTGGCAGTAGATCGAGATTCCTCAGCATCTGACGGGAAATGAGGGAAAACAAAAGATGAATGAGCCCGGGAAATGCTGGGGAAAATAGCCTCCTGGGAAATGCAGCTGAGGAAATGGCGCTGATGTGGATAATATGAATGACCGCGCGCTGTGGTGAGATTAGAGATTGTTGTGAGTCCGAGTAAACTGCATCATTCGGGAGATGTCTAGGCGAGTTCCCATCAACTTGTGATGATCTGTCTGCTCTCTCGCGCTTCCGCCGGCCGCGCGGACCTCCATCCAATTTCCTATGCATTTCATTCAGCCAACATACATACGTCACCGCTTAACCCTGCAGATTTACGTTTCATATTTAAAGGAGGTTTTTTTCGACGAAAATTGATTGCCCGTTCGTGAAATGCACTGACGGTGCTACTCAAATTGCCGGTGATTCGCCAATGTTGTTGCCTTCTCAGAGCCCCAAAACCAACTTGCTGACAAGCATTTGGTGGACAAGTTTCTGGCCGCATCTAAGGCTTTCTCGCCCCTGAACTTGTTGACAACTTGTTGTCGCCCTTTCTCGTTGACAGATTGTCACTCCGAATGCTTGCCGACATGTTGTGCCTACGTTTTCTTACTCATACCGCAATCACCATTGCCCTTGCACCTTCAGTGGTTGCATAGTATATTACGCGGGTGAGGGAATTTGACTCTGTCGTCGTTAACTTGATCGAAAGGTTGTCGACAACTCGTTGACAAGTTGTCGGTCCAAAACTTTGTCAACAACTTGTTTTGGCTCCTCCTTGTCGACAAGTTGACCGGAAAAAAGGTTGCTGACAACTTGTTTTTGGATGGCATGACGAGTTCGAACTTGTCGACAACGATTTTTCAGTTTGAAGGTGGTCCACAGGTTTTAAAGCAAAGCTCGGTTGACAACTAGTTTTTGGGGTTCGGAGTTTTCTAAGTTCAGATTTCTTCAGAAGTTCTTGGTAAGCCAAGGCGTCATAGAGACGTTCAGTTGGATAATACATAATTGGTCTTTTTTTTTCAGGATTCATGGGTTCTATTTCACTGCATTCTTCATCTCTTTTCCTCTTTTTTCCCGTTTTAGTAAACAGCATGATTTTCTCATGAAAATTCATTTATCAGCCCTTCGCGCTACGGAAATTCACCTCATCTCCTGAAGACGCTCCCGAATCATACGGATTTACGAAGTGTAGGAAGACCAAACTAGGTTCTCTCTCACCTAAACCTGATGCAGAACACAATCGCTTGACTAACTGGGCCTGGTATGCACTATGATGCAGGTGCATACAACTTCAAGGTATTAAAAAAGTGTTGTACTCTCCCATAACCTGAGTATTCTCATTGAGGTAAAGGGAGGTGAGGGGGGGGGAGGGCATGGCTTCAAGGTGATCTATCTGTGCAGCATTATTTATGTCTGTACATCCCACAACTTTCGTTGAAGACTCCTTCATCCATCCGACCAATTTTACTACCCAAACGTTCCAAAATATTCGCCATTTCTATGAAAGCAGCTCATACTTTTTTCTCTAAAACGTAAGCCCTGGGCAATCAATTATCCAGCGTTTTTGATGAATGTCGCAAATCCTTCGTTATGGGCCTTCTATGCAGTGCTGTTGACATCAGCGCGGTCTTTTTTTTTTGACGCTGCCGTCCCTGTTTCCCAAATATGCTTCGTATATTGTGACCTGCTTGCTGAAAATTTTCACTGACGTTTACGTAGCTCACCTGGATTTCGGTGTAAGATTAAGTGTATGCATTTCTAACTAAATTCGTTGTGCTTTCTCAAGATGCCTTGCTTCCAAACGCGATTGGGCTATGGGCAGCTAGTTCGATAGAGTCAAGTACATCTTTTATTGTGCATAGAGCGCGCTTTGTAAGAAGTTCTTTAATAGCGAGTTCAAAGCTCTATTCACTTGGGCTAAGCCCCAAAAGAACTGTGTTAGAGGCGTTGGTCATGAGTTTTCGGCCCTTTGTAGGTGCTAAGATGTCCTCTAAGACTTGTTTCAATTGCTTTTTCCCCAACTCTTTCGTATGATATTGAAATGTACCTACATCTCATTTGTATTTACGTATATCCTTTGGATTAGGTTACGTATTCAACGCCCGTATTCAACAAACTTTATCCACTCGGGTAAACGGGCTTTAGCGGGAATGTTGCTGTAGTCTGGCGGGTCTACTATCCAATAAAAACATATCCACGGATATGTGAATCCACTCGTTTCACTACAGGATATCTTTTCCCGGTTGATTTCCACTTGATAACGACTCATGATCTACTCCATCTTCACTTCGTGTTGTCTCTCGCCTATGCGGTGCACTTCCGCTAGATGGATGAGTTATACTTGTTAGCAGAGTGGATAAAAACCAGTGGTAAAAGGTATATACACGCTGTATTTCTCTCCCACGGTCAAATACAGTCGCGGTCAAAAGGTTATGATCAGTGGCATGTTGAAGGCGAAACTTTTCATCATAACTTGTGATTGAGCTATTTGGCCAAAATTTTAGGGTTTGATGAGGCTCGATGTACTCTTTCTTTTCGCTGCATAATATTGACTCAAACTGCTTTCAAACAGAACTATCGCGTTCCAAGTCCAAATTCATCACTTTCATCAACATGATGGTTCTCGTTTGTATTGCCTCCTTTCGATCCACGGAGAATTCATTCTAAATCGTGTCTCGTGTGAGCAATTTGCTGTAACGGTCGGGTTCCGTAATTCCTCTGTTTACATAAAATGTGAGAAGAAAGAGTTTTTCAATAATCTCCAAAAAAAACCGTTCCGACGCAGGATATTTCCATGATATCCACAACTAACAGCTATTCCAACGTCAGAATAGGAACTGTAACGCTGACAGTATTCTTCACATACAATGAAAAGATTTTTTCCTGGTAAATTCAACCACTTCCTTTGATTTTTCCCAATATCTTCACTACCATCCTCGCATTTGAGCAGCAAAGGAAAGTGCAGCAATGACATCTGACACAAAAAAACAGCCAATTAAATCATGTGCCTAATCTGTACAAACTCTCCATTTCTCCCAGAAGGTGGTAGTGAGGATACTGGAAGAGATCAAAGGAAGGCATATGAAATTGATGTTTACCCCTAATAAAGCACCTATAATTGAGATGTCCAGATGAGCTGCCATTAGGAAGCACCTGTAGAGCTTCGATCCATATCCAAATTTCATCCGAATAGCTGAATAAAGAGGTGAGTCATAGCACCTTTTATCAAAATGGTGTTGATCATATCTTTTTGACAGCGCCTGTACATTGGATAGGCTCCAGGTCAAAGGAAATCCGATTCAGACTATCCGGAGCTGGAACGAGAACGGAGCAAACCAAAGATAGTTAGTATGACTGGTTATCGTATAGACTGGGTAGTGGTAGAAGACGTACGTAGGACGCGAGTGTTGGTTAGCTAGCATGGTTACGTTTGGTTATGTACTCATGAATCCTAGCCCAGGGGCCGATGATAGTAGCCAAGGAACGCGACCTCGGCGCAAGAGCAGACGAAGCAGCGAAGTGCGCTAACTACATCGGAAAAGATACCGTTGCAGTATGAGGTATGAAACACCTCAGTTCACACGGATTGAACTATCAAAGTATTTATATGGTCTGTTAGCTCAGAAAGGGCCGATGAAGTAACCTTTTCTGCAATTACGACCGCACTGGTTCCATAGATGGGAGGACGCTGCGAAATGCGTCTGGAAAGAGGAAGGGAAAAAGATACGGAAACATCAAAATGGAAATAATCATACTACATACGTATCAAAAAAGTGTAAAGATTAGATTAGTTGGCTAACACCGTGATGAGGTCGTGATTGCAGACAAACTCACAACATTGACCCTCTCTGAGCTATGCGTCTTGGAGGAGATTTTACTAAATAGCAGTAGGGAAACATTGGGGAAGTAATCACACCACTTACGTATCAAAAAAGTGTAAAAATTTGATTATTTGGCCGACTTCGGGACGAGGTCGTAATTGCGGACAAAATCGACCCAGGTGCCACCCCTGCCCTACCAGACTGTACCTGACTAAACATACTCTATGGGATGGCGCTCAATTCACTGCGCATTCGTGCTCTCAGTGGTGTCGTGAATGCCTTTGATTTTCTACGTGAATCGTAGCGTTCGAGGTTACGCCTACATGCAGTGATCACCTCAAATGTGGAGCGAACTGATCTAAATGCAGTGGGATTCTTCCACAGTCCATTCCATTCCATAGTCTCATGACGTTTACTTCCCCTTTCTGGCCCTTTGAGGTTCTGAATGGTTCACAAGATAATGAGAGCCGTTCAATTTGAGCAAGGAATGCAGTACCTTCTTAGGAGTGTGAACGTTCGACCTTCTTTGAATCTCGGCACAGTGAATATATGGCACTGCCAACTAGTTTGTCCTAGTAAGAAATGCAAAGTAGAGAATGAGTGCCACAATCCGAACGGTTCGAGTTATGCCATTCATTTTCACTTTGCCATACCTCGAACGGTTCGGATTGTGGCCACTCATGCTCTACTTTGCATTTTTACTAGGACAGATTAGTTGGCATATATAGTTCTCTCGAGCACCTTGAGCAGTAAACCAAGATTTTCACAGTCTATATTCCGGCTAACGTTTCGGCATCGTCGTCTTCGTCAAAGCCTGGAAAGTCAGTCAGTCAAAGTCAAAAGAAAGCAGTACCTTCTATTCTTTTGAAATGACAGCAGTTTTATACACTTGCCGTACTGAAGTCTTTCCGCGAGGACCTATTTCTTGAACCTATTTACCTGTATGTGGTATCGGTAGCTGAGCAGGGCACGAAACGGGCAAATAGGCGATATCCCTGAGTTTTTACAGTGTTGTTCATATGAAATCTCTTCATAGGAGTCATGGCAGAGGTCCAGAGAGTTCCTCATTGCGTTGACCTCCGAACGCTGCTCAGCTTGTTCTTTGGAATATGGAAATTTTTCCCACGAGACTGCGTAGCATTGAAAACACGCGGCAAGAATGGATGTACTCTAACAATGCATTATAGTAGTTTCCGTCGGACGGCAACCAGGAACTGGGTTTCGTGAAGGACACCGCCACAAATTTGAATAACGACGTAGATTTGGTACCTTGGCAAGTTCGAAACGTTTATGGCTGTGGCCTGGAGGAGAAGCTATTTCTGAATCCTCTTTAGTCCAGCGGAAACGTTTTCGTTTCTGGAATTATGCAAAGCCAGAAGATTGCTTATTTATGCAAGCCATACAAAGTGACGCATGTCCTCGATTGGTTAAAAACCTGCTCGACTGCTGCAACATCCTCATTTATGGTTAGATTTTCCAGAGCCATGTCCTCAAAACCATCCGCAATCTAGGAATTTTCCTGTGCTCTCATGCGTACCTTACCCATCTCATCTCATCCGGTGAAAACTAGCTAATTTGTTCTTCAATTAGAATTTGTGGGCTGTCTGCTCTTCTTGTCTCTTCCCCCTCTCTAGCCATTCCTCTGTTTTCTTCATGTTCTAATGTTCGTTTTACGTTAATACTAAGTCTGTTCTTACCAACTTTATTTTTCACATCAATTTTGCTTGCGCACGTTGGGTGTATCAATAAATAAGTAAAAGTTAGAGTGAAATATCTGTTAACTGTGAATATGTGGTTACAATTTTCTGTTAACATGCATCTTTACGGCAAATTCCATATTTCTGCGCGTCAGTACGCGGATGACTAACTCGGAGAAGCAGGCTCTCTCCGTTTTAAGTTGGATCCCTTCACCGAACTTCTAGTCCCTTTTTCAAACGGTTACTTCAAAAATTTAAAAAAAGTAGTTGGTTTTGGTCTGATACAAGCAGTGTGCCAGGTCCTCTGAATACCTCCAGACAATATCCTGGATCTTCTGCAGGCTCATTTTTGCAAGGCATGGAAGCGCGTTGTCTCGTCAGAGATGAATATTCTTCCATAGCAGCAGTTTTTTTTTGTGGATAGCACTGCCAAGTTGGGTTGAACTGACCTTGCCTCTCCAGTAGTGCAGCTACTCAGCACTCAGAGGCGGAGCGTCTGTGCATCTCAACGAAGGCCCTTCTTCGTCTACTTGTCCGCTTTCAATAGCTTCTGGTGGTGTTTTCCGTAGACTCCACTTGCTGAGATGATTATCCTCATACGTTGGAAGTCAACCTCTACTCTTTTCAGGTAATTTTTCAAGTTTACCGAATCGTCGGAAGCAAGCAAGAGCATTTTCCAATTTTCTCCTCTTTTATCCATACGATTGTGCTTCCAGTTTTTCCGTAACTCCAAATTGTTTCACTGTCGCTATATTTGGTATTCTATACTTCTAATACAGTCTGGATTTGTATTAATTAAAAGTCTCCTTTCCCTGTGAAATTTCCTGTAATTTGAGCAAACAATGTTCCGTATTATCTGCATTTCCCAACCAATGACAGGCAATCCGTGTCCATTTCTTGCAAGATGATCCGTGTTCATTTTTCGTAAATTTCCCATTTCGCGTATCCTCAGCATCGTCTTTGTTTTTTGTCACATGCAAAGTGCAAAATTTCATTCATGTTTTTTTTTCAGGGTTGCGAGCAACAGTGACAGTTGGCGAGTTCACTTAAGCAAAGAAGCAAAGAAGTGAGGGCCTGTATGAGTTGAAGGCAGTGTGCGAGACAGCTCGACAATGTTGTAAACGACTCTATTACTTTGGATTCTACGCATCTGGCAGGAGCCCTGAACAATCTGTGAGCATTCGCAAGCGGGGATAGGGTTGCTGTGACCTTCCTTCAAATACGACCACCAAATATTTCAAAACTAACACTAAATTGACGATATTTCGTATTAGCTCGGTCTTTGCTACTTTTTCTTACAGATTTTTAAAATAGAGATCATTTCTCTAATTCCCTTATCTTTATAATTCCAGTTGCCTAGGTCTTCTTATATGCCGAGATCCTCTTTTGTCTATCCCTCCTACTGCGTGCGTCCAGCGCTATTAAGAAGTCATCTATGTCAAATCTAACCACGAATAAGAAATGGCCCATAATGACGGTGTCTAACCTCGGGATCGTTTTCCAGATTTACATACGGAACGAATTGTCAGGTGTCGCTGATCATGATAGTTACACAATTTCTCACAAAGAAGCGAGAAAAAATTTTTTGAGCGTATCATTACGTGGAGAATTCGGTTTACCTATTGACCCATCTATGACAAGGAGATAGTAGATGCTAACAATTGATATTACTAGCTGCGCGGCACTGTGACAGCTGTCTCAACGAAGACCTCGAAAGTTCAGTAAAAAAATGCTCAAAAACGGACCCTGGTGAACACGTTTGCCACTTCTACTAGTTTCTTTTTCTTTGTAGCCGTTATCTGGTACCCGCCACTTCCAGAACTCCATGCATCATTGAGGTTACCCAGGCCAAACATGTTGGCACCACACAAATTTGCCCATTTTCAACATGGGCGTCCACAAGTCACCCCTGGGTAATATGAATGCTGCATCCAGGCAGGTTGAGGGCAATTTTCGCTACAGAGCACTCACTTCCGCTCTTCGCGTGTCCGATATGATGTATCGCCGTCTTCAAGAATCCTTTCCACATAAAAATTTCTAGAGCAATCCTGAGGTAAGACTCTGCCTCTAAATTTCGATTGGATAAGTCAAGAAGCAGAAGTGGGCGTGGCTCGCGAAGTCGCCTTTTCAAATGCTAATAGACCTACCAAGCCCATTCATTACACGAAAACCTAGTGATTTTAAGCGCCAGACCCAGAATCCTCTATATACATATGTATGTACACATCGTCTATTAGATATGGGGTGGCGGGTAGCTGCACCGCTAATCCCTCCTTCTCTATCGTTATCACTAGCAGGCCAGACACATCACTGATAGCTAGAAGTGATGGTTGTCCATGATATGGCTATCATACGCAGACAATGATAACGATATGGAGGAAGGGTGAGCGGTATCTCAATCCGAGGTGGTACGCCACCTCGGATTGAACACACTGTACAGTAGAAACAACTAAGTAGTACATACTTATCCCCGAAAGTGCCGCCCAGTTTCCTCTCCACCGCACCTTTCCAACCCTGTGTACTCATTTGTATTCCATGGACTGGCCAACGTTTAGTTTTCTCATCACGCTGCTGACAGGGCTGCTTCGACCGCAAAAATCCGCTTCAGAACTTTTTTACCACCTAATTATCCTGCTTCCACCTCATTAAGTGATGATTTTTGAACAGTTCTGCTGATTGATTTCATGTAAAAGCCTTGAAAAAATGTACTTTTTTTCAGAAATTAGCAGAGAAGACTATGAAATTCTCTCATCCGCTGGTGGCTAAGCGTAATTAGAATTCTCTGCATTCTGGATTATACCAGCATATACAACAACGGGGAAAACTTTCTAAAACTCCGACAACAGCATAACGGCAGACCTGTACGCATGTGCTGATGGCTGTATTTTTGTGGATTATCCTGACCCGCTGTACGAGGCCTAATCGAAGCTCTAATTTTGCTGTTAAATCAATATCCCTTCTGTAGTTTCACCTTCTCGGGATGTTTTGTTTGTTTGTTACGCTTATTTAACGGGTCTGCCCTTACTTTTCTCAGCATTTTTCCTCTGTCTAAAGAAAGAACGAAAATTATGGTTTTCTGTCAGACGCATTCTCGACCAACAATCAACGTCAAATCGGCCATGTCACAAAGCATAGAAAGAATGGAGGAAATAAACCAATATGAATGAAATGTTCTTCTATTTTCATTGCAGGCATTATGTTACTTGCCTGGAATCTGTATGCGCCTTTGGCATAAGAACTACATAAATAAAAATAAAATGAAGAGGGAACAATTAATTGAGAACCCCTATAATAAATGAAGCAATTTGCTGTAACTTTTATTGCAAAAAACTTCTCCAGCTCATCATCAGAGAGCGCATGCATCTTTTTTTTTCTCGCAGTCATTTTCTTTTTTCGCATGTCGTTCGGTTCGCAAGTAGTTTTTGCTTGTGACAGCATCGCACTTCAGCGATAGGAACACGCTCATTTATTAGATCGTCAAATAAGTTCCTGCAATTTCTACGATTTGTGCGAGCCTTCCTTTCTCGTGAGTTGTTAAGTGTTTGTGGTCACTGGAGAGCGCTTTTCTTCTTTTAGAAGAATATGCTCACCATTTTTTAGAACACCTTGATTCCGTTTGAATTATACGATATTGAAAATGGCAATCTTTATTTTTTTATTTACTTAAAACGACTGAAGGTGGTGTGCCACATGTTAAATAAAATTCGTGAACATTGCTAAATATATAATAGAAATCAGAAACCTTCGAGAGTTCAGCGATTCGAGATCTCGAAGGTGTTGAGCGTTAAACACAGGCATTCATTTCTTTTTCTTTTATTTGGAGAGCGTTCCAGATCATCATACATGCTTTTCTCCCTCTCCTCAAAATGATAGTGACCCGGCTCAAAAAAAGTTTAGGCCCTATGGAGAGTACTTCATAGTATGTAGACAAGGCCGCATGAGGTTTCACCTGTATAACCTAAGAACCCCACGGGAAGAAGCTGAACTGCAAAAGGCGGAGCTTATCCACAGCTGACAAGTTGCTCCATCAACACTTGTATCCCGTGTCGCTCGAGACCACTGTCCGTTCACGTCTCATAAAGGTTCAAAATTTTAAAAGAAATACGGGAACTTGTTCGAGGATCTAATATTAGGGTGGTCAGAAAGTCTTGAGCCGTTTTGGACTTTTTTGCGCTTCATTTTATTACTCAGCCCACAGTGGAATTTGCTCAACAATATAATAGCCACAGTTAGTCAATGCTGTGTCCCACCTAATGGGCAGGTCAGCGGTCCCCTTTTCCCAGGAATGGGAAGACTGGGAGCCAAAGAAATCGCCGACCTCCGTTTCAACATGGTCAACTTTGGTGAATTTTTTCTTAGCCAGGAATGCCTCGAGGGGATGAAATAAGTGACAGTCAGAAGTGGCAACGTCAGGAGAATACGGTAAGTGGGGAAGCGTGTCCCAACCCAGCTCCTCCTATTTTTCAGGGGTCCCTTAAGCAAAATGGGGCCTAGCGTCACCATGGCGTAGGTGTACAAAAACTCGTCTTGGCCGTTTTTCTCAAACAGCATCCGCGACCTTCCGGAACTGATTGGCGTATGTGTTACTGATGACCTTGTATGTTTGCGGGAGCAGCTTACAATACGACATTCCTGGCGAATTCCAGAGGTAACAAAGGAAACACTTGTTTGGGTGGGGGTGCGATTTGGTGGATCTTCTGCTCGACGGAGCCACATGGCAAGATGTATGTTAGAATCGTAGAGGACACAACTCTCATCTCCAGTAATTAGTTATTCCAGAAACTCCTTTCGGTGTGGTCAATGAAGGAAAAACTGATCTTGGGTAGGAGGACCTCTTTTGGAATTGACGTCGTAATTAAAGTTAGGAAAGCCAATCCGGCTATATATGCCTACTATGGAGAAGCCCCGAGTTTGGTCTACGATTACCACATGGTAGGTCATGGGTACCGATCAATAATCAAAAGTTCTGGAACTTTCAAAAAAATCGGCTCAAGACTTTCTGACCACCCTAATATATCCACGATATTTACGGCCGAATTAAAGTACGGTTATCGTTTTATTTCTTAAAGTAATTTACATGATACGTAACGTCTGAACAGCTTCTGGATATTTTATGGTTCTTCTCTCAATATTTTTACGCCTAGTTCCAATTCGGGATTGCTGTGCAAATCTCTAAATTGCATATGGTTTGTTTGTTTGCTTTGACCCTCCATCCAGGGTCGTTGTTGTCGAGCATCATAGAATGCCTGGAATACGCGTCCTGTCAACATCCAGGAAATCTCGTGATGGCTTCCAGGAAGGAGCGGCCTTCTGTTCCTAAGCCAGGCGGTGATTTGCCTGACTCACGTGCAGCATGTCAACAACAATGGCATTTCCTACAAAGCTGCTTAGTTTCTCTACCTGCAACTAGCTGGAGGATTCGCTCTCAGTCGCTTCCTCAGCTGAATCGTGCAGGATTTCAGGATTTAGTCTTGGTGGCTGACGCAAGCAAGCACATGCTTGACCTTCAACGCATCCTTAGCTAGTTTTGGATCACTTCACAACCGCTTCGGCTTTCACATAACTCCTGACGATGTTCTTTCATCAATTTCATTAACCATTCATCCATCTGTGGCCAGATTTTTTTCTGAGGATTACGTTTCTCGTCGTATCTTTCTTAAAGATTCTACCCACTCCAGATTCTTGCTGGATCTCTCTCTACCTACAGCCTTACGTTTTGACACAAACATCTTCTAGAAGTGACATTTATTTATTTATACCAGTCTGGCCGTCCGGCTAACGCCGGACTTCCAGACTTCCACTGATGCTCGCTTCGCTCGCATACTCCGCATACGATGCAGAAAAAAAGGTGGACAGATTTAGTAGGTCCTGTATCCCCCCGTGTAACTCTACTGAATTTTGAAAAGCTCTCGATCGCGTTAAGGGTAATTTATACCAGCTGCGTGCGTCAGTCGCGCATCAGTCGCACGCATCCATTTACATGGGATTTTCCATGAAGACCGGTCAACACGGCATGTAGACCCTCAATGAAAAGAACGCGCGGCCGCCGTGAGGCCGTAAACGCGTGCGTCTGAGCTGCGACTGCGATGCGACTGCTATGCGACTGGGCCCTATTCTTCATCATATAGACGCACGCGCGTCAGTCGCACGCATCCAGTATAAATTGCCCTTTAGCGGTAGCCTTCCTCCACGTAGGAGAAGTAATTTCTTTTGATTGGCCCTAGTAGCCGTTGTTAATTGGACGTAGCCGATTCAGTGGAAATGCTCTCTTTAAATAATCTATTTCTAGCAGGTTGTTGTGGTAACTCAAGTGATAAGGGTCTGCCCATGTATAAAAACAAAGTGAAGGGTGGGGTCGATTCAGATACAAATGGACTGGAAAGAGAATAGCCGGAACGGGTGACAGGGCACCATTCATGAAGAAATTTACCTTGGTCGTGACGAACACCCTTTTCTGGACGCGGACGCTCTTATCACAACGCTGGACCGTCATGCGTTTCCTCACCTTTGGGCGCCGGCGCACCCTTATCACAGCTGTCGACCCATCTCCCCCACTTCTGGGCGTCGGCGCACCCTTATCACAGCTGTCGACCCATCTCCCCCACTTTTGGGCGCCGGTGCACCCTTACACAGTGGTGAACCCATCTCCCCCACTTCTGGGCGCCGGCGCACCCTTATCACAGTGGTGGACCCATCTCCCACACTTCTGGGTGCCGGCGCACCCTTATCACGCCGTTGGATCCGACTCCAGGCGTTTCCCCGCTTTTGGACGCCGGCGCACCCTTATCACGCCGTTGGACCCGACTCCAGGCGTTTCCCCGCTTTTGGACGCCAGCGCACAGTTATCACGCCGTTGGACCCGACTCCAGGCGTTTTCCCGCTTTTGGACGCCGGCACACCCTTATCACGCTGTTGGACCCGACTCCAGGCGTTTCCCGGCTTTCGGACGCCGGAGCATCCTTATCACACCGCCTGCCCACATCTAACACTATCCTAAGGCGTAACCCTCATCCGTGTCATCCCTCGTTCGCCTGGTTCCTCCTCTTCGTTATAGAGGTGTCCTACCCTTCTCTTTCCTTTTATACGGTCCTATAATCAAAAGCCTATCTCATTTATTCCGACCGTGATCAAAACAACTGTTGGCCATTAACATGTCTGAACGTGACAAAAGTGGCTCGAAACTCCTGTAGATCAAGGTAAAAATCAAAATTTACCACATTTTTATACATAACTCGACGTGCTGAACACGATGGTACAGGTACTTTCCATTTTTGATGGCTGGTTCTCGTGCACACACGCACACACACACACACATGAACTGCCAATTAATAAGAAGTAAGATTTATTGAATACACCACTGGGGTGTGCCATTAGTACATTGTAGTAAAGCCTATAGTCGGACCAGTAGAAGTGCAACGTTGTAGGGCTGGGGACTCAACATATAGAACGTCAGAAAAGTGCCATAACCAGTATAACTAAGAACGACTTGAATTCTAAACAAAACAGAACAAAACCAAAACGAAATATTGCGGGACCAACCTGAACCTTAGTTTTAAGCTGTTTTGAATTGATTCCACAGCTTACAGGAAAAAAGCGTCTACATAGTGAGAGCTTGCGATATTTGCACTAGAAGAATTCGAGTTGTAGGTAGAATAGTAGTGCCAAACACCCTGATAGAATACGACATTAACTAGATTCTTCAGTGTGACTGGTTTCATTTTGGTCAGACAACTATTTGATACTACCGATTCTGAAAGGAGCTAGACCTAAGGGATAATAACGACCTAAGAACGCAACTGGAGAACCATTCAGGGGCGGACGAAAAGGCGCCTCTTTGATCTGGCACGAACCCTCGGCGTAAACTTAGGTGGATGCCCGCCGGCTCAGCTTCAGTTCCCTCTGTGAAGCATGGTATCTATAGTTGAAAATCTGAGCGTTGAGGCGAAGCTAAATTTTGTGAAAGCTTTCACCATGGACGCGTTGCCCTCACAAGAGAATCAACCCAAAATATATTTATTTATTTATTTATTTATTTATTTATTTATTTATAGATACACTCTTGGTGTTCCTTATAAAAAAAGTAATTCCATGGCAAGCGAAATCAATCAAGCAAAACCGGCCTAAAAAAACTAAAAACACTTTGATAGGACACGCGAACAAAAGCACAAACAACAGTTTTTGAACCAAAACTTGGAATTGTTGCTCCTCTGTATGCCATCAAGAGTCGAATTCGGCATCGAGTTTACCTCTGGTCATCACGATTACCACCAAAGTTTACCTTACTTTTGACACTCACCAGGAAATTTGCCCTGCCCCTTGTTCCTGGGCTCGCGCAATCTTTGTCCGACTATACATTAATGACCTTGATGGTCTATGTGGTTCGTCACCCCATGACAAAACTTTACCACCAGTTGGAATTATGAGCACGACAATGGTTACCGGGTATTTCTCTGAACTCGTTAGAGAACCTCACTGAGAAGTAAGCCGGTTTTAGAAATTCGTCAACTCTTCTGATAATTTTATGGTATTTTCATGCATTAAGAATATGTTAGACTATTTCATGCGTCCTACCTTTTATTCTAACCTTTTTACTTGTTGGAGTGGTCAGGGTAAAATACAGGGCTGAAACAGACTTGTCAGAGTAACTCTGTCATATTTATTTATTTAAAGCACATGCACAGCACATGATGAAGTTAAGAATAAAACAAAACAACCGTAGGCACATGACACCAAAGTAAATCAACAGTAAATCAATGCTGACAAGAAATGGTGTGGGAAACAAAGATAACACCGAAGTGAAGACCCTACATAAGCCTGGAGGTGTGGAGGTGTTCCAAATTTTTTGAGAACATTTTAAAACACATCATTTTAGCTAAATTAGCATATTCGCTACCTGCCGTGTATGTAAGGAAGCCATTTTGAATAGAAGATCTCGATTCAGGTGGTACTAGTTTGTTCTTATTCCACCTCGTACTAGAAGTCGAACAAATATTGCAATCATCTAGTTTATTTATTTATTTACTTACTTGACACACCGCAAAGGTGTGCACCTCAAAGAACAAAAATAAAACGCTTAAAAAGAAAGTAACCGAGGGTCTTCACTGGGGCTTCTGTCACAGTTAAGTTATTGTTCATTCTAGGGACAGAAAGTGAGGCACTGAGAAGGAAAAAGATTGTTTTCATGATTTGACTTCAATACTATCCGTGACAACACCATGCCCAATGAGATCATTTTTTCTCTTCTTTTAGTGCCTCTGGATTAAGTATTATGTTCCGTATTACACTTTCTGGAATAGGGCTAAGTTAAGATTCAGGTGCTTTTGAAAGTTCTTTTCTTGTAAAGATACTTTGAATTCATCGAAGCCTTGCTATTTCCTTCTTCTTAGATGCAACAACTCGTCCATATTCTAGCCTGTCTACAATTTATTTTCCTCGTTACGACTTTATTTGGTTTACTCAGTATTACTACATTATTCAACAGCACATTACGTACGTCTATTAGAACCCGTAGCAGCATCTCCTCCCATTTACTGTCATTCTTCCTTCAGTTATTCCTCATTCGCTTGTGACCTGAATCTCGATCGGAAGCAGCCACGACGGTTTTACTCTTTCAAGTTTTGCTGTGATCCTTTGTTCAGCGTTATGATGAGGATGAAAGCAGCAGTCAATTTTCTCAAATCCTAGAGGAAAGGCGGCTTTAGGTGCTATCAGTACGGATCGTCAGAAAAGGATGGTCGTGTTTGGCGGGGTGGAAGTGGATGGAGGTGGGGGGGGGGGGGGTAGGTGCAAAGTTTTATCGTAAGGACCCATTCATGTCACACGACAACTCATCCCGTTGAAGCGTTAAAGCATATCCAATCAGGGATGCTCATTCCTACATCAGTATAACTTCGGCAAAACACTCAGCATATAAGACGTGAGAATCATTCTGCGTGTTACTTTTATGTGTTCTCTACCATTACCCAACCGATAATGTCAGGTTTTGTTATTGGCGGCCGTTTTTGCCCTCTATTCTTGAACTGAGAGGTACACGACCCCCGTTCTCTGTGAGTCGGTGGATTTGTAGTTCTCGAGCTTGTTAGGCTATTTTGTCGTTTCCTCAGATTTGTTAGGCTATTTGGTCGTTCTCGAGGCGGAAGCTGAAAAACTGCCTGCATTTGACAACATTGCAGTTTTCCATAATTCCATAAACGGCTAAGAGTAACAAGCAAGCTCTTCGTTCTCTGACATGTCGTAAATTAATTTGTCATACCCACTGGGAACTTAATCCATTTAAGCACATTCTTGTAGCCATAAAATCGTTAAGGGTTTGAGAGCGAAAATCACGCAGTCTCGCATGAAAAACCTGCCACTTCTTCAATGAAAATTCTCTATAAGACCAAAATATTATATAAATATTATGCACTTAAGTATTTAAGTATTCTCATTTTTCCTTAAGTAATCTGGATTAAGGCTTAACGGTCTACCCTATTTGATTGTTTGGACACATTTTTGAATGTATTCGAACAAGGTAAATATTTTTCCTTCTCGATCCCCCCAGGACAACAGGTGCTTTTTTATTCAAGCGAAGAACTTCAATATCAAAAGCTCAACGTAGGTCAGAACACCTTTCTCATGGTGTGGTTTCGCTTTTTTTCTATACTCTCGCACACGAAAGTATCTTTGTCTCCATTTTTGTCTGCGTCCCAGAAGTTGGCAGCATTGTGCCCTCATTAGTGGTGTTTATATCCTTGTCGCCGCTGTTTCAGAGACATTCCTGTTTTCTTGTGATTATATATAGTTCTTTTGTTTCGTATGCTATTCACATGCAGTCATGCAGGTCCACAAACAGAAAGTCAAGGGATCGTTGCAGCATATGTCAGGTGATAAAGAACTACTGTGCTCCTCTCAGCTCTGCTGAATATCCAACTCCTCAAAGAAATTTGAACGGTCCTGCTCACTCTCTTCGCATTTTTTACACACGAGATCGACATCTCCTCGTGTACGGTTCTTCTTCGGCGTTACCTGCGTATCCTCGACAACAATTGTGGATTTGTTTGTTTGGAAGAGGGGCTGCTAATAGCAATACGAAGGGAGTGCCGGGGGTGAGGAGATGAGATGAGGTCACGAACAGTTTTAAAAAGCAACTTTGTAAAAAAGGTAAGTGTAAAAAAGTAGTTCTAGCTTATATCCAAGTTATTATCATTGTTGGATTTCAAACATTTATACACATTCTAGCCCTCGGATTCAGAATTTTTTTTTTGGTACTATTTTCTGTGAATTAGTGTTATCCCAAGCAAAATGCATTGCTTGAGACCAGCTCCCGGAACTAGACGTTCACTACTACTGTGGGTTTACGGATTTTACTTTGAGAAAAGCACAATTTTTCAGTTTTGAAAACTGATTACAACGCAGAATGGACACGGAATCCTGAGGGCTAAGGTGGAACCGTGTACGATTACTTCAAGGCATAGTACAGAGATGGTTCTTTCCTTTCTCTCTTCTAAATCCAGTAAAAAATGGTTTAATCGAATAATCCACTAATAATGGAGTAGTTGAGCTAGAAGTGTTAAAATTTTGCTGGAGACCTGAAGAAAACAATAAACAAACAAAAAAAATCTAAGAAAATATTTCATTCGAACGCAGGGAAAGGTGAAGCCCTATTGTCCTTTAAACCTTTCCTCAGGGATATGCTTTTTTTTCTCAATGAAAACATTAAAAATTTTGGCCTTTTCAAAGTCGAATATTCAAATTCGATTGCATTTAATAAGTAAATCCATCGTTCCGTCTTATAATCCAAATCATCCCACTTCCTCCCTTATTTATACCACAGTATCCGCCGAAAAAGCTGCTTCACTCCAGATAAATAGCAAGAACCACGTACAGCCCATCAAGGGATAATGAAGATGTGGATATTCATCAAATACCAGGCGATACTTCTTATCTGTTCCCGAGCCCTGCGGCGATGAGATTTCCTTCGTGCGATGGAGCGAGCCTAATATAGTGGTTCTTCAGCCGCTCGGCTATAGCTACGTAAAACACCCTATGGTGTTCACTTTATGAACTTTATGAGGTAAATGTCTATGAAACCACCTGCGCCATCGTTTCAGCTGGTGTTTTTAGACTATCTCAATATTTCTACGTCACGTGGCACAGAAATCATATCGTACCTTCACGCTTCTCATTCAGTTCTGCAGAAGAAGTCATGTTTGCAGCCTGCCTTTCCGCTGCACGGCTCAATTCCCTCATCATTTTCTTTTGAGGCAGCACTGATCGAGCACCTAACTGGAGCGGGATTCAAGAGCAGAGAAGTGCACATGCTCCCGAATTGGTTTCTCCTCGATTTCTCCTTGATTAGAGAGGCGAGGTAGATGGATCAGTGGCTTCCACAAAGGTCTGTCAACAGGCGCTACTCATGTGCTTCGATCCTTGATGCCTTGCGACTTTTCCATGAAAACTTTCTCTAACGATGTCATGCCTTGCACATGTGACATTTGTTCTTGTGTTCTCGAAAATTCTTCTGAACATTCTCATCAAATGGAACATTTCATTTATTCCTTTATTTATGTGTTGATTAATTTACGGGTCCATTGATTTATTTACCATCTTCCTTAAATTTTCCTCCCATTGTTGAAGATTACCCACAAAATAGCACGTAGTGAACGTCAACGACGGTGGCCTCGAGAAGGACGCAGCGCGAACGCGTCGCGCGCGCGCCGGGATCGGTGTCGATTGTTGCCGGAATGCTATTTCTAGTCGCTTTCTTCCCGATTTTGTCGAAAATCCTTAAAATCGCGGAGAAAAGCTGCCAGATATGGCATAACAATAGCAGAAAACATCGTTTAGGACGCGCGCGGCGCGGTTGCGCGGCGTGCTTCTCGAGGTATGGATGGGCCATTGACGTTCATTGTAGCTTCTCGGTGGATTCCTCTCCGTCTTTACGTATTTTCTTCGTTCTTTTCTTTCTTTCTTTCTCTTTTTCCCCAATCAACCTTCTCAACGAATATGTACAGGTAGTAAGCTTAATTCGGAAGCTGAGGATAAAGCCGTTTTAGTCCAACAACGGTATTTACCTTCGTAATATTCGTACATAGCAACATCTAAACCTAAAGTAAGGCACAGTTGGTACTTAGTTTATGCTTGGGATGATTTATGCGACTTCACTGTAACGGTTCTGTTGTTGTTCTGACTAGTTTATCTGTATTTCAGTTTAATTATAAAGTAAAATTAAATATTGTGCTATATATACACTGCGTTTCATAACTATACGACCACCCTATTTTTTTGCAGTACTAGAAGATTCAGCCAAGAAAGACTTTTTCTGTTCCATCTATCAGATTCAGAGATAAGAATAACGTCTGAGCACCAATTTTCATTGCGCTAGTTTTTCGTTTACCTTTTAATTTTGAACTTATTAGTTCCCTCAACGTTTCATAACTATACTACCACTCGTGAACAGTTCAATTTTTTTAAAAAATAATCTAGCGATGAAACAACACCATTTACAGCAAACTTAATAGACAATCGGCCCTTTCGCTTGGAAAGCACTTCAAAGAGGCGATTCAGCATACTGTTCATCAGATTCTTCAAGAAATCGCTCTCTATATCTTCCCAGGCGTTAGTGATGGTTGTTTTCAGCTCATCAATTGTTTGAAAATGACGATGTTTGCAGTACACCCTTTGTGCTAGGATGCTCGATTAACTCTCCATTGAGTTCAGGTCCGGACTGCACTTGAGCAAATCCATGGCGTTCGCTCCGCTCTCTGGAAGCCAGCTTTAGGTTGCCTAGGTTGGCATGCACTCCGGCGTTAACCTATAGGAAGGTCTACTTCTGTACATGATATTCCTCACAAATGACAGTCACTGTCTACATAGAGAGTCGCGGTACCCCATCGAGTCCATTGGACCCGGAACGAAGGCTACCTCTAGTCTGTTCCCGGCAGAAAAGTCATTCCAAACCATGAATGATCTGCCTCCAAAGTTGCGGCAACTGAAGGAGTAGCGTTCTTTCGCAAACCGTTCCAGTAGCTTCTCCTTTTGTCACACCGATCCAAATTGAACTTCTGCTCATATGTGGAGATGATCTGAAAGCATTTCTCAAAGCCTCGTTTGTACTAATCTGACTTAGAAAGTTATCACTGGTTTACTTCAATCAGTTGTCATGTTCCGTCGAACGAATTCTTGCTGAGTCGTCCTTCAAAGAAAAATTGGACATGAAACGTTCTTTGTAACTTCTTTTGCATCATTTCCACTGCGGTGGAGCGCTTTCCACACCTTGCTGTTCGAGACAAGGAGTTTCAATTCTGCTCGGTTCTGGTTGAGCTACAAGCAACTGTAGGAGAATTGCCTGCAGATCTTCCTCTCGTCATAAGCAGCGGGAAGTTTCGGCTTCTGGTATCCTTCTTTTTGTGGTATTCATCAGAATTTTACAAATAAGTGGGAGCGGGGCAGTGAGTATGGCCAGTCTTCATCCCGATGGTTCAACCACTTAGTACTGCATTGTTTGGAGGCCGGAACTGACCTTTCTCTCCTGTGCTTAGGGATGTACCGCGAGCGGTATTGAGAAAATTGTGAAACCCACCATTTGCCATCCCTGCACACCCAAGCTGGGGCGACAAACTTTCATCAGTTTTCATTACTCGTTAGTGGGCGTAGAGATATGAAACGTGGGACAAGCGGTAACATCGCATTTTGAAACTCAGAAATAAGTGAGTGAGTATTTTGTCCGCTGAATCTACCTGAATCTACTGCCAACCATATAAAAATTCCAAAGTTGCTGCATCGCGCACAACTGCAAAAAATAAGGTGGTCGTATAGTTATGAAACACAGTGTATAACTTCGCATTCTGAAAGGAAAACCGAAACGTATCTATATATGAACATGTTTCTCTTCCACCATTCTTTTTCACTACTTATTTTTAATTATATAAATTTGAAATTTATTCTATAACTACTTCATTTTTAGAGTTCCTACCGTCCGTTTCCCCTCTCTAGCGGAGGCACCACTTTCTCCACATATGCGCTTTGAACATTTGAATCCACGGAGCCAAATCGAGTAATTTTTTGAATAAATCGAGTTCAAATCATTTGATACACTAACTTCTTGGGAAATCCGGAAAGGCTGAGTTGCCCAAAATAGCGGAAAATCGAGTTATCTGAAACGGTGACTATTAGAAAAAAGCTCTAGATTCTGCTCTAAATATAACACTAATGTGATATGGGGTATTTCCCATATTATCAAAGAAAGGCTAAAGGCTATAGATGTCGAAATTTGCGAGAAGTTGCTCAATCATGTGTAAAGAACGGTTACTTAGTGTGACACTCTTATGGCGCGAAATAAAGTGATAATCCGTTATCCTAGATGGTTTCCGCATGATTACAGCGGTCCAGAAGGGCCCTCTCCCATTAAAAAGTGAGTACTGGAATTCGATCACATCCACTATCAGTTAGTCCTGGCTTCATTTATCGAGCAACGCAAGATCTGGCTTTTTTCAAACGCTTTCTCTAAAGTTTCATTTTCTGCTTTATTTGAATTGGTCTGGACATCTGCCCATTGATCGAAGTTATGTACATAGATTTACTGTAGCATATTTTATTTGGCACTGCTCTGAACGAAAAATTTCTAATCATGGCAATATTTGTGAACTCTGCAAGTTTTGAAAAGGTGTGGGCGGGGATTTTACACTGTAGGTCAAGAATACGGTACAAACACGCATTCTTCCCTTAAAAAAGCGAGTTCCGCCCCAAATTCAAAATCAGTTAGGAGGTCGTTCCGGAACGTTCATGGCTTTTCCAAGAATATATTCTAGGGCCCATTGGTTTCGTCGAGAGTCGAGATACGTTTCAGTAAGGTTGCTAGGCTCTAATGATGATCGAGGCATAGGCTTAATTTGGATTTCATTTAAGTTTGGATTCATTGGAAGAGCAGCTTAAAAATGGAGGATAAACTACAGGGTGACCCATAAATACGGCAGCACAGAAACGTGTGCACCAAAAAAGAATTTATATGCAATTTGAAACATAGTTGTAAGATATACGTTCACTAACAAGGGAAGTGCAAGAGGCTAACCCCGGGGATCCCAGCGAGCCACCCATTTTCAGAAGCCTTGTCTAAGGTGATTATAATGCATACATATTATTTTTGCCCAATGGTCAGGATGCGCCCAGGAGAGCGCGTCCAAGATTTTTCTTCCTCGCTGCCATAAGGGTCCATTTTACAGGCGATTTATGCAACGTTGGCGGCTCAAACTTACTGAGATTACTGTAATTAGCTGTCTCATGGACTGTAGAGTGTTTGGAGACACAATTGTGAACGATCCTGCTCCGCTGGGTATGCGATCATGAGCAACTGCCATTCTAGCTGTGGTGGAGTGGCCGAGTGGGTAGCGTGTCGGATTGTCAGCCAGAGGATCGAGGGTTTGGATCCCGTCCGCGGAGTCCATTTTGCATTTTTGAATTTGAGGCTTTTAAACTTGTTTAGAGTATTTCTAATGACTAAAACACATCAGATATGTGCGCCATTACAAGAATTACTGCAGGAACTTCGTCCGATTCGTTACTCACTCGGCCACCTCATCGCGGCTGCCATGATTGGAGCAAGGACTCATGGTCGCGTAACCAGGCGGAACCAGGTTATTCAAAAATGCGTCTGCAAACGTTCGATGATCCATGGGACAGCTAATCACGCCAACCACTGCTGGATGCGTGGCCAAAGTTCCATGAATCCAAGCCAGGACTCCATTGACAGCGCACTAGAAAATTGGTATTATTCAACCATCATGAACCCAAACTCTTCAAAAAAATTTTTGACTGAAACTTTGCATATGGGGGTTATTTGAGGTGCTGAATACGAATATCATATCCATTTTGTACCGTAAGGCTATTTTTGTAGGGTTACGGTAGGTGCACGGTAGTATGGGGTGGTGCACTTGCCGTAACCCTACAAAAATAGCGTTACGGTACAAAATGGATATGATATTCGTATTCAGCACCTCAAATAACCCCCGTATGCAAAGTTTCAGTCCAGAAGACCTTTTCAAAGATCTAGGGCGTGTGGGAGATGAATGACGCCGAAAAGTCTTTGGCGCGCTCTCCTGCGCGCATCAGGACCATTGGGCAAAAATGATGTACATACATTAACATAGCCTTAGACAATGTTACCAAAAATGGGTGTTTCGTTTCGATCCCCGTTGTTAGCCTCTTGCACTTCCCTTGTAAGTCACATTTAGCACAAGACGACCCTTCTCATTGGAACATCTCCAGGCAGCTCCGTCACAGGACCCAAGATGCTGAGTGAAGTCGTTGCCGGCGGCGCGCAAGTTGTTGTGGTTCAATTGATTCAATATTTTTCGAGTGCTTCCCCAACTAATCCAAATTTCGGAATGATTATGAAGAAGCCCTGGTCTGGAGTATCACCGCGGCCTACTAACCCTGTTGATTGAGACCTAAGTGTTTTAAATGGGTGGTAGATAGTTTGATTCTCCAGTTACGCGCCTGCAAAATCAGCGCTGCATTTCATTTTACGAATTCCAAGTATAAACGGAAACAACACATGCTCCACCTCCTCAGCTTTTTTTCCCATCGAGATGCCACGAAGTGCAACTTCTTCGCGATCGTAGCAATCCAACTCACTAGGTTTCACACGTCCGCTCATCTGTTTTCTTGTGGCAGTGATTGCACGCATGTGGCCGCATTCCACAGCTCTGGGTTCCACCTGAAATTGAGTTCTCCTCCGCGTGCCCACACATGTCATCGGCACCATAACTAACCTCCGTACTCGCCACCACCGCGCCTTTTGCTCCCATGTCAGCCCGTCCATGAATCTTTCATCGCCGTCGCATGTTTGCAATTATTCTCCTATATTGGTTTTCACAGTCTCATTAGGCGCTTAGCCCCACGTGCAGGCGATCATGGCGAAATCGCTAAAAATATCTCACCTGTGGGAGGTTTTCCTGGTATTTTCACAGGTGTGTAGTAAACCACTTGATTGCACGAACTCTAACCTATCAGCGTATGGTCGCAGACTCGCCGAAATTCTTCAAGAGTTTTATTTTAATTATTTATTTCATTACATGAATTTATCCATGTGTGTATACAATATACAATGCACAGTAAGATAACACAATACAAATAAGACGAAGATTATTTTATACATCATTTATCTTGAGAGAAAAACAGAGACCTTCAATTACTCCTTCTGTTTAAGGAATCCTTTCCATGTTTTGAGACTTTCTTCAATATTGCATATGTTCTTGCTGATGTCTTGGTACCGTTGGCTTCTAAGTCCGCGACTATTCTTCAAAAGTGGTGGGTAACCGTGAGAATAAACACAGCCGCAATCCGTGGAGTTTACTGCCAGATATGCAGACGTTTATCTGTGTTCTCTAGAACAATGTACACTCCGGCAAACCTGCGGAAGGACCCCAGCATGAATCCAGAAGGATTTCCCATTAATCTGCTATCGTTCTGCACCGTTGCCGCGGTCTTTCTCTCTCCCATTTGCCATCCTGCTGACTTTCTGTTGCGGCCATTCTCGTGCATCTGTACAGCTGTCATTCTCCGGCCTTTCGCCATACGTACCTCGGTCCTCCCGCGTAGTTGACGTGGACGTTTTGGATACCTACCGTGATTCTTTTGCATTGCTACCGCGGTCCTTCCGACCGTTACCTGCGGTTTCTCTACATGGCTATTAAGGTCATGAGAAGGAGGTTATTATGTTGATGTGGTACCTCTGCATAGCTGCATTGGCGTTCCTCCTCTTGACGTACATAACTGCATCGGTCCTTCCCCGTAGTTGACGTGGAAGTTTTTTTTTTCGTTCTTTTCACTCAACGACTGTGTAGGATTCTAGTACAGGTGATGAAAGGTGTGATGACTCCAATAAGTTTACATGTGTCTTGAGAACGAATCAGCTGCATTAAATTGGAAATTCTAGAAAAAGGTGAACGAGGGCGGTTTGAAAAGTTTCCGGAATGACCATGAAAACAAAGCAAATCGGATGCAAGCAATATTTTATTCATCAAGACAGTCCTCTCGGAGCTCAACACCCATGGTCCGGTCTGTTTTCGATTTTTCATTCTCTACCTAAAATGGAATTTTTTTGAAGTACTCAGAATAACCGAGTAATGCCACGATAAACTCGTCGCTTAATCGGAACCCCTTCCTACAACGGGTGACTTAGGTTTGAAAGATAGATGGAAGCACGAGGAATCCAATGCAAAATTATCATTGGGTCAGGTGGAATTTTGGGTTTCATTATTATTCACAAGTTTTTTGACAAGCCATAGTACTTGCTTGAGCGGTCATGGTCACATGGAAGGGCAAATCTTTTTTCTTGACCAAACCCGCACCTGTTGCTCGGATTATTACATCAGGAGCTTCGAAAAATTTCGGCTAATATTCGATTGAAATAGCTTTTCCATCAATCCCTTGAAACTCCCAAAACAGACGCCGTCTCCACTCCGCCCCAGTGAATGGTACTTTTTTCTTCAGGACCCGTTCTTCGTATCTAATCTACTGTTTTCATTGCATCTTTTGTGACCAGAATGTAGGGCTTAATCTGATGTTTAGCATGACTCACAATTTTGGATTTCAGCCCCATTAAAATATTCAAAATAATTAGGGGAATTTCATGGTGGACTGCGTTCCTACTCATGATTGAGCAATGCGACACTCACTTTTACAAACTTCTTTCAAAACTACTTCTTCAAGCAAAATGAAATTTAATCACACTCAACACATGCGCTAGGCTCCCTTATTAAACATGCATTTGAGCTCACTCTGTCAAAGCCTTGTGAACGATTTTTCTTGATTTTCTGATGTGGTCACCTTTTTTGGAATTCTACACTTTGATTTTGTTTGCTCGCGTCCAGCTACGCTTGGTTTTCAAAACCCAAAAGGTACGGCTGAAAAATGAAGATGGTGATCCTCCGAAATGAGTACCAAAGTGGTAGTTAGTTTACCGGTGGTTTTCTCTTCCTGTAGAAAAGGACTTATGACCACCTAATATTAGCATCTGCCTGTAACCGAGTGCAGTCGAAGTTGCTTGACTTGATCCACTTATCGAAGAAACAGTCTTTTTCGGATCGAGTTGACATTTATAGTGAATTTCTTTGAAGGACTTGCCAACAGAATCGCATGGAAATCTTTGAGAAAGAACAACTTCATGGTGGTCAATCCGGAAACTATTCAAACCGCTCTCGTAGCTGAGATTCTCATATTGACCAGAGGAGAAACGTTAACTCTAGGGCTCGGATTCATAAAACTATGACCGAGCAAACTTATGATAGTTTGCGTCCTTGTTCATCGCACAGATAAAACGCAATGATAAAAGACGTAGGACGTGAGAGATGGTTTGCTACCCTGGTTTCGTCTGAATCGTAGCTCTGAAAAGTGACGCGACCAACTATGTAGAAGTTTCATGAGTAATTCTATATTTAAAGCTCATTGAACAGAAGTGTGAATGAGGAATTTTTCAGAAGAAAGCAAAAAGTAGGGAATGAGTCACCAACGAGCAGATGCTTTCATCAGAAGAGCTTAAAGATTTCCTGTTCTTCGACTTCTTATTGTTGCAGGAGAAGCATTGGAGAGGAAAAGGCAAGACAAATTCAAGAATTGACACCTGCTCATTGACTTTTAAAGGTAATTAAACACTTAGCCTGTTACATTGCCTTCGAAATACCTTCAGCTTGTCACTTCGTGCATCATAGAGCACAGCGCATTTGGACCCTTTCTCTCCACCACTGCCATTTGCAACATTTTTTTTGCGACCACAGCTGTGAGCAGGCCATTTGATATGCCCTGGTTTTTTTTGGTCGCAGAAGCATCCAATCCTCAAAGCGTCCAAATTTTCTGCGTTCATGACATTTTTAAAGTCGTTGTCGACATTTGTCAACGCCTTCGTCTTTTTTTTCGAAACACTATGCGGTAGGGTTCAAACAGCACTCTTACCGTTGCAATGCGATTTCCTTTGTAATTCTCGTTCTTTGAGATGATATTTCAGTTCTATAATCTCCGGAATTACGCGTCTGAAAATTAAACTTTACTCACAAGCATAGTAGCAGCACCGACTTCCTGACTTTTCCTCATTGCTCCCCCCGGTTTTTCCAGAGTTGATTTCTTTTCTCGGTTTTATTATAGCTCAGTGTCCCACTAACTGTTAATTTTGGATGCATGCGCTCATTTCCATTCCTCTATCTCTACATGTGCTAGCGATTAAATGTTTTACTTTTAGTTTTAGGCACCCGTTTCTTACATTTGCATGTGTACTTCCTTGAACTTTTAATGGTGTGCTTCAGAACTCATATCTTTCTGGAAACTCAGCTTACGATCGAGGAATGAAATTCAACTTTTTCTTTCAGTCTTTTTTGCAGTATTTTTCATTCCATACATTCGTCCAAAGGCTCATTTGTTTGTTTAGGTATTCACGTCACTTTTTTCAATCCATCTTATTGAGCGAGCTTCGGTCGAAGAAGAAAACCAGAAGTTTTTCCCGAATTTTGACAGATTTTCTGGGTTCTGAGTTTCGGCCGATTTTTGGCAGATCTCGCCGCACTCGGCTGGATCTCGTGGATAACCACAGATTTCGAGCTGTTAGGCCCTTAGCAAGTTTACAACATTTATTACATAGCACACTGAAGAGGTAAACAACCAGTTGATGCAGAACAAGAGCACCTCATATAGAAGCCGTTGAAGAGCAACTGATACTGCTGTGTATCGAAGGAACAATGGTTCCCTGTGAGATCAGTCCCAATGTGTCTAGCTGTTCATCCTTGCTGTTGATTTCAGGCTTCTGCCTCCTTGTCTCCCATCTTCTACCTTTCTTATCTCCTGTCATTTTTCGTTGCAATGATTTCTCGAAAAGTCATGTTCTGATGCATGTTCTTGATCAAGAATGCGATAAGTGCAAAAATGGGACGTTGATTGAACTTGGCCTTGGAAGGGCTTAATGGGGGGGGGGGGGCGTGAGGTCGTGGATATAACAATATGCAATCTTTGGTTACATGTTTTCCCTCACACTTCTGTGATGATGTCAGAAGACCACGGAGTTTCGATGGACCCTAAAATGATGTCTATTGTTTAAAGGCAGCACCCACGGAAATTTTCATCCTCAAGATTTTCACATTTTTCTGACTATTAGGGTACGCTGAATTTCAATATTAGGTTGAAGTCCGCAAAAATAACGAAACAGAGCAGTTTGAAGAACTCTAACATTGGGCAGGCTCAAGGCATAGGACGAATGCGCTGTTTGTGGTGTCTACATGACCGATGTCACCGCATTTTATCAGCTGATTAGAGGATGTGGCAAGATGTCTGTTTTCTCCGCTTTTCTTAAGATTCCCCGCTTTTCCCACTGCAACAGTTGACTGATTTTGAGAAGATGTACATAGAACTTGTTTTGAATGTACAATGAACGAGCGAACTCGAAAAAGGTGACAGGGGACAATTAAATCAGCTTTCAATCATCTTTTCCACGTTCCAAAGATGTATCGGTGCTTTAGTGCAAGCGAAAGAACGCACAACCAGCTGAGAATTGAGTCCGTCTGAGTAAGTAAATGGACATTTCCGCTGAAGCTTATGTGGCGAAAGTGTTCTCTGAATCCAGGGGTATCCAAACCTTCTGAAACGTTCGAGACGAAGTTTCCCGTGGGTGCTGCCTTTAAGGTACGACTGTTCTTATAACTTCCTTCTTGAGCTTCCACGAGCGATCCATTTTCTACTATCAGTGAAGAACACTATAGTTCCATAATAATTTTCCAGCTCTAATTTTCACACTCTACTCATCTAAAAGTCCAGCTTACTACTGTATTTCCTTATTTTTGCGTTCACTATTTAATTTCATAGTCTGCTTTGAAGGAAGTGACGCGCTACCAATAGAATGAATGCACTTGATTGGCTTGTTAACAATCCCCATGACGTCTGTAGCTAGTAAAATTTAGGGTTTGAAACTAAATCAGAAACTAAATAAACTCATTCAAACATTTTGCTTAAAATGTCTTCTCTACCTGTATTCGCTGTAAACAAACTGACGAAGAAGGAAATAACATTCGTCGCTTGTTTTTGTAAATAATGGAGATATTTGTTAAATATCACTCCATTGTGGCAGAGCACTAAGCCTTTGAGTTAGAAAAAAGGAATTTTCCTATGAAGTGTCTTCTGTGAGAGCGTGGCGGAAATCATGAATCCTCTTCCGGAATAGTTTTGGAGCGCAGCGCTCCACCTCCTTCCATCAGCGACGGGCCATTAAATTAGCCGGAGTGTGCTGCAATTCTGTTCCTGGCTTCACAAGCTTCCATTTGACTTGGTAGCTCTTTCTCCGGTTTAATACACTTGCCGATTGAGTACGAAATTAGTGCAAGACTATGTGCTAATCTCTGGAATTACTGCTGTGCACTATATTCGATTTTTGCTCGTGGGTTGCCTTATGTGGGGCTCTAAAAATTATCGGCGCCAATTTTATGAATTATTTTCTCCTCCTGAAGTGGGTTTTTATAAAATGCCTTTCCCTGCCTCGAATCCTATCTCTTTCACTTTTACTTTACGTTGAACTTGAGAGTTTCAAAAATCCTCTGTACTTGCAGGATTTCCTTGCTTTCAAAGCTTACGGTGGATTTAATCGCTAGCGCTAGAGTGCCTTTGATAATAAATCTGGGCTTTACGGGCTTGACAACGACCCGCCTTTTGCCGGTCTTTTCTCACTAAAGCCTTCTGTTCTTCCAAATTGTTATCCCTATTGTTATTCCAGGATCACCACCTACATACTTGGTAACTGTAACCACTAGGTATCGAACGACGTCAATGAATAAATCATCAACTTTTTCATGAAAAAAAAAACCACTAGGAGCGCCCCACCCTCTTCAGATAATGCACCCACACCATGCTCATGGGTTCGATCCCTATCCCTGGCTAACCAAGTCTTCCATTTCTCCGGGTTCAGTAGGTTGTTCGTCAGACCAAATTCGTTTATCAGGATGAACCGTTTACTTGTAAATCGCATTCCTTTGCCAATAGCTGCTTAAACTCTGGTTTTCACCCTACGTATTTCTATCATTGGAATATTAGCAGATTCTGAATTTCCTTAGTGTGTTGATTACAATGATGTACGTAAAACCTTTCAAAACCACGGATAAACCCGCTTTCGAGGCTTTAATTGACGACGATCTGTACTAGCTTGATAAGCAGAATCGACTAGCCTTAGAAGTCTTTACATTACTTTGCAGATTCGCATGACTGCATAGGACAGGATATGTTGAAGGATGAGAGATTCACGTTTTAGGGTGTTCGTATGAAGATAAAAACTCTCGGCAAAATAATCGCTTGGGGAACAAGAGTACTGAGTTTTTTATGACCTTCCATGTACAGCACTGCACACGTTGAATCGTACTTTATGCATATTTCGAGAAGGAGATTTCTAAGGTGAGGCTCGACGTTAGAGCAAGGGACGTATTCAGAAGTCTCTGTTGTTCTGATGTCGAATACATGCTCCATCCCTAAAAAATTGCCTCACAAACCATCTCTCATCGTTCACCCAAATTCACGCACATCTAAACAAGCATTTGCTATAGCTGCGAAGATTTTGGTATAACTTAGTATAAATCATTCAGGCGAAGATGACTTGGACACTCTGGACAATCCATTCATAGCCGTATGCCTCCGCAATCACATTTTGAAGGCAACATGTTTTTTTGAATTGTTTTCCTGAACTTAAGCGCAGGAACGCCTACTTCACTCCATTGATACTCTCATAGGCACGAACATGACAAAGGGAACGTCAAATCCATCCGATTTTCTCCTTCCAGGGAATTGTCTATGACCTGGAAATCTTCATTCTTCCGAGTAACAAGGTTCATTCAGTGTACTTTTAGAAGGAAATCATATAGTTACAGCTACACACAGACACGAATAAAATAGCTTGTAAATTCTCTGGCGTTACTGCGATTTTATATGTTTTTTTTACCTTGTTTTTTTTTTTTTTTTTGACAAGCATTCGAACATCTTTTATTGCAGGACCTGGACCATTTTGAAAATATCGTTTTGCTCTCAACGTCCGCTTAATTATTTGCTTATTTGTTTGTTTATTTTTTATTAATGTATCGCAATTGATGACTTTAAAACTAGCAATAGATTAGCATTGGTGGAGGAAGTGTTGAGTGGATGTAAAAACAGTGATTATGGCCAATATCCTCAATTCTTGCTACTCATTAATGTCTATCGCATGGAGTTTGACTCTAGAACTCGACAAATATTTATTTTGTGCACTTTTTTGGGCATTTCATGAAGTTCCACTCAAAAACTGCTGTCGAAAAAAAAAAACAGATCGAGTTGATATTCATAGTCAATTCATATGAAAAAAAAACAAAAAAAAAACAGTCCTGTCGAACGATGTTGCCTTTCACGAAGATGGAACCGGGAAGTAGCTTTGCCTCTGGTAACACTAGTAGCTTTGGAAAAGAGCTATAATAATCGCTTGGTGTGACTGATGTTGTTTGTGGAAAGCAGTGGTTGTATTTATGGAAGACCGCGCTATTGTATTGCTCAATCCAATATGTTACAGAATCCCAACGAATCCCAACACAAACGACATACGCGATGCAGGCTCCAAGCGTGTGTGTAGGACGCCACCTTCTTCAGTATCATACTTTAAGAATATTCCTGTGTTTTCTTGCCTTACCCTAAGCATCTCCTGTTACAGAAGCTTGGCTTCAAGAGCCGCATGCATCACTGGAATTGCCCAGGTGAACCCGTTATCATAGTACAAATCTGCCCATCGTTCGCATGGGCGTCAGTCCGTTTACCCTGGGTAATCTCAATGATGCGCCCAAGCCCAGGTAAAAATTGGTGTTGAGTTGCTTCTAAAAGTAAGAGCAGGGGGAAAAATTACTTCAATTGCTCTATCTCTTTCTCTCTCCCTCTTTTCCTTTTCTCCTCTTTACTCATCCTGCTCCAATTACTACTACATATTAACGCTTCTATTGCATGATAGGGTTACGTTTCTTTTTAATTTGTGTAAGGGAGCACCTCAACTTTTCTTCAGCGCCCTGTGTAAAGCAACAAAAGAGTGGTGCCCTATGTACATACATATAACTCAAAGTTCAAGCCTCAAAGCTCATTTCGAAGGTAGTGATGGTGTAACAATGACTAAGTGATTGACTAACTGAATGACTAAGGAGGTAGATTCCTGGCAAGATCTTGCATGAGTTGACTAGAAGAGTCACTACGCACTTTTGCAGTTCCTCCGGAAATCCGGGAAAGGTCACTTGTGCATTTTCACCTGTAATTCTCCCACCTGTCTTCAAAATTACCTTAATTCTATCCCTAATCTCTACTTCAGCTTGATGCCATACCCCCCTCCCCTTCCATCTCCGTAAGAGATCAAATTTCGCTCGAGCTGCGATACAACAACTATGATTACGAGTTCGCAGTACGCAATTACCGCTTATAGGCTACCACTTACGCTCTCGCCAGCTCCAAGTATACGACTTCTTCTTCTGTGAAGCCCTCTTTCTGTCTACTGGGAAAATATTTTGACGCTAGTGAAGCCTTTTTCAGAGCAAAATCCAGCTACGTTGCCAACGCTGGCATAGATAATAGAGAATAATCACCTAAGTGAGTTGCAGCGTCCGCCCAGGAATCACTACTTGATCCATCGTCGCGGGTTCCGTTCTATTCCTGTCGATCCCCTCGCGTTCTGTGAATTTGCGTATTCTCCAATGTTTTCAACTTTGCACTTGTTGCTATATTTACTAAAGGCTACTTCAGTTTAATTGCCTGTTAAAATGGCATGTACTCGCTATGGGTACGCACACCTGCGGGCAGTAACCAGCTCCTCTGGGATAGTTATAGTGAGCGATTTGTCTGTAAAAGTACGTATTCCATTCCTGTTTTGCAGTCCGGCAATTTAATTCCACTCTTATCTCGTTGCTTATTGCTTGATATTGAAATATTCGCAAAATTGCAGGCCCACGGGCTATTGCAAAAGTGCATTATGTGGATAATCTCCTATTGGAGGGATAAGTACATAGAAGGAGCAATGTAAGTAGGATGTAGGTTTATTCAGCGATGCTGCTCCTTCTTCCTCCTCGACTTCACCGCGTAAATTTCCATCCTTTCTCGATTTTCGATGCCTTCTAGGCTCTGAAATCTTCATTATTAGGCTTTCTCAGGGATGAGCGCCACCTTCCCACAGGGTTTCACCCGCCAAGGGCGCATTTCCCCAGCAGCCCTAGGAAACACGTGAGAAATTTTCTTCTTTCTGTGGAATAAATATTACCCTCTCTTTCTAAGCCTTTTCTGTGAATGTTGACTTTTTGGGCTACTTTCCGGAAAGTCGATTTATTCATGGATTCTCTCAGGTCTTATGCCATCATTCTTCCCGACTTCTTGACGGTAAAACCTAAACGCGGAACACTTTGTTGTAGAGGCCTTGGATCATGAGGGAGTGAAAGATGTTCGCAATGTCTGGCTTTGATCGAAAAACCGTCAAAAGATCGTATTTTCACTTCTGAAAGTTGTTTTCGGCTGCAAAACTTTCAAAATATGCTTATTAAGTTTATACCAACGCGAAAAAATAACCTTTGTCCATTTTCTCAGGAGAAATAACTGCTTGTGAAAAGTTACTTTCCGTCATTCTGTCTACTTTCTGTGTAATTTTCCAGACTCTCACGTTCTATTCTAAAAACAGTAAAAATTCCGAAAGTTGTGTGCAGTGTTCGCACTGTCTGGTGTTAAGTTATGTTCAGCCACGAGCTTGAATTCCTTTGGTTTTCCCTCTTTTTTTCCTTTTCCTCCTCTATTTTTCTTATGACGACTCTTCTTCCCATTGTTCGTTTCTAGAAGTATTTGCTCCATTGGCAGGATTTCTTTTTTCTTCTTTTTTTTTTCGATGACATCGCTATCCTTCAACGCGTCTGGCAAGACAGCAAATCCGCTAAAGGAGCTGCCAGTTTTGAGACCTGTCCCAAAAATAGTATTTTTTCCATCTCATTACATCCTCTCGACCGCTGGCTGCCATATGCAAATTTTAATTGGTTTATTAATTTCATGATTAACAGTGTACAAAAAAGTCTTTTCTTATAACAGATATCCTTACTTTCGAAAGGACAAGACTGGAAATGCTATTTTCTCATTACTCATTCCGTTCTCGTCGCTTTTTATCGTCTAATTTCTCTCACGTTGCTTAGATTGCGCTTGCTTGGATTTTCTGCTGACTAGGCTTGGATATTTCCAGAAACATAGCGTACCTGTAGCCGATCAACGCCCCATGGACGCGTCGAATTTCACAGCCGAAGACTTTGCCAGGTGGTTGCGAGCGGGTCGTGCAGAAATCTACGAGAAGCCAGGTGGGTGACTATTATGTGGGTGACTGACATTTTGGAAAAATTCACGCGTGAAACATGAAAACTCATGCAAATACTGCGTAATTACCTTGTGGAAACTATGGTACAAGATATTTTTGGGCGAAATGACCGAGTGGTCTACCTGCAGCTTCTGAGCATCTCGTCTTGTCGGGGTCCCTGGTCCGAATACCACTCTCGCCTCTCATAGTTTATTGCAGTTGTATGCCAACATACCCACAATATTTGTGATCTTAAAAATTTTGCGAACCACGAGTTTTTTCAAACAGTTTTACAGAGGATTTACTCCATTCTCTGGAAAAAATTAAAAAATTGCTTTTACATTTCCATTCTCCCCGTAATAATTTTTTCTGAGCTACGATGACCAGAGTTCATGACAGAAAGCATGCATTTGCGGCTCTGTGCTGCGACGCGGTTTTGCTGCGCCTGTGCGCTGGTTCTGACACATTCTGACACATCCTGCGTGTAATAGACATAGTGATTTCCTTCTTTTATAACCTGTTAGGCTCCATTTGCTACTTGTAAAGACGTGTTAGTCCCAGTCCGTTTTCCTTGAAAAAAATTGCGTCGCAATGGCTCTGCCTCACCATCGCGAGCCGGCCTCAGAACTCAATGACATTGACCTCTACTATAGTAGAATTCACTTGTGCCATGGCTATACATCCTTGGGACCGCATGCATCATTGATATTACTCAGGGTAAACGCGTTAACACCTCACAAATTTACTCATCGTTACCATGGGCGCCAACACGTTTACCCTGGGTAATCCTTATGAGACGTAAAGACCTTGTAGTGTTCATCAAAGTCGTTTATCAACAAAAACGTGGAAATATTGGTTGTTTTTGAAATTCTTGACTTCTTTCTAGCCTTTTCACCCAATCAAGCAATAAAGCATGTGTTCGTAAAGAGTGTTACTTGTCTGTGCACAAATGTTTGCACGGAGACTTGTTATCGCTTCATTCGAGTGCCATTTTTAGCTTGTATCTTCATGAAACAGTGTTATTTTTAGAAAGTGCCTCTTGAGTTTACTGTTCGCAGAAGAGCTATTCAGTAAATTGCTCCGCATTTAGATTTAGGATTCGAGGAATTTCATTAGGACATTGGTCTGGTAGATGACTAAACTTATCGAACCACCATGTTCACTTCACACATAACCTGACAGTGGCGGGATTCATGAACATCTCAGGAAACATCCTAAGCTCCTCAGCCTTCGAAGATGGATTGTTTTTCGTGCAAAATATCATATACCGTGGAATCGTTATCCTCACTCCGTTATCACGGATATCAGGCGAGCCTCAACAAAAAAATAATACCCATTTTCCTCTTCAGACCTCGTCCCCTCCAGAAAGATGGATAGATCATACTCTTCCTGGGAAGTTTGTAAGTTTTGGTGCAGAATGAAAAAAAAACAGCAGAAAGGAAAAAACATAGAAAATAATTGAACTACCTCGCTGACTCGTGGAAATCTACTAGGAGGAGAAATATGTAGTTTCGTGCGTTTTTCGCTAAGTCGCAATCTTTCTTCTCAGATGAAAATTTTTGGCTACGTGACAAGAGATAGTACGCTGCTGGTCTGTGATTGGTCGATTCAGATGCTCGTCGCGGTTGCAGCCTTCCAGGGTTCCGCATGGATATGGACAACTTTTCTAAGCTTGAGTGGGACAGATGAGTGTTTTCGGAACTCACAAATGTGAGGTGGGGCCACCGATGGCATTCAATGCGTCGTATATGAAGAAACACCCTGAACTTGAAAAAACGTGCGCCGCGGTCGCGTAGCGGCGTACGTCTTGACCGCCACTCAAAATTTTTGACAACGTGTCCTAAGCTGTAGCATACGAAACCACTTTCTCTTCATCACAAAGCTTTTGTCATCTTTTTCGTGAAGAAGGTGTAGAAAAAATCTCACGGTGTAGAAAATGCCGCCAAAAGGTAAAACTGGGAAAATTGCAAAGAAAAAACGCTCCATTTGGAACTCAGAATATACTTTTTTCCGTTTTTTTTTTAGTTTTATTTTTCGATTTAGCTTTGTTCATATTTCTGGTGGTTTACAGCTACTACAGTTGCTTCACTGAGATATAATAAAAATTTCGCCCATTTGACCCCCGATGGATTTGTTATTTTTACTGCCGATCAGACCAGTGAAGTTCTGATCAGTAACGCTATCGTGCGTTGATTGGTAATTGAAGAACGAAAATATTAAAATCCCTGTTTTCAGTAACGATATGAACAAAATCTCCATGAATCTCTTTGGATTTTCGTCCACTGAAAGCTTTTTTCATCTTGTTGCTCCTCGTGAAATATTCATCACAGCGCAGTTATAAAAAAGGATGTCGGCAATGACATCTGTCCCATCCATCCGTCCACAAATCCTAGAAAGACCTCCATGATTGCAGTTCAAAATCCAGCTGTCAATCGGGAATGACTAGCGTTTCGACATTGTTTAGGAGATTTATGGGTGTTTACGACCCGCTCACTCATCGATGGCAAATTGGACGAATCCACTGTTTGCTAGGCCTTGAAAAAGTAGAGATTGAGGGCGCTCAAAGCGATTATGAGCACTGTAATTTTGGGGAAATATTCATTTCAAAACGTTTCGGTGCTATTTCCCTTTCATATGGCTTGATTGAGAACTTATGGATACCGCTGCGGGCTGTTTTCTTTACGGAAGTGCTGGGAAATTCGCGGTTTTAGCGCGCTTTGACTCAAAACGAATGTTGACATATTTGGAATGCAGTTTATTTGAATTTTGTAAGAAAATAAAATATTACTTAGGGTTTTTAGAGAGGGAAGGCTAGAAAACTATCGAGAACTGCTTGATATTAAACACTATTGCACTGAAAACGAGCAAATAATTTCGGAATGTTATTCAGTTACTTTGTTTGGGTATTTCAGTGGAACCTTTTGTTATTATAACTGTCATTGCTGTTGTGGGCTGAAGAGCAAAAAAAAGAATCATTTTGTTACTTTTTCGGTTCTCTAGTGCCTAAGTACTATAATTGGGTTTAAGTTATGTATTAGATGTATTGGAAAACGGACTAATTCATTCCGCGACAGTCGAGTATTCAGAAATTCAAGAAGACGAGAGTGATACATACTTACTATCTGTGAAAATGTGGGAAGTGCTGTCTGGCTGTCCTTTCCTTTATTCAGAATTTTGGCTTCCTTTTTTCACGCGAATAATAAGAAATTTTTGATGCGTACTGAAGTTTTCATCACCAAGTTTACCTTCGTCACGAAGTATACGGAATATTTGTGAGAAAAGGCTAGGAACAAGGTGAGAAAGCCCACAGACTTCATATATCTTTCCGGAAATGAAATAGTGCGGAAAAGTACACGGCAGTGGAGCAAGTTCCGCTTGACCTTTGCACACCAATTCGGAATGAAAGGGATCGATAGGAAAAGGAAACAAGAGCGTTCTCAACATTGCTCACGATGTAGTAGATTTTACGTATCTGATGACTACGTCGATTGAGTCGTTGACCCTTACACTGCACGTTTTTGTCCTAATTTTCACTTCAAAGGGGGTGAAAACGCGAAGAAATTGGGGATTCATGACGAGAGGTTCACTACTACTAGGAAAATCTGAAATATTAGATCCTTTAAACTGCACAGGTTGGATAAATCGTTAAATTGACGCAACGATACAATAGTTTCATAGCTAACTAAAAATAACCTATCTAGATGGAGCTGGGGCTTGGGGCAAAAAAAAATTTTATTGCAAATAGCAGAAATGACTCTGCAATCCAAACTCATTTTTGCCTTATCAACTGAACTGTGGTGGGTTTTTTGAGGAAATTTACACGCAAGAGAAGGCAAGAGAAAAATTATGGCAATTCCTACGATTTGCAGGAAATCCACCAGGGAAATCAAGGAGATTTCCTGTTGAGAAATGGATAGAAAACGTGCCGGTTTAATGCACGCATGGTCATAAATTTCTCAGCGTCCATGAGAAATAAATGTGATTACGCAGTTGTTCCCATTATTGCTGATACTTTCGTTTAAAAACTACATACTTTAACCACTCTTATGGGACTGAGTTTCGTCTCGTGTACGATGGTAATTAAACTGTCTGCACATGCATACGTAATCTTGGAAATCAGCGGATTTCGCATGATTCTGCGCTGTCCTCGTGGAACAGTCTTTGTACTGCAAATCTCAGCTGTCCTTTTAGCATCGAAAATCGCTGACAACGTAACATTTGCCTAATTGCGAGCTTTTTCAGCCTGTTCTAGAAAACAAGCACTTTGCGCAATTGAAAATAAGCGGGTGCAAACCAGGTGAAGAACAGGATCGCATTTTGGTTTCTTTAAATAATTTTTCCAATCGAAATCTTCTTAAAACTCGTCTCATTTTAATTCTGTTCCGTAATTCATGAGATAATTTGATTTCTTCGAAACAATCCTCACCAGGAATGTGTGTAATTACGACTTACGATCTGAAAATTACTATTTACGGCCACTTTTTGAGATTTTTTTTGTGAACAACAACATTGCAGTAGACACCTCCGACCGATTTGAAGACGATTTTGTCTCGAACGAGTTGAAATTTCTTGCAAATCTATTAAACAAAGCGCCGTAAGAGGGCTAGAGCGGTTGGAGATACGGGGCGGCACTCATAGACACCGCAATCTTGAGGCGCAGACTGTGGGGCGAAATGGCCGATTTCCATGGACGCAGACACGTTCGTTTCGGGACTCGCAATTACGTCACGGCTGGCTCTCCCGCATGCACGAGTTAGTGGTTTCATCACCTTCGCTGGCGGTCTCGTCGCATAGGAGTGAGGGAGTGTTTACAGCTTTCAGGCTGCACAATGTACGCAGCAGAAAAACCAGCCTTCCACTGTTGTGACGCTGTCTGCACTTGTACGGAGAGATGGACGGGTGCTATGAGGGTTGCAGCGTCTCGGAAGCTTCGGGAAGGCTGGATCTACGCGGTCGCCTCATTTGGTGGATGCTATTGCCGCATCCCCTGCTGAATTCTCGCGGCGATTGTGTAGTCACGACATCCATTCGTTTCGAGAAAGCTTCTGCACTAAGAAAGAGTAAAAGCCTCTAAATAGGAATGCATGACATTGTATATCCAATCAACCATATACGGATACGGGTCCACTGATGGAGAAACAAAGAGTAAAAGCATCTAAATAGGAATGCATGACATTGTATTAGGGTGGTAAGAAAGTCTTGAGCCGTTTTAGACTTTTTTTGTGCTTTATTTTATTACTCAGCACACAGTGGAATTTGCTCAACAATATAATAGCCATAGTTACTAACTGCAGTATCCCACCTAATGGGCTGGGTCCCCTTTTCCCAGGATGGGAAAACTGGGAGCCAAAGAAATCGCTGACCTCCCTTCAACATGTCAATTTTGGCGGATTTTTTCTTGACTTGAAATGCCTTGAAAGAGTAAAATAAGTGGTAGTCGGAAGGGGCAACATCAGGAGAATAGGGTGAGTGAGAAACCGTAGCCCAGCCCAGCTCCGCCAATTTTTCACCGGTCTCTTTAGCTATTTGGGGCCTACCCTCATCATGGCGTAGGTGTACAAGAAACTCGTTTCGACCGTTTTTCTCAAACAGCATCCGCGGCTCTCTGGAGCTGATTGGCGTATGTGTTACCGGTGACCGTGTGTGTTTGCGGGAGCCGCTCATAATACAATATCTCTAGCGAATTCCAGAAGTAGCAAAGGAAACAGATGTTTGGGTGGGGGTGCGATTTGGCCGATCTTCTCCTTGACGGAACCACATGGCACGGTGCGTTTTAAAATTGTAAAGGACCCCACTCTCATCTCCAATAATTAGCTATTCTATTATAGAAACTCCTTTCGATGTGGACAGAGCAGGAAAAACTGATTTTGGCTAGGGGGACCTCTCGTGAAACTGACGTCGCAATAAGCAAAAGTTCTGGAGCTTTTGTAAAAATCGGCTCAAGACTTTCTTACCACCCTAATATATCCAGTCAACTATATAAGGATACGGGTCCACCGATGGAGAAAGGGCCCGCCGTGGCCCAGTGCTGTGGGGAACGCCGAGATACGGGTCCAGCGATGAGAAAGGGCCCGTCGTGGCCCAGTGCTGTGGGAAACGCCAAGATAAGGGTCCACCGATGGAGAAAGGGCCCGCCGTGGCCCAGTGCTGTGGGGAACGCCATGACGTGGATCCAACTATGGAGAAAACGCCCGCCAGGGCCCAGTGGTGCGGGGGACGCCGAGACACGGGTCTAGTGATGGAGAAAGGGCCCGCCGTGGACCGATGGTGCGGCGGACGCCGAGATACGGGTCCAGCGATGAGAAAGGGCCCGTCGTGGCCCAGTGCTGTGGAAAACGCCATGACGTGGGTCCAACTATGGAGAAAACGCCCGCCAGGGCCCAGTGGTGCGGGGGACGCCGAGACACGGGTCTAGTGATGGAGAAAGGGCCCGCCGTGGCCCGATGGTGCGGCGGACGCCGAGATACGGGTCCAGCGATGAGAAAGGGCCCGTCGTGGCCCAGTGCTGTGGAAAACGCCAAGATACGGGTCCACCGATGGAGAAAGGGCCCGCCGTGGCCCAGTGCTGTGGGGAACGCCATGACGTGGGTCCAGCTATGGAGAAAAGGCCCGCCAGGGCCCAATGGTGGGGGGGACGCCAAGATACGGGTCCACCGATGAATAGAGGGCCCACTGTGGCCCAGTGTTGTGGGGAACGCCATGACGTGGGTCCAACTATGGAGAAAACGCCCGCCAGGGCCCAGTGGTGCGGGGGACGCCGAGACACGGGTCTAGTGATGGAGAAAGGGCCTGCCGTGGCCCGATGGTGCGGCGGACGCCGAGATACGGGTCCAGCGATGAGAAAGGGCCCGTCGTGGCCCAGTGCTGTGGAAAACGCCAAGATACGGGTCCACCGATGGAGAGAGGGCCCGCCGTGGCCCAGTGCTGTGGGGAACGCCATGACGTGGGTCCAGCTATGGAGAAAAGGCCCGCCAGGGCCCAATGGTGGGGGGACGCCAAGATACGGGTCCACCGATGAAAAGGGCCCGCCGTGGCCCAGTGTTGTGGGAAACGCCAAGATACGGGTCCACCGATGGAGAAAGGGCCCGCCGTGGCCCAGTGCTGTGGGGAACGCCATGACGTGGGTCCAGCTATGGAGAAAAGGCCCGCCAGGGCCCAATGGTGCGGGGGACGCCAGGATACGGGTCCACCGATGAAGAAAGGCCCAGTGGTGTGGGGAACGCCATGACACGGGTCCACCGATGGAGAAAGGGCCCGCCGTGGCCCAATGGTGCGGCGGACGCCGAGATACGGATCCACCGATGGAGAAAGGCCCGCGAGGGCCCAATGGTGGGGCGGACGCCGAGATACGGATCCACCGATGGAGAAAGGCCCGCCAGGGCCCAATGGTGTGGAGAACGTCAGGATACGGGTTCATTTTAGTCCGATAGTGTTGAGAATGCCAGGATGCGAACCCGCCCCTGGAGAACGGGTCCGGCTTGCGCTAACTGTGAGGAAGGCGCCAGAATGCGGGCGCTCTGATGGAGGAAGGGCCGCCGTTGCTCAGTAGTATGGATAACACCAGGATACGGGTCCGCCAATATAGGATTGGTCCGCTGTGACTCAGTAAAGTGGGGAATACCAGAATACGGTTCAGGCCTAATAGTGAAGATGGCGCCAGAATACGGGTCCACCGATGGAGGAAAGTCCGCTGCGGCCCAGTAGTGTGGAAAGCACTCGGATATGATTTCGCTTTATTCAATACAGTGGGGAACGGCAGGATACAGTTCCGCCGATGGAGAACGCATCTGCGTTGGCCCGATAATGAGGAATACGCACGAATACGCCATACGATGGAGAACAAACTTCTCATTCTCATACTCAACTCATAAGAAGGATTTCATGTTTGGGCCCATTGGAAGATTGATTCTGCTTCTCTATCAATTTTCTAGAGATTTGGCAAGTGTGAAGCGTTTGCACATGTCCCAATTGGCTGCCCCACCCCACTTTCTAGCGTCCCGAAGGGGCGCTAGTCTATTCAACAAAGCGCCGTAAGGGGGCTAGAGCGGCTAGAGATACGGGGCGGCACTCATAGACACCGCAATCTTGAGGCGCAGACTGTGTGGCGAAATGGCCGATTTCCATGGACGCAGACACGTTCGCTTCGGGACCCGCAATTTCGTCACTGCTGGCTCTCCCGCATGCCCGGGATGGTGATTTCATCACCTTCGCTGGCGGTCTCGCGGAGTGAGGGAGTGTTTACAGCTTTCAGGCTGCACAATGTACGCAGCAGGAAAACCAGCCTTCCACTGTTGTGACGCTGTCTCCACTTGTACGAAGAAATGGGCGGGTGCTATGAGAACTGCAGCGTCTCGGAAGCTTCGGGAAGGCTGGATCTACGCGGTCGCTTCATCTGGTGGATGCCATTGCCGCATCCCCTGCTGAATTCTCGCGGCGATTGGGTAGTCATGACATCCGTTCGTTTCGAGAAAGCTTCTGCACTAAGAAAAAGTAAAAGCCTCTAAATAGGAATGCATGACATTGTATATCCAATCAACTATATACGGATACGGGTCTGCCGATGGAGAAACAAAGAGTAAAAGCCTCTAAATAGGAATGCATGACATTGTATTGGGGTGGTAAGAAAGTCTTCAGCCGTTTTAGACTTTTTTGTACTTTATTTTATTACTCAGCACACAGTGGAATTTGCTCAGCAATATAATAGCCATAGTTAGTCACTGCAGTGTCCCACCTAATGGGCAGGTCAGCGGTCCCCTTTTCTCAAGAATGGGAAGATGGGAGCCAAAGAAATCGCTGACCTCCCTTCCAACATGGTCAACTTTGGCGGATTTTTTCTTGACTTGACATGCCTTGAAAGAGCAAAATAAGTGGTAATCGGAAGGGGAAACGTCAGGAGAATAGGGTGAGTGAGAAATCGTAACCCAGCCCAGCTCCGCAAATTTTTCACCGGTCTCTTTAGCTATTTGAGGCCTACCCTCATCATAGCGTAGATGTACAAGGAACTCGTTTCGACCGCTTTTCTCAAACAGCATCCGCGGCTCTCTGGAGGGTATAATTGATGATAGACGCTATAATTTTATAAATATTATTTGTAATAGGAGAAAAAGAATGTAATTATTGTTTAATATACTGGCGTATGTGTTACCGGTGACCGTGTGTGTTTGCGGGAGCCGCTCATAATACAATATCTCTAGCGAATTCCAGAAGAAGCAAAGGAGACAGATGTTTGGGTGGGGGTGCGATTTGGCCGATCTTCTCCTTGACGGAACCACATGGCACGGTGCGTTTTAAAATCGTAGAGGACCCCACTCTCATCTCCAATAATTAGGTATTCTAGAAACTCCTTTCGATGTTGATAGAGCAGGAAAAACTGATTTTGGCTAGGGGGACCTCTCGTGGAACTGACGTCGCAATAAGCAAAAGTTCTGGAACTTTTGTAAAAATCGGCTTAAGACTTTCTTACCACCCTAATATATCCAACTATATACGGATACGGGTCCACCGATGGGGAAAGGGCCCGCCGTGGCCCAGTGCTGTGGGGAACGCCATGACGGGGTCCAGCTATGGAGAAAAGGCCCGCCAGGGCCCAATGGTGCGGGGGACGCCGAGACACGGGTCCACCGATGGAGAAAGGGCCCGCCGTGGCCCAGTGCTGTGGGGAACGCCATGACGTGGGTCCAGCTATGGAGAAAAGGCCCGCCGTGGCCCAGTGCTGTGGGGAACGCCATGACGTGGGTCCACCGATGAATAAAGGGCCCACCGTGGCCCAGTGCTGTGGGGAACTCCATGACACGGGTCCAGCTATGGAGAAAGGGCCCGCCGTGGCCCAATGGTGCGGCGGACGCCGAGATACGGATCCACCGATGGAGAAAGGCCCGCGAGGGTTCAATGGTGGGCGGACGCCAGGGATACCGATGGAGTCCGTACGGGTCCACCGATGGAGAAAAGGCCCGCCGTGGCCCAATTGTGTGGAGAACGTCAGGATACGGGTTCATTTTAGTCCGATAGTGTTGAGAATGCCAGGATGCGAACCCGCCCCTGGAGAACGTGTCCGGCTTGCGCTAACTGTGAGGAAGGCGCCAGAATGCGGGCGCTCTGATGGAGGAAGGGCCGCCGTTGCTCAGTAGTATGGATAACACCAGGATACGGGTCCGCCAATATAGGATTGGTCCGCTGTGACTCAGTGAAGTGGAGAATACCAGGATACGGTTCAGGCCTAATAGTGAAGATGGCGCCAAATACGGGTCCAACGATGGAGGAAAGTCCGCTGCAGCCCAGTAGTGTGGAAAACACTCGGATACGATTTCGCTTTATCCAGTAGTGTGGGGAACGGCAGGATACAGTTCCGCCGATGGAGAACGCGTCTGCGTTGGCCCGATAGTGAGGAATACGCACGAATACGCCATACGATGGAGAACAAACTTCTCATTCTCATACTCAACTCATAAGAAGGACTTCATGTTTGGCCCCATTGGAAGATTGATTCTGCTTCTCTATCAATTTTCTAGAGATTTGGCAAGTGTGAAGCGTTAGCACATGTCCCAAGTGGCTGCCCCACCCCACTTTCTAGCGTCCCGAAGGGGCGCTAGTGTTTTTCAAAGCTTCATACGATTTACGATTTACGATTCAGGACAATTCTGATAGTTTTACTACACTGGCGAGCCAGGGGAGTGTCAAAAAAGTGGCAGCTCCCCTACTTCGTGGGTCCTGATGAAAGAATAAAATCGTTAAAAATATTCATTTTAATGCAAAATATATAATAACGGATATTTTAAAAAATGGCAACGAGAATAAACAATTAAAAGTAAACTATAACAGGATTTGTCTATTTTTTTCCATTTTGTGAAGTACATAATTTCAAAAATTCGACGCCACGATTCCCCTCCCCTCTTGGCCCCTCTCTGGCGTCCATCACTGCCGCCCGTCCGCCACTGCAGCTTGAAGACAGGAGATTATGCCCAGATAGCAGGTGAAAAGCAGCTGTGGGAGGAAGTTAAGCTTTAGATAAGATGGCTTTTTACCTGCAATTGCTTATTTGTGTGACCTCTGCTCGACATCGCCTTCAAGAAAAAAACATTTTCCCCTACTTCTTAGAATATGAGGGCTTCACTCTAATAACCCCCGTTGTTGCCCGCATCCCATAAATTACTGGCTGATGTACGACCTTAGTGCAAGTAAAGTTGTGTTTTTCTTTGGAAACAACTTCTAAGAAAGCCGCACTCCTTGGCAAACAGCTAATTACGCTGCTGAAAGGAAAAATGACCTTTCCCAGACAATGGCTGTGAACTATGAGCACTAAAAATGGAAAAGACATGGTTAAGCTGTCGAGGGGTAATAGTAATGAAGGAAATGTCTGTTTCAGCATGGGACTGGGAAGGCACAGCTCGTGGATTTGGAGTGTCGTACGTGATCCTCGGCACGTTCGCAATCTGCCTCAACTCGCTATTTCTGTACTCTCTGCTGGCTCGGAGAAGAAAAGCGTTCTCGCATGCTTTTTACATTATGATCCTCGACTTCACTATTATTGATACTATTAAAGGTGGGTTCCTCATGCATAATTTTGGGAACGAAGCTTCATGTAGGTTTGTCTAACTTATATTTTCGAGACTCTTTCCTTCAAAAAGCTTTGTGGAGCATTATCTCTATTCAAATTTCAAGAATTTAAATAATGTTTTCTGCATTTCTACAAAATCCAGATTTTCTGTACATGATTCACTTAATTCTACTCCTTTCACACACTTTCCGTTTCACATGTCTACCATCTTAATCATCGAATCTAATAGGACCCAATATTTTGCCTAGCGCCATCCCGCGCAATTCTATGGCTGTATGAAGTGCTGTATATAAGCTTGCTGTAATTCGAATAAAGGCCTTGGGACAAATCGTCAAATAAGGACAGGCTTTTCCACCTCAGGAATCCTAGGAACCGTGCTCAAGACTGAAAACTCCACGATTAGGACATGCGTCCTCGTGCAGAACACGGTTTTTTTTTCAATCAATAGTTTTATACAAGCAGTGGTCAAAGCCATGCAAAACCCATGTATACTCAAGCAGAACATATGCATATCCATGCAGAAGTAATGCTTCTCCAAATCCGACGCAAATCTGGTGCAAACCCCACGAAAAACTCACGTTTTCTTTTTCAATCTCATGCAAATCCCATGCATACCAAGGCAAAACACGGCTTCTAGTTTTCCTAAGGTTTTTATTCGCAATACAATATTGAATTCGAACAGCGTCAGTATTTTTTTTTTGCATCTGCATTATTTTTGCATCACCTCGGTACGTAAACTGAAATATGCAACAAAATCTTATTTGTACCCTCGTTTTATTAGGTTGGTGCAAAAATAATGCGCGTTTTCATGTCTTTGATTCCGAACTCCATAACTCGTTTCAAAATCAATTTTTTAGAAAGGCTGAGAACTATTGTAATCCGCAAATCTTTGGCAATGAGGTAGATGTTCTCCCACTGCCGTATATTTCGAATAGGGCCCTCTAGGGTCGACGAACTTCCTGATGGCAGTTTTGGGTATCCCTCACCTCAAAAATCACCAAAAACGTTGATTAGAATTTGTATAAAACCATGTACAACTTCTCGTAGCTGTGACAACAGATACCGGAAGTTTTCTGACCCTAGATGGAGCAACGAAAAGCGAGCATTATTTTTGCACCAACCTTATGCAATATTTTCTCCTGGAAAACTCGCAGTTTTTTTTTTCGAAGAAACGCAAAGGTGCATGCATATGTACGTAGGTGCACGAGTTTTTCCACGCAAAAACACATTGTCCGGCCAGTATCGGCTCAAGCCCTAGTAGTTTTGCACATTTATGATTTTTTACCTTTTTTTCATTCTTTCCCGTTTTCTTTCCCCACTATCCTTGCTCATGTCAAAAACCTAACCAGTATAAGATCTCGTTTGAGATAAGAACTCTACCTACGTACATACGCCCAACATCTATATTTTCTTTAATGAACTCCTCTTTATCCGCATAATCAAACCCATCCTTCCCTGATTTTGCAGTTTCCATACACAGTTTTTCCATAATTTGTGTTCGCTTGTGTTTACTACAAATAGCTTTGCACTTCCAGGCATTTCCTCTATTCTATTCGCGATAAAACTTCTGAAAACCGACCTAAATTCGGACAATTCGCTGCTATCGATACGAATCGATCAATATAGTGGTGTTTTGCTGAGGTGAGCTCGTCCTGCTCCTGAGTTATGCAACCTCGTTAACCCTTTCTCCTTCAGGTTTACCAATCTGGCGACGATCCTCAACCTGCTATGTATCACTTTGAATGAGTACATCTTCATCTGCTATCCATTGCGGTACTCGGCTCTGATAACAAAGTGATTTTCTACGAAAATTGGACTTCTTCGCTGCATGTCTAGTCGTCATCGCCTTACCCTTCGAGTCGTTTTACGCTAACGAATCCCTTTGACCTTTTTCGGAAGTGCTGCACAAGCTGCTGGGCTAAAAGGAGAATTGTGACGTGAATCCAGATTTTGATGAGCCTCATCCGCGGGTATTAGATTTCCAGCGTTTTCTGGAGCAGAAAAAAAAGTGGGAAGGTGGCTGAAAGAGACACTTTCGGCTTTTCTGGATGATTTTTCTTGGCATTTGAGGATGTTGAAACCGAGGATTCTCATTTCAACTTCAGCGGATCTATATTACAGGAAACGAGTGGTGTTGCTAATTTTGGGCATCTGGATCGTGTCCTCGAGTATGACGTTCGCGAATATGGTCGCTGGGCTCCAGAATCGAAGTCTCTGGATAGATGATGAATGCACCTCGAACGGTAAGGATTGAGCAGAGGGGTGTTTCCCACATGCAAGATCATTTTTTTGTTCAATTCTTATAATTTACCGGTAACCTACTTCAGTGAGGGGGAACTAGAGATATTCACAGATTTATCACTAATCCAAGAAATCGATCAGGAAATTGTACAGTGCCAATTTCTGGGGTAGATCCTGCGCGAAGTCCGAGTAGTCAGCGCAATTTGATTTTACTTTTTTCGTTGAGGGGAGGGATTTTATGTGAAGTTTGCGAAATTTGCGCATTTTCAAGGCGATTGGTGGATATCGTTCAAATGTTCAAATTTCTTGTGAATTAACGGTAAATCCGAAACATTCATAAATAGCGGGCAAGTTGCGCTTCTTTTCCGATCTCATCCGTCCAATTTGTCCAGAAGCTCAGATAGAAGCTTTATCAGTCAAAAACACTGCGGTAGATTCCCAAAATTTCAAGGGTTCTCTCGAAAGAGCTAAGAAGGACACAAAATCTGAAGCGATTCACGTATATCGGCGCTATTATTTGTGGGGAAAAAAATTTCATAATTCCCAGGATAAAGTGGCTAGAGCATTTCTCTTCTCTGTGAGTTGTGGAATGCATCCCTTTTTTAGTAATTTTGTCTTAAGAAAAGCAGAAATCTAGGAAGTTTGGAATTATTAAATGTCATACGATTGACGCATCTGTCTTAACAGTGCGTAGATTTCATTATATTTGCATTCCTTGTCACAAAATAATTCCACATCTCTCCGGTGGCGTTCTTTGAAAACTACATATAACCGTAAAATATGGGCATTGTATCTCGACCGCGATCATTTTTTTCAAGTATTAGTATTTCTGTCATGTGCTTCCCCAAGCTGCCACTTGGTATTCTATCGTGGGCCAGTGCTTCGCAAAAGAATTTCCTTCTCCCTTCCTGGAGCACAACACCGCCCCTAATTCTTGTCACAAAACCCGTCGAAAAAACCTCAACATCTTCGTAGTGACCCAAATTGAGATTCGAATGGACCAGTCGAAAAATGTTGATCTCCTCTTTCTGAATATCTATGCAAAAATTGTGTTTGAGTCCAATATTCTTCAAACTGACTATGCCAGTGGCACATCCTGTGGCGTTTTTTCCGGAGATATCATCAAATTTTTTTTCTAGCATGAACTCAAGCATAACTCCTTCATATATACGGATACATATATGTCATCAGGAGCGCGAGAGGTTACGACTACTCGTGTCAGAATTCAACTTGGTCTACAGCCAAGGAGACGATGACCCGATGGTGCCGCAATAATACGAGCGTTATTCTAGTACATAGAGCAGCAAAAAAAAATGCCCAAAGTCACATTGAAAACGTCCTCTGCCAACATTTACCACATCGCTGGTTACTATAACCTTCTCATCACCTCCCAATTCTTTCCCTCAACCCAGCTCTCAAATTGCGTTCCATGGTAACGAAATTCCCTTTCAATTGAGTTTTTTTCGCTTCCCATAGAACAGCTGGAAAATCACAGAATAAAGCAGCTTTAATTAACGATGTCGTCCTCAATGGTGTTTTTTCTCTGTGAAAACTTTTTCAGAATGGTAATACCCTCGTTATGAGATTCCTCCTCCTAGAGCTTTTCGCCGCTTTCTTGAGGGAACCCTTTTGTGTGAAGTGAGTGATGGAAAGAAGAATGAATTAGCGGAAACAGAAGAGAAGGAACTTGAGAGGAAACTATGCAAATTATAACCATAGTCCACCAAAAAGAAAACAAAGGTCTATATTAGTACAAATGGTGTTTTTCGCAAGCTGAGGTACAAAACGCTAGTCATGACTGATCCACCAGCTTAACCAGTGGCGTATCTTAGACGTGAATATCCCAAGCCATCGCTGGTAGGTTACTTAACCCTAATAATAAGTTCGGCAGGTGTCGAGCAGGTAATCGAAGCATATGTCGAGAATGTGACCTATTATTCTTCTACATATTACCCCTGAATTCACCCGGAAATCTTAGGTTTTTTCTGTTTGTTTTCGTATAACCTTCACCTATTTGTCTTTGTCTTTCTGGTTGCCATACTGTGCTTCATCCTTACCTATTTCCACAAAACCCTCCAGGAACCGTATGAATGCTTGAAATGCTTGAACAAATAAAGATAAGTGATTGAAAACGAAAAAAAATAATTGTTTTTTTTTCACCAATAGCTATCTTTCTTGTCATTTTAGTTTCCGAATACGATATTTGTAGTTGTACGCGGACTGCAGACTGTAAACAATGTCGAAAGATGGTCTTGGCAGTACCTTGTCCGTACTTTTTTAAAATTACTTTATTAAACTTTGTGTAACCTTGATCCTTAGAGTCTCTACGGTGCTATTTTTACCGTAGGCTGCCCAAATTTTGGCCTTTACGTCAAGTTGACTTCCCTAGGTTATAATGAACTTAGTAGCCCTCGCAAAATGACTAAAGGTCTCCGGAAAGTTTCTCTCTTTTCGATCTACATAATCATTGTTCCCTTCAATTTATTGCTAATTTTCCCTTACTTGGTACCATCAACTTGTTTTCCTATATGTGACGTTGTCTATACCCGTCTGCTGACCTAGGGTAATCATGCCTATGAGTATAAGTTCACCCATTCTGGTTGGTGCACCTGAACAATTTTTATTGGGTGGCTCAACCAAATTCGTGGCAAAGTGCGGTCGATGCTTTCGTTTCCACAGTTCTGTTAATTTACGAATTTCAGCCAACTCCACAGCATCCTGTATCCACCGATTAGAGGCATCCAGCTCTGCTCATTTCGTCTATTACCTGGGCATTGTTTTATTCTGCGTTGCGTGCCTTGCTGTTACCGCCTACTCCTACAGTATTCTTCTCAGGTTTGCTTTTACCAGCGTCAGTTTCATCTGAACTCATCACCTTCACCTAAACCAATCATTTCAGAGTCATATCAGGCGTTGTAAAGGCGGAAATCAAGCAGAGCGCCGAGCTCGAACAGCTCAAGGATCGATACGAAGAAGGTAATCCTATCAAGCGTGCTCTGATTGTCAACAAAGCAACGCGGAAAACATACCGTAAATAAAAAACACTAGCGTAAATAAATGCCAAAGTGATTAATGTAGATGAATTTACGGTAGAATTGACGTTGTGTTCAGGAGAGCGACGTCTGGACAATAAACACGTCTTGAAGCGACACAAATACGTCGTAGTCATCGGCACCGTAATCGGCGTCTACTCCGTCTACCTGACTGCGTACGCCACCCTGCAGGTGCTGCAACTCGTCAATATCACTGAGTGAGTCAATAGAGGTTTCTGTTTACAAATGCTTGAGGGATCGAATTCATATAATATTATATTTGCATAGAATGGTGCCGGCGGGAAATAGTCCTCTATGATGACATCATTTATGGAAGAGAGGATTAAATTCCAAGGAAGGGATTGCGAGAATAAGCCTGCAATTAAACAATGAAAAGAAGAAAAGACGCTGAAAGAGGCCACAAAGTGGGACCTAACAACGTACATACGTAGCTCCTGATGGGACCAAGTGTTCACTTCAGTATGTAGTTATTGGTAGGCTTGATAACCTTTCCCAGCGCCTTCTCATGACCATTAAAAGAGTATCACTTTCCGTTCTTTCTCGAAGGTTTTGTACCGTTCTAATCGCCTTGAGACGCTGATCCCGAAGGTGTAGGTGATTTCCTAGGAAATGCGAGGAGACCCTTTCGAGGCCACTTGCTTTGGGAGGCGGCCAAGACGTACAGTCTGGTAGCTCAAAGAAGGCACCTGATCCGACTTTGTCTGCAATTACGACTTTGCCCACAGAATGCGTCTGGAAGGATATTTTAGCGAATAGCGGTAGGGAAACATAAGAGTGGAAGGAACACACCATATGCATATCAAAAAAGACTGCAAAATGTAGATTAGTTAGCCGAAAAATGAAGAGGTTGTAATTGCTGACAAAGTCGGATCAGGTGCCCGCTGTGAGCTACCAGACTGTACATGTGACGTGACCGCGCCGCACGCAAATGCTGCGCTGCGACGCTTACAACCCGCACGCATAGCGTCAGGCCATTTTACCTTTTTGAACATGGGGAGGAACAACGAAACGTAGTTCAAAAGGTGCACTGGCTCACTCTAACATCATTTGATTTTCTTAGATCGAGGATGACCTATTCCTCCTGGAAAAAGCCGCGATACTCGGGCTTTCTATTTACTTTCTTACCAGCGCCTGACGCGCGCGGGTAACAAATGTCCGGCAACCGTAGCGGTCAACTTCCAGCTTTTCTGGCGTATCTTGGCATTCCATCTTCATTTGTCGTACTCAAATTTAGAAAACTCGCTTTGGTGCGAGGCTTCGAGTGCGGGGAAATGGACTCGTTTTCACATAGAGAATCGAATAATCACAACCTGATAGCGTACCTCGTGTCACGCAGCCCCCCAATATTAGGGAGAGATAGGGTGGAGCACCCCGCAGAATGTGGGGCATATGCTACATAGCTTCCTGTGCTGGCCTTTTAATATGCAAGACATACGTGCTGCCAATTTTTGAATTTTTCAAGCTTTTTTGGCAGGGCTGAATTTTTCCACAAGCATTACAGATAACAGTACATCAGTGATCAATGGCCCATGGGGATTTGATTTTCATGTGAAGGAAATCTTGGAAACAAAGCAGAGGTTGGGCTCTGTCGTTCGATTTCTGGATGCCCTTTGTGGAATTTTTAAAATTCTGAACATTGATATCCCAAAAGCGCACCATTTCACCCCAAAACAATATTGGGGGCTCAAGATAGGCAATTTCACAAATTCAACGTTATTAAACCTGGAGGAACTCCCTAAGGCACTTGTTTTAAAACGTATGAATATACATATTGCCTAAAAACACATTCTTCTCTGCGTTATTAGGTGAAAGTTCAGGAAAAAGGGAATCAGACGGCCCTTTTGAGTATTTATATAGGAAACTCCAAATTTTCTCTAGTCAAGTTCTAGTAATATTGCTTCAGACTAGCTTATGTCGCTCACTGCTTCCCTGGGATCATCCCCTTTTCTAGAAAATATGTGGAAAATAATTTCAGCTTGTTCCATTCACCTAGATCTCCACTCTCGCTTGAAAAGTAGCATTAATAAAAACCCTGCGTGAAGAATGGAGATCTCGTGTCTTTTTTCAGTTGTAACCAAATCTTCTCCAGCTGTAGTCAAAACAGTGGGCGTCCAGAAAAAAACACCATCGCTCCTTCGAGTGACTTCAGCATGTCAGGCAAATGCGTTGTTCTTATGCAACCACTTTACTAAATATATCTTTACTAAATATATCTCTACCATATGGTCACCAGAGCAGGTGATAGAATTTCTTCTGGAGGTGGAAGAGGGGGAAGGCAGGGGATTACCTGTGCAAGAAATAACCCATTAGAATGGAATTACGAGTGAAATTAATAATGGAATTGGAAGACTGGAGGCAATAATAAAGGTAAAGTGTTGAGTTAATGACTGCAAGGGCATATTTCCATTATTCCCAAGAGATTTCAAAAAAATTTTTAATTAGGGAAGGGTTGGGGCTGGGGAGGGGACCCAACTATGTTCACAACCAAGGTTATGAAGAAAATACAAAGAATAGGTTGAAGACACGTCCGGAGATGTCCTTGATTACCTCAAACTTCTCTTCTTCCAGAAACTCGAACGGATTTCGCCGTCGAGATCTCGTGTACCTCAAGTACATATGCTACCTTTGCATATCTCTTCACTCACTGCTTCAACCCCTCTGTTATCTTCGGATGCGAGAATTCCGAACGCTGATCAAGAGGTGAGATCAACACATTGCATCATAGAATTTATTAAAACATACAAAAAAATATTGCACAGGAACACAGATCATTTCAAAGAGCATTCGATTGCAGAGCCCTTTGCGGGAGGTCGCGGCATGACCAACAGGTGACGAACGAGCAGTACTACACGTCGCAAACGCAGAAAGACACGATGGGCAAGGAGTATGTATGATAATATATTCTATTTTTGGTTGTTATTCTGTTTAATAAACGAATAAATACGAGTATGCTCTGTCGACTGGTCTTGTCTCGCATACATAACTACTACATCACTATTGTCCCTGACGCTCCCAAGGATCGAAGCCGGGTCCTCTTCGCGGGGGAGCTCCCACTATGCCGAAGGACTTCTTCTTCCTTAGCTGGACCAGCTTGGCTTTGCTGGGTTTTCTAATGATTTGGCCTGAAACTGTTGTTCATCAAAGAATGACACATAGCAGAATGCCACTACTACAAGATAATACATAGAGCCTTCAAAGGCAAAATGTGCCAGATCGGTATATTCATCAGGAGATGGTGTTGAATGTTTGTGGATCAATTTTCTTTTTGCTTCTTACTACTTGCCTTTGCAAGTTTTTAAAACTGTTTCTGGAAACAAGTAAGCATTAGTTTGGTAAAGCGGTATACCAATGTAATAAGTACTGGTGATGGCAATGATCTCAATTCATACCGAACCTGCCGCTTACACCTTTTACTTTTGAGGGGCAACTTTTAATATTGATAACCAATTAGGAACCTCGATAACTATGTCCATTATTAGGTGTGTATACTGTGAATTTATGGAACAAAGTTAAATTCAGAAACGATAGCATAACACCTCAGTACAGAATAAATTCAGTAGTCTAGTACTACCAACTAAGGAAGCCTAGAACGCGTGCTTTGCATCAGATTGAAATATGCAAATCTCACGAGCAAGACAGGAGTACTCGTGCAAAACACGGTTTTTTCAATCAGTAGTTCCATACCAGCAATAGTATCAATCCATGCAAAACCCATGCACACCCATGGATATGCATGGGTTTTGAATGGGCTTTGCATGGGTTTTGCATGAGTACGAATGGATTTTTCGTACGTTTTGCATCGAATTTAGACCGCATTTTTGGAGACGCATGGGTTCTGCGTGGATATGCACGGATTTTGCATGGTTATGCATGGGTTTTGCATGGATTTGACCATTGCTGGTTTAGAACTATTGACTGAAAGATTGCATGTCTTAATCGTGGGATTTGCATTTTTCAAGTCTAGGCAAAGGACGGTTTTTAAGTTTTCTGAGCAGCAATGGCCAAATGCATGCAAGACCCGATGCAGACCCATGCAAAACACATGCATATCCATGCAGAACCCATGCGTCTCCAAATCCGATGCATGCAGAACCCACGATGAACCCATGATTTTCTGAATCCCATGCAGAACAGAACCCAAGCATACCCATGCAAAAAACTATTTGTAGGTCTCCTGAGAAGTTGGGGAAAACGTTTCGAGCGTTTTCTTATGTAGATGATCATTCGAATATCCAAAATTATATGATTAGTTTCTAAGCCACACATCACTTTCAAAATGAACTCAGTATGTTTATTGTTACCAGCAGAACGGCGCTTGGGAGCAAATTCGAACCATTCATACATCCCGACTGCATGTGTAATTTCTTGGATGTGGAACAGCCGAAGCCACCAGAGATATGGTACGGATACTCCTCACAACATCGCTCTTCTACCATCACTAGACGTGAATTCACCACCTCCAGAATAGGAAAACGCTATGTAGATGACAGCTGCCACAGGTGCGCTCGTCCATCAATCCTGAGCTGGAGGATTGGAGGAAGATAAGAGCACTTCATCTGGTATCATTAAACCCACTGCATCACTTGCAAAGCATCGGCAAAAATATGGAGCTACACCGCTTGCTTTCAATACGAGCTCCAATGAGAATTTGGTTTAAACTGGTAGAGTATTTACAGCACCGCTGTACTTCTGTATTTGTACCGCGTCACCAAGGCAGTTCGTCCGGAATTGGAGAAAAATTATATCCCATTCCCTTCTTAGAGAAAATTTAGTAAAACTACATGGACTTTTTCATGCCTTGAAAATACTTTCCTTGGGGGTCTCTCTGCATATTGCCCAAAAGAAAGGCGATACTTTGATGAAGCTTCCTTCAAAAAAATGATTTTTGTGTATTAGGGTAAAATGTAGCTACTGTTAGCATTTTTCGTCTTTCACTCATTTTCTACCTTCCCTTCTCTTCGCTCTATCTAGATTCCATGCATCTTTCATCTAAATGTTTTCCATGAGATTGATAACATCATACGCTTCACATTTTTCTTTCATGCGTGAACTAAACGCCGTAGATATGAAAAGATTAAACGCTCCTCTACAGGAAAAAAAGCGAATGACATGAGTAGTGGTGCCAGGGAACTCTCAAGCAAATGCGAGGAAGTTTTCCTCATCAGTATTCAGGAGTAAAGAAGCAGTTTGTGTGACCATGCTGTTAGTCACAATTTTTTCAAGGAGTAGAACCTACTATGGAACCCGGAACTTACCCTAAGTAGCGATGATGACAAATGACCTCAACGTCGTAACAGATTTCTATCATTCTTCAAGAACACCTGTTGACTGAAGCTGCCTACACTGTGCTCATCAGTTGTAAACTCTGATCTTGACGAGTACTATGTATTTGTAGTCCCTATCCCTGACTCGCAAATATCGTTAAAGTACAAGCTAATCATCGAGAGAATTCTCTGAATGTGAACATTGGCTCGATTTCCTTTTTAATGGTTAGCACTTTAGCGCAACTCTAAGTGGGCTCTCTATGAAATGTTTTCTATCTATATCTGGCTTAACGATCACCGCTCAATGGGTTCCGACGCTGTGATTCATGCCGAACAGGTTCTGCGAGTGAAGGAAAAAAGTAGGTAAACAACTATGAAAAAGGAGAAGTTTCATCCGAAAGGGGACACGAAAGGTATAAATTTATAGGATGAGTTTATGTATCAAAACGACCTAAAATTTGAGTAGTTAACACTAGCAGTAGTTGAATGAAGAAATGGAAACAAAAATAAGTCATTAACAATAATTCATCACGAAATCTTCGATTATTTAAGGAAGTGATTTCGAAAATTTTGTCCGTTCCCGTGCCATTCTTCCTCACATTGTTGGTGCATGGAGGGTACTTATTTTCTACTAGGATTGATGCATTGTTCTTCAGAAGGAGTGGTTTCGGATAGCACTAGCCAGCCAGATTGGCTCAGGATCAGAGTTGATACAAGATTAATATGACAGCTGGGTGGAAAAACAGTAGGGCAATCTGTGTAATTGAGTAATAACTTCAATTATTTGTTCATACGTCAATTATTTATTAACGAGTTTAGTTATCTATTTATCACTCACTATCACTTGTGTTACTGTAGAAGACTGTAGAAGGATAACTATCCATCTGCTTATTTGGTTAACACATCTTTGCTCGTAAACCCACCTCTTGCTCTGGATGCATCCATGAGATTACCTTGGGTAAACGTGTTCACGCCTATGTTAACGGTGGGTGAATTTGTGTGATGTCCCCACATTTAACCCGGCTCATCTCAATGATTTGTGCACCCCCCCCCCCCCCCGCCCAAACATATTACGTCTAAGGGGAGCGTTCATCCTACTTTATTTGAGTTTTTTTTTTCTCCTGTGGCCCAATTTCTTTCTACTGCTTATTTTGCTGACTTATTTTATTTTTCAAAGCCACGATAGGAACACTGTTGATCTCACGGCATGAGAAAAATGAAAAAGTTCTGCGAGAAAATCTTTTCAAGGATTTGTCTTGTATACAGCGAGCAAGTGGCTATCAGGCTATCAATAGCGGTATTGGTGACTTTATTGAGCCCGTCATAGATGGCCCAGCACCATATAATTTTATCAATTCTGAAAACAAATAAATGATTCTACCTAACGGCCTAGCCAAACATGATGAGCCAAGCTTTGCCCTGGAACAATGAATTTAGCGCAGCTTCTAAAACGCTACCTCATTTGCGGCATTTGACCTCTACGGACCAGGATCTAATCGCCTCTGAATATGAATACAGGTCATCATCCTCATCTGTATATATAAAAGTGAAAGTTTGTTTGTGTGTGTGTGTGTGTGTGTGTGTGTGTGTGTGTGTGTGTGTGTGTGTGTGTGTGTGTGTGTGTGTGTGTGTGTGTGTGTGTGTGTGTGTGTGTGTGTGTGTGTGTGTGTGTGTGTGTGTGTGTGTGTGTGTGTGTGTGTGTGTGTGTGTGTGTGTGTGTGTGTGTGTGTGTGTGTGTGTGTGTGTGTGTGTGTGTGTGTGTGTGTGTGTGTGTGTGTGTGTGTGTGTGTGTGTGTGTGTGTGTGTGTGTGTGTGTGTGTGTGTGTATTTGTGTGTGTGTGTGTGTTCCGAATAGAAATCGCGGAGGATGAACCGATCGGGACCAAATTTTGCAGGTAGACTCTCCACTGGCCGGCGGAGGTTATAGGCTACTTTGCACCTGGGATTATCGATTGGTTTATCGATTATATCGATTTTATTGATTTTCAGCTATTCTTGACCAGGAACTAGCAAGAACATGCCTACTGGGGTACCCCAATGCGCTGAACACGAACATGACAGCCATTTTGCGCCCATTTATCGATTTATTGATTTTATTGATTTTTCGCTCTTCTTGACCCGGGACTAGCGAGAACATGCCTACTGGGGTACCTCAATGCGCTGAACACGAATATGACAACCATTTTGTACCAATTTATCGATTTATTGATTTTATTGATTTTTCGCTCTTCTTCACCAGGGACTAGCGATAACATGCCTACTGGGGTATCTCAATGCGCTGAACACGAATATGACAACCATTTTGGCCATTTTGCACCAATTTATCGATTTATTGATTTTATCGATTTTTCGCTATTCTTCATCGTAGGGTGGTAAAGACATGTCTACTGGGGTACCTCAATGCGCTGAACACGAATACGATAACCATTTTGCGCGAAATACTGAGTTATTGATTTTATTGATTTTTTGCAATTCTTGATCATGGGGTGGTAAAGACATGTCTACTGGGGTTCCTGAATACGCTGGATAAGAATGACAACCATTTTGCACGGAATATTGATTTATTGATTTTATCGATTTTTCCACATTTTCGCTCGGGGACGGACAAAGACATGTCTTCTTGGGTTTCTCAATAGGCTGAATACGAATATGACAAACATTTTGCATGAAATATCGATTTTTCGATTTTATTGATTTTTGGCTTTTCCGCCCAATGGAGCGGTGAATACATCTCTCCTGGGGTTCGTCGATATGCCGAGTATGAATGTGACAACCACTTTGTACGAATACGTCGATTCAGTGTCACCGAAATAGCTTTGCTAACTTTTCGCCCACAAGACGATGGGAAACGTCACCTGGGCTTTGCTAACATGCTGATCACCAAAATTATGGAGATTTTAATGAATTTGTCGATGATAGTAATTGGCCTCAGCAGTATGATGTAGCCAAGGTAATAAAACACCCGAGCGAAGCCGGGTACGGCAGCTAGTTCTTTATAAAGCCAATTGAAAGGAGACCCAGAGGAGTGTAAGAACCTACCCATATACCGAAAGTTGTTCCAGGCATTGTACGAAACTCTTTTAGATTAGAAGGCTGTACCGTATATTATGAGAATTCCACAGACAAAAGCAAAACTCCACCTGTATGGATCTTAGCAGTACGGCTCAGTGAGACCAACTTGGCGCTGGGACTGCCGTGCCGTGAAGTTCGTTGAGCGAACATTGCAGCCTAAATTAGACCGTACGTAATGACCCTACCCTGTAACAATTTTCGCATCTCTCTCTCTCTCTCTCTCTCTCTCTCTCTCTCTCTCTCTCTCTGAGCTCACCTTTGGCATGTCGATGGTTGAAACGCCAGGGTGTTCGTTGATAAGATCAACCTGAACGATTGGAATAACCACTTATGCATGAATCTCCGAGCTCGGCTGGAAGTTGTCACACCTTTTCTTGTTCTTTGATCTGTGAGATTAGCCGCTCGAGATCAACTTGAGCTTCTCTTGATAGGTCGTATTCCTTGGGTGGTTCCACATTCTTTGTCTTCTTTGAAATTGCTATTTTCTAAAATCAGCTGATCAAGTCCTGGATTTGAGGATTGTTCCTATTTGGAAAGTGTGCCCACAAGTCTAGGGATAAAACAAACTCGAACTCTTCAAAGCGAAACAATTGGCTAATTATCTCACAAGCACGTTCTTCTCAGGTTTATTCGGGGCGGACTCCATTTCCCTCGTCGTGGTCCGTCGGATCGTTGGCATCGTCGGGAAATCTGTTACTAATTCCTGATTTGAAGGTGTAGCTGTGGTCGAGAGAACCGCCGCTGAGTCCATGATCTGAGCTACGACTCTGGCATCTGAGACAGCGGCCGCTGTTGCTCCGTTTTCATTGGAATGAGAATCGTCATATGTGGTGTGCTCGTTCTCTGTACTCTGAAAAAAAAAAAACACTTTTGCGAAGCGCATGCTTAACTCATTCACTTTGAATCTTGTGAACGATTTTCAATGAAAAATCGCTTCGTGAAAAACAAGTTGTAATGTGGAAGTGGTGTGTTCGTGCAGCTGAAAGAGGCTAACACCCGCCTGGGTACGCATGGAAAGTTGGCCCATTCGCCCGGGTATTGCTGCTCTTTTACTGCACGAAAGTGACTTTGTCACACCTAGGTTATTTTGAGCATAGCGAGCGAAACCCGTCTTTTCAGATTACTCTGATTTCGTGACTAATACGCGCAACAAAAAAGTCTAGTATAAGATTTTTGGTAAAGCTAAATTGAGCTCTGAGCTTCAGATGTGGAAGCGGTACTATGCTCATCCGTTCCTTACGTGTTGTTGGAGCACCTCGAGTGCATTTTAATAAATAAATAAATAAATGTAGGTACCTTCTGAGGCTCGACAGCGAGCTCTCTCAGTGGTGCTGCAGCATCCTCCTTCACGAAGGTGTGGTCAGCCCGCGCTGCAGCTCCTGAACGGGATTACTTGAAGGCAATAGCTTTACAAGAAGGTCGGACTGTAGGCAGCGGGTTTTACTCTTTAATTATTCAATTCAGACTGACAGGAGAGGGATACTTGGGCGAAGTGACCATTCGTGATGCTATGTGTACTATCATTTCCAGTTCTCAACGCTGATCTCGAATCCGTGGTCCTAAATTCCTGCCGAGCTCTCTATACTAAGTTACACCTTTTTCGTACGAAGTTAACATAATATAGGCTACTAATGCATGATTTCCAGCTATGCTATGCTTGACAGCGGCTCTCTAGGCTATGCTTAACAAGGTCTTCGGACTATTAATTGCTTTTGGAGAGAACAAAGGCCTTGCTAGGGTGTTGTCAATACAACTGCCTTACCCAATTTAAGCCCATATATGAGAACCGTACTTCAAGCCTATGGTCCTCGTATATGGGTTGAGGCAAGTGTTTCGGCATCACATTAGCAAGAGCATTGTTCTCTCGAAAAGTACTTAATAGTTTGAAAACATTGAAGCAGCTACCAGACGTAGCCTGGAGCCCATTCGTGAGAACTCTACGTTAACTCTGCGCGGAAAAATAGGTGTAACTTACTATACAGAACCCCACGAAAAATCTGGGTATGGATCAGAGATCAGCGAAAAACTCCATATGGTAGCACATATCGCGTCACGATTCTCTTGTCAGATACATAAAAAGTTCCAGAATTTAGCCAAAAATCTCCATGCATTTGCTGACCCGCGTTCTAATAGCTCACCTTCTAGAGGTCATAGAAAGGTACAATAAATACAAGTACAATTTCAGAATGGCTCAAACAGCACTCATTATTTTATTGAGAAACGTGGCAGTACGTTGGAATTACACAGGCGACTTCGAGGAGTAGATCAGGTTTGACCGGATTATCAAACCTTTTCCATCTGTACTTGATTCTCGTTCTTGTTGCCCTTCCCACTTTATTTCTCAGCCGTAAAACCCATTTCTGGACCACTCATTCACTGTGAAAAGGGTCAGGTCCCGGGGGGCGGGGAGCTTTCATGGTAACGCGAGAGATCTCTACATGTAGATGTCTACTATTCCAAAAGATCCGCCAAAACTTCACGGAAATGCCTTCTGGACCTACCTCTGAAGTCATCCGAGATCGGTTTGATACGGTTGATGTACACAATCCCGGATGCTGGTAGGTCTCTGACCTTATTGATGCCTCTGCAAACATTGTTCCCAGAAAATGTTTTATCCTATGCCTACCGGAGCGTTAACTAACCTCAATGATTTCTGGATGGGGTACATATCCCTTGGATGGAGCTTTGGATTTACCGGATGCAGGTAGACAAAAGACTCCGCAGTTATGAGGGGACAAAAAAGCAGTAACAATAGAACGACCATTACGACAGCTGTGCCTGGAATAATAGAAGTGTGCATTAGGAGGGCGTCGTAGGCTTTTCAGAACACAATCGAAGCGGCTCCATGAAACCTGCGTCAATTAAATAAATCAGCGTGAACGAGACAAAACCCGAAATTCTCTGCAAAGGAAAAGGAGATTCGATTCGACGACGAAAGCGATAAGAGCAACGGTGCTTAGGGAAAGTTCTCCAACGACCAAATCCATTAGCGGTGAACCCAAACTTTACGGAAGCATTATGGCTACAGCGTTCAGCCTTCGCGATGCGATCCATTATCGCCGCGATCGGCGTAGACTCGTGAGGAGATGAAGACGGACATATTATGCATGCGAATCAAGCAGGACCCTGCTGCGGATGTCTGCGTAACTGTCACATTCAATAGCCACAAAGCCGTCATTCGTCAACCGTTAAACGTTAACTGGATACTCGCTGACCATTTGCAATTCCTGCTGAGAGAGGATGCAGCTTCATTCAAGGTTAATACACAGCATTACGTGTTTGTGATTTCTACCGTAACAACGAGATCAATTCCGAATTTAATGCGTGTTTCGAGGAAATAATAAATAAGTGTAGCCGTAAGAAGTGATAAATAAGTGTATCCGTCAAAAGTAACAAATTTCTGTGCGTGTGTGGCCGCAAACCCTCGCAAACCGTAAGAATTGTCGAAATTTTAAGTATCATGAAGTTATACCATGTACTTCTTTCAACTGTAGAAAATCCAGAATTAGAATAAAACGGAAGGGAATTAGACTAGGGACCGAATGAAACCGAATGTTTTTTTGGCTTAATTAACAATTTAGGAAACATTTTAAACATCCAGATCATCGAGAATGAGAAAGCCCTAGAGCTCTTCTTCTCTTTCGTACAGCACTGTATCGCTCTCCAATGTTGGAATGTTTGGAATTTCTTTTCGTTCGGAATCGATTATTTTTGCTTTCGAATACCGAGTATATCGAATAAATGGGAAATTTGAATGTTCCAACATTGGAGATCAATGTAGTGTTGTACATACACAGTGCTGTGTATGAAAAAAAAGAAAAGCTTTAGGGCCCCTTTTCGAACGCCGAGATATTAAGACTGTTTTTTAAACTGTTAATCAAAGTAACAGAATTATGAAGGGAATACACTCAGACACATTGTCGGAAGGACCGCAGCAGAAAGAAATTACGCTAATGTGGTTAAGAAGCGAGAGACACAGAGATAAAAATTTTTTGAGGGAACGCAGCAAAAATTCTGCGGAGTTGGCGCGCACGTTCCCGTATCCATTCGAAAGGAGCGCAGCAGCTATTCAGAAAGAACGCAGCAGTTATTCAGATGGACCGCAGTAGCTATTCGGAAGGACCGCAGCAGCTATTCGGAAGAAATGCAGCCGAAAACTGAAAGGACCGCAGGTCACCTGTTGGTTCTTTCGGTCTTCTGTTGGTTCTTTCGGTCCTTCCGAAAAATTGTCTGAGCAATTAGGATTTCTGACAGCTCATTGCAAAATTGTGAGCTCTCAACAGACGCAACTTACTTCGAAAACAAAAAAAATGCAAAACATCTAAAGGAAATTGAACTTGGTGGGACAAAATGCAGGAAAACGCTGTTCAATAGTTCTACTGCCATAATTATGTGCAAAAAGCAGAAATTTCTCATGCATGATCCGATCCTGTTCTCATCAGCTGCTGAAAGAGAGGCGAAACCCGATAAAACATGGGACCGATTTCTGGTGACTTACCTACCTTGCATGGGGAAGAATCACCTGTTCCTCTATGGATTTAGTAGCCTACATGGATTATGTCAAGCTTTAACGCAGTGTTTCGCAGAAAGGAGCAAATTTGGCCCAATTTTCTTCATTTTTTCAATTGTAAAGATAAGGAAAAAATGCTTTACAGGCTTACTTTTATGGTATTTGTTGTATTTATTTATTGTGGAGGCTTAATTTTTTTCTATTTTCTTTTCAAGTGCAAAGGTAAAGAAAGAAATGGTTCTACAGGCGCTCAGAAGTCCTTTTTTATTTCTTGTTAATCCTGAGTACATTGTACGTAGGTAATTGATTTTTGGCATGGTTTAAGATGTTTTTGGTGTGTCTGAGCGAAGAAAAAATAACGATAAGCAATAAATATTCGTTCCAGTTCTACGAAATGGATAACAAAGTTAAGAAATTCGTTAAATTCAGAAATAATCAACAAATTTAAGAAAAAATCTCTGCTTGAAATAATATACAAATGGCTAAGAGAAGAAGAGCCCTTTCTTCGAAAGAAGGACTACTGGATTTTTGTGCTAGAACCTAAGGCGATTCGCGGAGGTCAGGACAGGACTCAGTCACTTAGGAGGTTTTAAAGTATTAATATATGTGAAACAGTCAACAGACTGATATGAAGTATGTATATATTCATATGGCAGCGTGCACACGATGATTTCGGCATTACCACCAAAGATAAGACAGAGTAGCTTACTGCTTTGAGCACTTCACCTCTAATGGTATCAGTGAAGAAAATGAGATGAGCTCTATGATTGAAATATCATCATGGACACTCTAAATCTGACCGAATAAGAGCTTAAATTGAAGTTGTTAGCCGAACGTTCATAGTGAAAGTGCATGTCGCCGCAAGACGAGAAAGAAGGCGATAAAAGGGATATCTCACCTTATCGAGATCTCGAGAACAGGTGTGGCTTCCGGGATCGCATCACGTGAACGCGTTGTTCACCCATACCTGTCGGATCGATCTTGTGCTTATCCGCTTGAGATTTGAAACGCGATGAAACTGAGCTCTCTACAGCTAATAAAAGAGAATGAATAATAGCATCAGATTTGAGAAAAAAACTTGAAGGAAAATGGAAAAGAAAACCACAGGTATGGTCTGTTAGCCCAGAGATGGCACCCGAGATGATATTGTCTGCAACTAAGACTTTGTCTGTAGAATGCGTCCGGGAGGAGATTTTACTAAATGGTAGCAGGGAAACATCAGAATGGAAGGAACCACACCAAAATCATATAAAAAAGTGTAAAAACTAGATTATTTGGCCAACTTCGGGATGAGGTCTTAATTGCAGATCAAATCGACCCAGGTGCCTCCTCTGCGCTACCAGATTATACATATTCCAACAGACAAATATGTAGTTGTCGTTAAAAAAAAAGAAAAAAAAAGGCAGTGTTTTTCAACTGGACAACAGAAAGAAGGGCGTCTAGAAATTGCCTCTAAATTCTTCATTTCCACTTTTCATTTTTTGTGTAATAACTCTGAAATAACTCTATGTATTAGGTTACTGTAAAAGTTCTGTCTGCAATTTTGCTGCCGTCTCTATTTTTTGCTTGACTTCGCCGTAGTTTGAGCTTTTGTTACCGCTGCAGCTGCATCTGCAAGAGGAACTAAATCCGAAAACGTCAGCGTTCGCTTGAAAGCCGTTCAATTTTTTTCTGGAAATCATCTGGCGCTTCCGTGTTTTTGTCCACTAATCCATTACACGTCTAGATAAGGTCTTTTTACATGCTTCAAACCCTTTCCAGAGTAATTGATTCCAATACGATCCAGGATTGACATTTTGTCTAGCAGGGGAAAGGGTTTAAATCTGGTGAATTCGATCGATCACATACTGTCTTCTCGGTTGCTTTGTGCCATTTCCTGTCCCAAAACTGACTTCTTCAATTAGATCGTGCAGTGTACGGCTCGCTTTTTCTGCCTTTGCATCACCCTAGGACCTGGATCATGAGAAGGATGGGTAATCCCATCAATGAATCATAATTTATCAAAAAGTAGACAAACGGCCTAGATTCCGTTCCGTACTATATTCCTCATACGGGAACCTGACTAAAGCATAGGTTTTCCGCTGGTACTCGTCAGTAAGGGAGGAAATTCTCAACAATAAGCTACAAGAAGCAACTCTAGGAAATGGAAGATCCTCGTTATACCACTGCGTCCTGAAATAATAGCAGAATTAATAGAAAGAAAAAGTGAATGGAGCAACGCTTCACCATTTTACCGCGAATAGCAGTGTCGCCATCCGTTCGTGATCATGTTGTTTCAGGATTGGAATAGGCTGCCCTTCTTCGCTAAGTTAGCGTGGTTTTTAACCTGCATGCCCAAGATGAACCGTTCTATTCTATAATGAAAAATTATGACAGTTTCGAAGAAGTCGTGATTCTTTACACATCGCAGAAGGACTTGGCTGATAGTGAGCCTTGCACTTACGTAGTACGTCAGCATTGTGTAGGTGCAGTACCAGTTAAAAAATAACTTTTCACAAATAAGAAACTGAAGAATGCTGGGCATTTCGTGAGTCTTCTGGAGCGCCATGGAGTGCTCTTTCAGATGAACACACAACCACTGCCAGAAATGGTTACCTCACTGTAAAAAAGTGAAACGAATGCAGTTGACATTTGTATCGCCTCAACCTATGTACTAGTTCACCTGTACTACGCTCCCAGATAACTCACTACATATGCTGGTCAGCTAATTTTCATAGGGTATACAGTTTCGCAAACATGCTCTGCTGGAATTGTTCTTCAAAGCTACGAAGTTGATGTTCGTCTCAAATGTTGCTCACAAATAGAACTATTACCTTTTTGGAGAGGAGATTAGATCAAATTAAGGTAATCTTCGCTTCCACCACTGAATGGGAAATTACGCTCTTGAATCTGGAAATTGCCACATTTTCACAACACTTTCAATGAAAGAAACTTAATTTACCTCGCAGATCCACGTATGTACAGTTGCGTTCATTGTAACAAAAACAGTTAGCCCGTTTAAAGGACAAGATTACCATCAATTTTGATTCTCCTGAAGAAGTTGTTTCGGGTGTTGCATGAAGAAACAGCAGTGAGTGTAAGTTTCTAAAAAAAAATTCAAAAACATCTCCGTTATCGCACTAGACTGGAAGCGAGCCCGAACGTCTATTGTCTTAGCCAGACTTAAGGTTTAATGGCAGCACCCATGTAAATCCTCGAGTTCAAGACTTTGGTCTAAGGCTCTGTGGGATTTCGAAGCCGAAAGCGAATTGTTTTGTGCAAGTAAACCAGTCTGACTAAGTTGGCGCATCTCGTGCCATATCATGGTCACGGCCTTAGCTAAAGACAGGTCACGATTCTTGACGTTCTATCCACTGCTGTGATCCACTACCAAATGATTATACGGAAAACGACTTACCTCGGAATTGAAAGTTTTCTTAAAAACTGCCTCAAGTTAGTGATACACTAGTTAGCGGTGAAATCAAATGGGCTGGTCACGCAGTCTGTCTTAACGACAGCCGTTCAAGGAGACCAGTCAGTGACTTCCATGGAACGTACCAGGATGATCACTAACGCAGTGGTCAGACATCTTCAAGAACTGGTTCAGAGAACGACACGAAGATCTTCGTGTGGAACAAATTGAAGTATTGCCGATTCGGAATACTCGAAGATCAGTGGGAGTCAATATGACCAGGGTGACCCCTTCGCTTGGAATCCAGCCATCCTTAGAAATACATATTTTCCTCTCGGTGATGGAGCAGCGATAAAGTATTCCATAGCACCACAGATTTTCGTGGGTGTTCTTTATTTTGGACCAGATCGCATCGATACATATTCTCTAAGCTTTTTTTATTATCCGTACAATTATAATTGTATATTCTTTCCACACAATGGTACAGTCCTTGTCGAAAAGTTAGACGGATTGCGCGTGCGGTTCATTGTCGCTGCGACACCGCGCGCGGCGCGGCTCTCAATCGATACGATCAGCTGAGCGCGGCCCCACAACGCATTTTTTGATGAGTTTCTTCGAAAAACTTAGTTTTTTCGTATTCCTTCGTTGCGGTTTTTGCTCTCTAGACATTTTTTACACTTTTTCTTCCAGATAGACTTCCGATCATGTCTACACCTATCCGTCGCGCGCTGGCAGCTATCTATTCGGTGAGGAAAGGGAGGAAGAGAGAGAGAGAAAGAAAGAAAGAAAGACAGAAAGAAAGAAAAAGAAAGGAAAAGAAAAGAAAGCATCCCAATAACCTAATTCTAAGAGCTTAGGAGCCATGAAAAACACAATGAACAGAGAATCAAGTTAAGAATCGACAGGCACCAGCTAGAAAAAGTACTAATTAGGAAAAAGTGCAAACAAATAAGAGCGAAAAAAATCAAGAGAATACGAAAAACTCCACGAAAAATGCGGGGCGAGGCGACCCTCGCTGATCATATCGATTGGGAGCCGCGCCGCGCGCGGGGTCGCAGCACAATGAACCGCACGCGCAATCCGTCTAACTTTTCGACAAGGACTGTAGTAATCGGTACGCTAAATCACGACTCAAATGGATTATCGGAAGGACAACATCGAAGCATATTCCCAGGAAGATTCCTTAATAACTTCAAACTGCAAAATCAACGAAACCTTGAAAAAATATCATTTGGGGTGAATACTGGAAAACATTCATTTCTATTACTCTCATTTTTTATAGAATCGCTTCAGCGAAAATATGAAAGAAAATTACGTGTGTTGAGTCCTATTCACTTTATGAGAACCTTTCAGTTAGGGATACCAATCAGCTTCAGGCTGTGGCCTAAGAACTACAGCAGATTTGGATCATGCAAGAGTTTATCAAAAGATAATGATCACTATAATATACAGGTATCTTTGCGAACATGCTGAAAATCCTATCTTTCGTAAGTGAAATATCCAAAATTTGGATAGTTAGAGTAAGACTCTACGATCTACCCTGAGACACTTGCCGAACATGCGGCCGCTGTTCAACAGATCTCTGCCGACCGGTAAGAAGACCCTGTATAGGTGTCATGCAATGCCTTTTTCAAGCTCACGTTCTAGTATGGTGCGTATTGTCGTAGTCACGACAATACGCACGAAAACCGGTGAAGCTAATTTTGACCGGACGTTGCATAACCACCAACTAGTTCTGCTTCCTTTTCAAGACCCGACAACGTACTTAAGAATAGCCTATATGATTCGCCACTCCATATTCCTCCTCTTTGGCGTATTCTTCAGTCGCACTTGTAGTAATTTATTTCATTATCTTCGCTTTTCCTGGGGCATTCTTCTCGTAGATCATTATGGTACCATAGTTTTTTTTTCAATTTCCCAATGCTCGATCAATAATCTAGAGCGTAATATTAAAGTTACTGAGGCCAATTTTTGCTGAAATAAGTACAAACTGTGATGCGGTCTAGTGCTATGATTAACTGAGTGAAGACATGTTTTGCCTTCTCGATACCCCTAAACGGCACCTTGTTCACGCTTTTGCCTGGTGTAAAATAGGTGAACCAAATATCGATGACCCCAAAATATAATTGGGACCGAATAAAAACTGAATCGTTATGATTAGGAACTTAGAAAACTATTTGAAGGCTGCACACACGGAAATTTTCGTCTCAAATGATTCGGCGTATTCCGGTAGTATTGAAGCTGCTTAGCACCTTTATGAAGCTGAGACGTTTCGATAGCACCAGGAAACGCTTCTTCTAAAAGCTCTTTCTCCTGTGATGTGCTACGGATGTGGCCGAGTTGCGCAGGACATGGGATGAGTACCGAGATCAAAAGATCGATGGAGCCGCCTTTTCACCTACTGAATCTTCGCGCAATCACTTATTTTTTCTTCTAAACTGCAATCTCTCCGCACTTCATCGAAAGAAATCATCATTGGAAAATGTGTGTCAGTCAACAAAGGCAGCACTTGAAAATCAAAATGTCATGGATTTCTTTAATGAAGGAAGAATTGTTTAAAATTGAAATTTCAACAAAAACTAAATGCAGCAATAGTCAAACGAATAAATACCATGAAATGCTACCAGGAAAGGGCCGTGGGCTACAAAAACAACAAAAATTACAGGGAAGGCCAGACCCACAGTGGGGAAAAAGTGCTGTGGATTTTACGAGGTTTGCAGGGAAACAGCTGATTCTTCTACGCTTGGGACAACAAAAGAGAGCACCACACGCGCGGTCACTCGTCCACAGTTATTGCCATCATGAAAAAATACTTGTTGAAGAGTTGAATGCAGGGCGTTTCCGCTGTTCTTCTTATGCGAAAACTATCCGGACTGTACTAAAGTTCCTCCTAAAGTGAGAACCTGAGAGGCGGAAGTTTTCGTGGATGCTGCCTTTAAACATCCAGATATTCCAGAATGAGAAAGCCCCGAAGCTCTTCTACGCTTTCGTACAGCAACGAATGTTGGAGCACTTTAATTTTCCATTTAATCGAAATTGAATATTTTTGCTTCCGAATATCGAGTATTTCAAATAAATGGAAAATTTGAATGTTACAATATTAGAGAACAATGTAGTACTGTATTAGACCGAAAAAGCTCGAGGACTTTCTCATTCTCAAATATCTAGTTGTTTAAATTGTTCCCTAAATTCTTAATTAAAGAATCGAAATATTCGGTTTTTATCTGGTCCCAAATATATGCCAAAAATTGCATAACAGAAAAAACGGAGAGTACTCGCTTCCGCCGAGATCGATTTCGGACAATTTTCATAAGGACTATTCTTTTGAATCACATCCACTCCAAATTATCAGGTTGTTGCGAAATTAATTGCCGTTTCGGAATTTGCAGGAACGAAGTTTTCTCTTTTGCCAAATCTTAGTAACTTCACCCCAACTTATGTAAGTTTCTGGTGGGGCTTCTTCTCCTCTCTCAAGTGCTGTTTGAATGTTCTGGCTAGCTCTTTCCTGAAGGTTTTTATGAAGTCGCGAACAAATCATGAGCCGACAAGATTTTTGGGTGAATATGGTTGATGACTTCAAGCTCGATTACTGTTGGTCGAAAGTATGCGGTATTCTTGCCTTTGTTTTGGCTTGGAATCGCCTTCTCAATGTGAAGTGAGCTATTCGATCGCTAATTTTTCTTCCGTCGATTTTGATCCCCAAAGCAACAATGGTCGTGACCACAGGTTGTTCCCTGACGATCAAGCGTGGAGAACAGTCGTGGAACCTAAACCGGGTCCAAAAATTTGGACGTTGAGAGCAGGGATGGGTGCACATTATGCCACAGTTCCAAAACATTTGACTTCAATCGACATGGGAAGAAAGATCCGGAAGTGAACACCCCACGATCTGACAGATGCAGCGTCCGTTTAAGGACATCTAATATCCAGCCTCATTTCTGACCAATAGCGGCGTGCGCATGGATGGTCGTTCTTGGCATTTCTTGCATGAATTGACGTTGAAAAGCAATCTAGTTGTTCAGCCAAAGGATTTCAGGTTTTGAAAAGCCTCAGAAAAGTTCCATGGATATCACAAAACTGTACAGAACCTTTATCCCATTCAAACCAATTTGCTGAAGAACAGCTAGGGCTTGTCAATGCAGAAGTACCTCAGTAGGAGTCCACAGATAGCCTCAACCAGAACTTCTTCTACTGCACGCCTTCTGATCCAATCGACCCTAGGCCGTCGTGCAAAGAGCTTCAAGTTTCTTGAATAGAATTATGTGAGCAATTGTTTTGAAATACCTTCTTATTCAAACTGTCTGCTGTTTGAACCTGGCCTGCCATGCCCTTCAATGAATTGGGTATTAGATGTCCCGCAACAATCAGCGTCTCACCCGCTGTGACATCTTTTCTAACATAATTTTTCGTCCCAAAATGCCCATTTCTAGACCGTGTCCCCTGCTGCAGGTTAACGTTAAGCCTCATATACCAAAATTCACCCAGCAAAATTGATGCAATGAGGCGTGAAGACTCTCACTGATTGACCTTATTCCTGAAACCATTACCCTTCTGCATGTGCTTTTTCAGAGCTCCAGATGCAATCCTACGACGGCAGCAGATTGCTGATCTGGAGCATGCTGAAATCGCCTTCCAAAAGTTTGCGGATCCTTGTGATCTCGGTTTTAGTAGTGGAGGCATGCAATCCTGTAGAATTGTCAGGGAGGATCTACTGACTTGAACGGTTGCTGAAGCGATGGAAAAAATTGTGTTTGAGCCGAGTTAAAACACTTTGAACTGGTGTGTCCACTTCGGACGTCCACAGGATGCGCCGTTAGGTTCCGGAGGAATAACGTTTCATGCTAAATCCTTATAGAAAAATACAGAAAAAACGCTGGTGTGCCTCATTTAAAGGGTCTTTGCTGAGGAATTTCGTCCTATATGGCTGCCCTACGCCTTTTCATCCTCGTCTCAAAGAACGAGCCCAGCAGTATTCAATTTTGCGATCCATGACAGTGAGCAGTGCTTCGCTGGGGGTGTGGCGCGTTATGCCTCAAAAGGGGTGCGACCGAGCTCTACGACTGGTCGGTTCGACTAACCGGCCAATTGCAGGGCTCGTCAGCGCCGCCCGCTCCAGGCATAAGGCCCCACACCTCTTCGCTAGGGGCCAGGGCTAGGACTCATGAACGTATAACAGATCAGAACAAGGTTGGCACTGCAAATTTTGCGTTCCAAGTCTCCCAGCACTGCGTAGACTGTGGGATGATGAAAGACGCTGACCATCGTTGCTTTGCTTGGTTTTCATTTCAGCCTTTGACAGCTCAGGAGGGAGTTGATATTAAGATATACTACACCTCATCGATTGTAGTCCAAAGGGCTCTGTTCCGGGGCTGCCAACATACCACAGAGATAAAGGTAAGACCTTCCTACCAAAACATGTCCGTTATCATAGAGCCAAATTTTAGACTAGATGGCTCGTGTGAGATTTCCCCCTTGTTGATAAATGCAGGACCTAGCAGAGGCTACAGTCTTCAGCCAGGCTTAATCACAACCCACAGAATTTCCTAATACACCACAGCTTCATGGTTTTGGAAGAAGTATGGCGCCTATTACTGCAATTGCTGACTGGTCAGTCACATGGAAGCTTCGTTTATCTGGCCCAAAAACCAAACTATTCCATCTAGGTCAGTCAGGGGCAAGGAATGTTTATTACCTTGGTGAGAGTCAATTAGACAGCACTGATACTATTTGCGACTTGGGGTTCACTTTGAATACGAAACTTACCTTTGATGATCATTGCAACTTGATAGCAACGAAAGCGATAGATCTGTACATAATACAGGGGGGGCCATAAGTTATTGTACAACGTTTGCTGGCCCATTTCTCCGCAGTAGTAAAATATTTTTTGCCGCACTAGGCACTGTTTAATAGAGCTGGATTTGCTCTATCTTTTGATCACAAAAACCTCCTGGATACTTCCAAGATAACGAAAAAAGTTTATCGGAAACATTCATTGCAGACTTTCGGTGCCGCAAAATGCACTAACTCTGCCCGCAATTTCCGAGCAAAACAGCCACAAAAACAGTTTGATATTTTTAGAAAGAGCATTCTTTGCTCTTTAAGATGCATCTAAGCAGTACACCCCACTTTAGAGATTTGGTGGATTTTTCGTAAAAAATTTCCACATCAACCCGCTTTTTTCAAAAACCTGTTCTAAGTCCAACTGCTCCAAAGCAAAACTCTCCCGGGAAACCGGGTTTTAACTGTAAGATACTTTGATCCCTGCTCTATTCGGCAGCGAAAAGAGCAGGATAATCCATGTGTTGCTGGTGGAGAAATAAATGAGCAAACGTTGTACAATAACTTATGGCCCCCCCTGTATAATATTTTTAGACCCTTGACAACTAAGTCATCAACTCATCTACTGCTAGCATATAAATCTTATGTGCGCCCCATTCTTGAATATGGTATTATACTACAGTGTTTAGTCCTAAATCGAAACACTCCATTTTGAGACTTGAAGCAGTCCAAAATAGTTTTATTCACTAGTTAACTGTGGATAAAGCTACATGGGTATAACTACTGCAACATTCCTCCGGCTTCTGCTCGTAATCTCATACTTAAGACCCTTTCCCTTACTAGTCGTAGGAAAAAATATGATATTGTTATGGTCTATAAAATTATTTGAGGTGAAGTGAATCTCCCGCTAGACAAGTTCTACTCTGTATCCTCTTCTTGTATCAGAGGTGGTCCATTTAAAAATACGCAAATTACCCTACAGCAAGAAGCTCATTGGCTCATATTTCTTCACGCAGAGGGCTGGATCTGATTTCCTAAGACTTTCTAAGAGATGCAACGTACCATCTTCCCTGGCACAGCTCAAAAGACTTGCGGACAAGTTCCTTAACTACACGACATTGCGATTTTGGCATGCGTTGGCCCGTGGGACACGCGCGCTCCCTTAACCATGTGTTTGTGCACAACCGGTCGAGCACGCGATGATTGCCACGTGGGACCGCGTGCACGACCGGTCGTGCACAAACACATGGTTAAGGGAGCGCGCGTGTCCCACGGGCCAACGCATGCCAAAATCGCAATGTCGTGTACGTGTTAAAGAACCAGCTTATTAGTTCATCATTCCTGAATTTTTGATGAAATTGTCGTCTTTCTACCCCTATTTGTTTGCCTCCGATTTGATTAAGTTGTTTGTATTGCGTTTTATGTTGTTTAACATCTTTTTTGTTGGAAATTATTCATATAGCGTGGAAATACCACGTATAAATGAATAAAATAAATAATATCGCGCTCAATTGGTGAATGGTAACTGAGAGTGCCCCAAAGAGTTCCCGTTGCCGACCATCCTCTTCGTCAGTTTTCGTATTATACGTCGATTTGCTTGTTTAAAATCGACGTATAATACGAAACTATTCCAACATTCCTCCGGGTCCTTTGTCATACCAGACACAGCCCTTGTGCTTCGACTGCTCGCGAATGTCCATATGTGGCGAGCCGAAACACAGTTGAATCGCCATGACAAAGCGGCTACGTCTCAGAAGTAACCGCTCCACCGACGCAAATACAGTTACTTGGAGTTTTCCTTTGACTCCAGACCGTAAGACCATTATTGTCGCGAACTGACAGATTTCCAAATTGTATTGGCTTTTTCTTACACTAATTCGAGGTCATCCATTTTACTAAATGCGGAGTTGTACGTCCACGTTCATAATTGAGGCAACTTCTAGTTTCGGTCCCGAAAAACGTTAGCGTACTTTATTAAGAAAAAATACGCTCACCGTACTCAGTGGTTTGAGAGCGAAAAGAAACATCTTGAACTGTCGACATCCAGGTTCGGGGAACGGATGGAGATCAAGATCCACACCTTTTTGATTACTTCATAACAAACAGCTCCAGCGACTATATCTTTGAACCATGAAATAGCTCATTTTTTATATACAGGGTGGCCGAAAATTACCCGTGCACCTACCTAAAATTGAATGACATTTCAGACAAGGACTGAGTCCTGGCGAACACAATTCAGATATTAAGTAGCCCGTATGAGGGCAATGCACTAGCTGTGACTTAGATTTCCAAGTGCTGGCTCGCTAGAGTAAAGGACTTCCAAACACAATCTTGCCGAACTGCCTTGGGAATTGGGAATCGCTTTAGCCCACATCATTTTTGTATACATCGAATATAACAGCTTGTTTAGCGTTGTCAAGCAGGACCTCTTCTTTTCACTCCAAGAATTTGGGATCGAAAGATTCTGTTGTGCTATAGCAGTGGCACAAAATAGAGTGCTAGTTTTGTAAGCGAGAAAATCGGGCTATGGCGTATTTTAGCTTCCGAGTGCGTATATCCTCGCTGATAGAAAAAAATCCAAAAACTGTTCAATAATTATTAATCAGCAGAGGTTCTGCAAACCTCCCTTAAAATCTGAACGCGAGATGATTCACGATAAAGTTTTAGCGTCAATAAATAGGTGCACGGGTAGTTTTCGGCCACTCTGTATTTAAGTGGAGAAAACCAATTCAATGACAAGTTTGTGGTAGAGAAATATTTTGGCAAATGTTATACAATAATTTGTGGCCCACCCTACATGTTAGCTGCGTAATTCTCCAAAACTATACCTCTGGAGATGTCGGATGAGGATCCAGTACAAATCATGCAACCAATCTCCTAGGTAGAATTTTTCATTGCACTACTTTGTCCCCTCATAAGTTTCCTGGGAATCCACAACCAGGCAATGCATTCCAGTGACATGAATGCCACTAAAAATAGGCTCGTTGTCTCAAGTGGCGCTTCAACACTAGTTCAACCTGGGAACTGAAGCAATCTCAGACATTTTTTGCTTGTGTGACGTGCGGTACGCGTCCTCGTTTCCTCTTTGTTACCCTCACAGAGTCTGGCTAACAAAAAAAGCTGAAAAAAGAACCGGTTCCATTTTGTAAGGAACGATTAAGGCTGACATTCTGAAGAAGGCGCCTTCGTTGATCGCCCGCGCCTCCTCGGCATCTTCTTTTGTGCAATTTTGTGCCACGTTTGTGTGAGGTCTGCTCCAAAAACAAGTCCTCCGAAGCTCAGTCGTATGTTGGAATTCAAAACCCTTCTATCTAACTGTTGTTGTTGTTAGAATTTATCTCTCCGATCCTAATTTTGAAAAGAATAGTATGGAAAAACTGCTGAAACTTCGTCATTCGCTCCTCTGGTGATGCAAAGGTGAAACCCAACCTTTTTTGGCTTGAAAAATGAAGTGCAAAGATGGCATGCAAGTGAAACAAACACTTAAGCACCTACTAAAACCAGTGAGCTGGTTCTAAGGCGTGCGTACAAAGGAAAAAGTAGCGATATGAACACCTTTGACACTTTTTTTTGCTTCACTCTACTAGTTAATCTTAGATTAGATCACTGTGACGACGTGAAACTACTCCACTCACTCCTTCATAGTTCTCGCACAGTCATCATCACCTTTAAGAGTCTCATAGTCGTTATGCAGACCTCATTTCCTATCGCTGGTTGGCGTGCGCCTTCCAAAATCCTCGCAAAAGATATGAGATAGCCCTTAAAAATTTCTCTTGTCATGTTTTAGCTCCTTACTTCAATAATTATTCTCGGAATACGTAATATAATACGATATTGACTTTTCCTGACTGCCTTATTCTCCAGCTTCTAGCCGTCAGGAACCCATTAACTATTTTTCTTGATTTCGTTTCCTTTTTCAGCCACACTCATGAGAATCGTCATCCTTGCCACATTGCTTCCTCTGATCAGAGCGGTACAGGATTGTAGAAGAACACAGCTGTTCTCGTTCGGTGCGAAGTTCAAATCTTCGCGATCACTGGGAGCACCATGGACTGAACATATCAACGCAATGAAGAAACTCGGAACATTCATGGAGCGGGAGACTTTTGCACATATTATGGTAAGTAGCAGCTCCCGATCTGGACGTTATCCAGTGGCAACAATCATAAGTGTTTCCCCGAAGATTGTGATGTACATCTTCAAAGGTGAAGGAGTTGTCAATATAAAGCTAGGCATATTATGGCCAAGAGACTCAGAACTTGACTTAGAATCTACTCAGGGACGTTCATGATACCCGCTAACTGAGGATGCAGGACAATATCTGACAACAGAATTGCATGAGTTTCCAATTCAAGGCGAGGCTTATATGGTTAGAGGGCTTGTCCAACATGATGTTACAGGCGGTACCTGAAATCTACTAAATGAATCACAGAAGATCTGAATTCCGACGTGATTTCCAACAACGACAACGGAGGAGGAAAGATGCTTCGGAACTGTGGCACGAAAATGGCAGTGTCATGCAAGATGATGTTGATAATCGTGATCAACGTCAGAAATTACGTCTCTGCGCAGAAATTGGGAGGATTCTACGAGATACCTTAACTACCCCCATGTCCACTGCTGCGTTGTAATTGTGCACCATACATGTGCACTTCCTCGTCATGTATCCTTGTCAAAAACGGGTGTAACTCCTAAAGACAAGATTCGGGAGAAGCGACAGTAGATTTGAAATCAGTGCCGCTAGCTGCACAAAGTAGCCGACAACTTGCTATGAAAGATGCGAAAGCTATGCCTCACTGCCGAAATCCTTCTCTTGTGGGAATCGTCAGAGGTCATCGACGTGAAATCTTGAGCTACTGTAAACCACTTAGCAGATTTCAAGTACAGCCCGTAACATTATGTTGGACAGGCTCTCTAAGCATATAAGTCTCGTCTCGGAGTAGCAGCCCGATTTCATATTTCGTAATTTCCTACCTTGTACACAAGACTAGGATACGTAAGATGTCAAAGGTGAGTTGCTAACATGGTTCCGCCGGATTCATGAATGCCAGCCCAGGGGGTACATGTTTCGAAGGGCATATCTTCCTCTCTTCCACATACTAGACAACAGAAATATAGGATTCTTGTTTCATAAACTTGAATGGTTGCAATCTCATTGGTGTAGCGCAGTAGAAGAACACTTGAGAAATTTTTCGCTGCAGTTTTCTTTGGGAACGTCGATGACCTTAACGCAAGACGACAAAAAGGTACAAAAACGTACTGCACAAAATGCTATAGTGAATATTGCTACCAATAACTCTAGGAGTAGCACTGGTTGGAAGTAAATTTATACAGCTCCAGAATTTTCCTTGAAATAATCTGCGCTATCCATGCTTCAGTTGGATTAAGCTCTACAGTGGGAAACTGAAGGCATGAGAAGATTGGGAATAATCCAAGAAAAACATACATCTGCTTTGAGAATTCCTACGAAAAAGGGAAATTTCATTGCTGATCATATCTAACCAAGTCTCGCCACTACAGCCACCTTTGAGCAGAGACTGTATACCTTTAGGCATCGCAAGACTTCAGACTGCTCATAGAAGGCTATATGCTTGCGAACAATCACAAGCTAGTCTCGTTCTACCACTTAATGGTGAGCCTTTTCGGAACTTTTTTTTTCGTTTTCCTGTGGCATCGAACGCTATCGTAATGCATCTTCCACAGGGCAAGTCGAAAGACAAGGTGGCACACTTCTTCTACAAAAGATGGCCGAAAGAACGTATTCTGTCACGAACGTATATACAATTTGCGAAGCTATGCAGGATCAGACGCCCCGTCACTGAAAAACTTGAACTTGTTGCTGAATAATAAACAGTTAAAAACCTTTGCCATCGTAGAAAAAATTATGTATTAAATAGAAATGAGACTAGCATTCGAAGACTTCAAATATGAGCTGTGTTTCAGCCTAACTACTTTTATCAGCAGTTCCTTTCTCTAGACTTAGCCGACAAACGGGATGGTGGGAAGGGTGGCGATTTGAAGGCTGCACCGAAGCTGGAGAGGAACTTAGATACGCGCAGCCGTCAACTAAGGATAAGTTAATAGTCATCGCACCAATTGAACCACTGTTCAGATATACAGACCATGCTCTGGATACGAAATTCAGAGGCCAATACTTTTCCGGATGGCCAACTCCCATCTTCCAGCGAAAATCACGCCATTTACGGAAATATCCCTCAAAGACTGGAACTCATCTCCAATTTTCTAAAGCCAAGACTTTGTAACTGAAGAATGTGAATTTTAAAAGAATCGTAGCTGATGGCATGAAAATTGGCATGTGAGAAGCAATAAGAACGATAATGTGTCAAAATACCAGGTAGGATTAAAGCATTTTATTTGAGAGATCGCAAGCACACATGCGGAAATAAATCAATAACTGAGATATGTACATAAATAAACAAATTGGTGAACAATTTCTTGGAAATTTTATGTTTCCGTCATACTCGCAGTACCCACATGAAGTAGTCGCGAGCATGTTTTGAAAAAAGTCTTCTGATAGTCCGGGCGAAGCATGGTAACCGCTCTACCGCTGGCAGCAGTGGCTGTCTGCGGCATAATTTCCACAACATCCACCCTATGTTAGAATAACTTATTGGAGATTATTCGGGGCTTAATGTTAAAGAATTACTAGGTGAAGAAAAACATTGATTCGAGATGGGTATCCAAGAAACTACGCACCAACCCAGTACATGTATTGTACAGGGTCCAGAAAAAGTATTGATAGTAAAACCAATCCCTACTGCAACGCCATGGCCACAACTACTACAACAATTTTTATTGAGTAAGATTGGGAACTAAGTAACAAATGATATTCTATAGTTCATTTTCGATTAGGTCTCTTCTTGTCTTGATACACTCGCGGAACGGTAGTGGAAGGCTTGCACGTGCGCCGCCCCAGGTAGTCCGCATGGAAACTTGTCCATTTACGGATTAGAGCAGCTTTTAAAGAAGCGATATTCTTGTGAGATTTAGCATAGGCTCTTGCTTGCAACAATCCGCAAGCAGAGTAATCAAACTGATCGGGACTGTTCGGTGGCCAATCTTCAGAAGTAATGAAATCGCGAAGATTTGCTTAGCACGCTGTTGCATTTGAAGAACCTTACGGATTGGTGCTGAACCTTGTTGGAACACTTATGGATTGTCGTCAGAATGAGTATTTAACCATGGGAGGACACAAAAAATGATTCTACACCATTTAAAAGACGCACAAAAACATTAAGATAAAAATATCGATACTTTTTCCGCACCCTGTACATCTCCATAACGAATTCTTCAGCGGAAAAAGCAGCTTTTGGCAACCCTATCACTTTAACCGCAAATAATAACATGAGAATGTACAGAATGAGCCAGTGAAAAAGGATAGTGATATGTACATCTATAAAATAATCTATAAAATACCATCCCTCAGAGGCTTCAGCTGAATTTCGCTTTTCCCATGTCAGGAAAACTAATGGGATCTGGCCAGCTAGACCGACACTGTGGACAGATTGCGTAGCAGAGTAGCCATTTGCGTATACACTGAAAAGAGCGAGGCCCATCAAGCTTCGTTAATAACCACCACAAAAAAATGCGAATTACGAAAATGTGAAAGATAACTAGAAACTTGTTGACAGGACAGGGGAACGTGGGAAACATAAAAGTGCAATAATTGCCGCAGGAAATCGTGACGTAATAATCAGACGAAATTTAAAAAAGTCACCTCTAGATGATATGGTTCACAGCAGTTCTTGCTTGGACATTGAAGTACTTTTCTATTTCTACCAATCCTCTCAAGGCAAATTTGACAGTCACGCTCATCTAACACGACAGATCGAGTCTGAAAATAAGAAAAAAATAATGCAGTTAACGTACAAGACGTACTGGTCGCTTACTAAATCACGTAACCTTGAGGGAAGGTCCCACTGGCGACCAAGCGTGGCGACGAGCAGAATGCTGACACACGCCTATCTGGAACTGCACATTGCATAGATTATTAATTGATGTGTTAAAAACTGCGTTTACAACAAAACAGTCAGGTCCAGCAACACCGAAAATAAATGGTTAATATTTCGAATGTCCTGAGAAAATAAGAACTGTAGTGCCTACAAATAAAGGCGTGAGATGAACGAGCACTTCACAGACATTTCTCAGGGAAGCCTTCTGGAAAGATGGTTGGCTTTTTTTCGGTGATTTAACCTGACCTTGGAATGGTAGGCGGTTCAATCCCTCAAAAAAAAAAACTGCAATATCTCATTTAATAAAGGCATTCATGTCAAATTTTGCAATCCTGGATCCAGAAAATTGTCCTCGACAGGAACTTTTTCCTCACTGCATTTTTGGATGATTACAACTTAACACAGAACTACACTTTTGTCTCCACTCTTACGAGCATAAGTTAAAAAACTTTTACAAAAAAGTTTTTAAAAAATGTAACTTGCGTTTAGTAAAACAACCGACCTGACGGGTCGTATGTGGTGATTCTCCAGAGGTGTTATTGTCACGAAATGAGGACGCGTTTGAGGTTTGCGGCCTACTGAAATATTTCTTCTCTACAACTGATTAATAGGTTGGAATAGACGGTAAGTGATGAACGTGGCAGACATTATAGCCAGATAGTTTTTCAAAAGCAATTTGAAGAAAAAAAAACGTATAGAAATCGTTGCAAAATCAAGCGTTATAAACGTATGGAAAGTGAAAGAATTACCCGGTGGCCTGCGCTCGATGTCCAACAGTGACAAGACTGGCAAGCGTAGTAGCAAGTGCTTCCTGCTCCAAATGTTTGGCGAAACTGTTCTGTGTATAAGAAAGAACGTTATTTGTTCAAAAATTCTATTCCGAAGAAGCAGTAAGGATCAAAATCACTGTATCACTTTAAAGATTTGAGGGAGCTGGCACTTTGGAACTAATTAACACTTCGGTAGTTGATGTTGGTAGAGAATCAGTGAGGATTCGAACATAATTAAGTGTGCAAATACTGAATAGAAATTCAAAGAACATTACCAAATGAGTATGTAAATAAGATTGCAGTGCCTATAGACAGGTAAATACTATTCAATAAGTATTCGCATTCAGGATACCTTCGCATAATAAATCTGGCCGCGCATGCGAGATACTGTGAAGATCCCCAATTTACGTATGAAGGTTTTCAGCAAAGACTCCGATTCGAAGACCTGCAAGATTGCAATACTATAACCATCAAATAGCGTGGAGAGATAAATTTTCTACACATTCGAGAACATTAAGAATGACACTCACTTTAAAGAATAACTTCTTCTGTGAGCGGATATCTCCACCAACAACAGTTTCTATAGTCTCTTTCAGTTTCGAAATTGGTTGTGGCAAATCTGTAGTATTGACCACCAAGTCTCTGGAAATAAAAATTCATCAAGCTTTGTGAAAGCTCAAAAGAAACAAAAAGGAAAAAGTGAAAAATTTGGGAAAATGTAAGGAATAAACAACCTGCAAAAAGGCTCGATGATTTGCACTAATGGTTGAACGATGTGCTCCTCTGTTGTCAACGACGGGAAGTATTCTTGTGTCTAATATCAAGGTAGACCGCAACGTGGTTCAAATATTTTGCGATCATATGGTACAAAATAAGTATGAATGCTCACCTCATCAATATTCATCGCAAACACATCATCCTCTAGTCCGCTCACAAAGGTGTCACCTTGCCTAAATAGCAAAGTATTCACAGCTGTTATAGCAAAAAAAAAAACTTACTATGTATGCATACCAAGGATTCCCATCAGAAACTGTTCTTCGGTCAGAGAGCGATTCGCTCCGCCCGTGCACGCCAGGTGAATGTGAAGTCGAATCCGAACGATGACCTAGAAATATGTCTCGATACTACGGGAGCCAAGTTTTGCGTTATAACTGGTTGACTTAAAATAGAAATGACCTCACCATCTTGGTCTCTCACATTACGTTGCTTGGCATTTTCATAGCTGGAATTCACAAAAAGAGGTAGATCCAATGATATTGAGACGCCCTGAATTGACTTGGATCTTGCTCAGATAGGAAACACTTACGAATATAAAAAAGAGAATGGACGTGAGAATCTTACACGACTCTTTTTCTGTTTATTACGTCTCGGATGTTGTTTGACCGGCTCATTCGCCACTGCATACTTCTCTGCAGCTTCTTCTTTGGGGCGTAGTAAAGGTACAGCTGAAGCAACAAAATCAAGAAATTTAGGAAGGCTCTGAGCATCATTTGCACGACGGAAGCAATAAGCCGTTACAAACCACGTGAGCAGGGAGTGAATTAAATCATGAAAATGCCTAAGTTCAACCTCACCGTTCAATTCAGGAGCAAGAGCTACTCTCGGAGAAGTGTCAGCAACATGATCGTCCTCAGCAGTTGCTAGTGCTGTGAGCTCAGAAAGCGTAGAATCCGTCTGGTGCTCCGGATTTGGATAATTTTCTCCGTTTTCAGGTGGATGAGAGTCGATCGCTGAACCTTTAAACACAAAAAAAAATGATGGCAAGGAAGTTATGAAGGCAGCTGCAGTAAACAATGTCAGAGAGCTGATGCGGACAAATCAAACCCATCTGGTGCTAATTGAAAACGATACACAGTCACAATAATCATGAGCAGACTGCCTCCACAAACTCTGCCATGAGCTTAGTTAATAATTGAGGAGAGTGAACTCAGAAAAAAGAAACTAATGATCACAGCAATTACATGAAACCACCCTTTGTTATTTTATTTGCAGAATTCGGGGAACACTCAGAGCTAACCCAACAGTTCATTATAAGCAGGCAGACAAAGAAAAGCAAATTGAAGAAAACAGGGTAAATGTTTCATTCCCTACGAGATACCGCAAAATCAGTAAGTTGTAAATGGACAACTAGTGCCACTACTAGTAGAAACTATTCGAAGTTGATGCAATTATACTACACCTACGATGACACTTGGAGATTCAATGACATGTTGCTACCTCTTTTTGAATTTAGTAGAGTTTCAAAATCACCTTTCTCTCGAGTTTTCTCTGTACTTTTGCATCTTTTGCCCTTATGTTTATGTTTCTTTGAAACAGCATCTCCTTTGGGTTGATGTTTGTCACGACATTTGATGTACTGTAAAAAAAAGATAAATGACGAATCAAAGAAATTTAGAGAATTAGAGGAACTACCAGCTCTCGAGAATTGTCCATGTTCCATTGGTGAATGGTGTGAAGTACAGCGGAACAACCGTCTGTGAAACATCGAGCATCCTAAAGTGCTCTAACAGGCCACGTGAAGCACACAGTTCACAGCCAGTTCTTGGAACAAAATTACTCTGATTGTGAAAAATATTTCTTTGGATGTATTTATGAGACTGCGGCAGAATTGGCTCAAAAGACGTGAAATTCAGAGAAGAAGTGACAGTATTTAATACCTTACAGCACTCGACATTAGAAAGAAACCTGCAAATCTGGTGTCACCTTGCGCATCAAGTTAATCCACGGAAAAATGAAGCCCAGTCCTTGTGATGGAAGAGAGAAATCAATCCAAATATTTACAAGATTATAGGACTACCTTCAATTCTTTCTTCTTCTTTATATTTTGAGAGGTCATTCCATTGTGAAGGCAATGCTTGTGAATGAATAGCTTACAGTCTTCTACACACTCGACCTATAATAAATTTGATAAATATTGTAGCAAATAGAGTGACTATAAACTTATCAACACATCGTGGTATAGTCCATTTCACCCGAAAGGTAGTTGGAAAGACTTCAGATAGAAAAAGGGCGCAGCAAAATGCCATGAATTGGAGAGAGTGAAGAGAAAAGGGGGCAATGGGCACGTACACCCAACTATCCTCTCGTTTTAAATAAGCAATAAACAATCACGTTTGCTGCATTCAACTCTGGCAACCCAGTGCAGTGCGTTGTATGTTAGATAGGCTTATTCAAAAACTGCACCAAATTTGTACTACAGCGCAAAAATATACTGTTCTGCAAATGCTATGACAAGAAAAGGCATTTCTATAAAAACATTTAAGCTACATTACGGACGAGTAAGGCAAGGTAAAAATCCAGCAGTCCAATTTGCCGTGTCGGCCGCTATAATACCTCGTAATACACTTCCTCCTTGGGCTTAATGTTCGACTGGCAGCAAGAGCATTTTATTGGAGCTATCACTTCAGGTTCTGGTAGCTGTATGGGTGGCCTTTCAACTTCAAGCGCAGGTCTGAACATCTAACAGTTACCATATTTTACAGCAAGACGATTAGTTAAAATGATCATACTCTGCCACTAGTGAGGTTGGAGGTTTCACACGACTACGAAGTTTTCTGAATTTTCTTGGTTCCTCCGGGATTCCTGATTGTGAGATCGAACTGAAAACCGAGTTGTAAGGCTGAAAAAATGTCAAGGGTTTGTCAGTACACGAAACTGCTCCTTTTTAAACGGAATATCCACCAAGGAAGGTTAATATATTGCATTGCATAGCATACGCAAAACATACCTTTTGGTAATGTTTGGACGCACATCCACAGTTGCCGAGACTGGCTGTGCACTTGGTTTAGTGGAATCCAACGATATAACATCTGCGTTGGGAGGCTCTTTGCTTCTTCCACGCAGGAGAAATCCCTTGCGTATACCGCTAAAACGACAGGAGTCGCTCACTTCGACCAGGGGGACAGTGACTACACAATCTGCATTATGAAAACATACAGTTCTTTTCAAAAAAGTAGACGGATTGCGCGTGCGGTTTCATATCGCCGCGGCCGCAAAATTGTGGCGGGACCCATCGACCCTCTCATTTGGAGCGTGCTCCTTCCGCATCCATCGCTCAGGTCTCACCGCGTTTCTGTAGTCGCGGAATCCGTCTCTTTTTGAGAAGAACTGCACTTTAGCTGAACATTACAATAATTTGGTTGGACTGGCCAGATGCGGCATAAAATAAAAACCTTTCCTAATAAAATAAAACAACCATAAAATACCAATAAAAAGTAACAACAAAATAACGCAAATAAAAAAGCACTAAAACAGAACCTTAATTCACTCCGAGAAATCCCTTCACTAGAGGCTGGTGCTGTGTGAGGCTTTGTGGATCTTTTCTGTTCTGCAGGTGTTTGTCTCTTCTTGTTTAGAAACCCTGACTTCAATCCGGAAAAAGCTGAAAAAGAAAACGAATTTCTAAGGATTACTGGGGGCTAGAAACTGATGAGAAATACACGGTCCTAATAAGCGAGGGAACTCACTCTTCGCGCTGGAGGGCGAATCATTTTTGGGTGGAGGTGAATTCTTCCGAGATGGATCATCTCTCTGGAAATAACTAAATCATCCGAATGACGGAAGGTGCAAGAACATGCATTTTGCAATTACAAAGCGAGCTTTAACGGTCTCAAGGTCTCCATCCAGAGCCTCATCCCACTTCTCATCGAATGGACAACGCTTGGGACATCGGCAAAGCGAACCACAGCAGACAGTCCGAGGTCCGTCGATTGGAATGAGCTCCTGCGCTCCTGAGCTGGAATAGAAACTCATTAGTGCAGAGGAGCAATTTTATTTTTGCAAGAAAAGACTTGAGACAAGACAAGAAAGACTTACAAAAGCGAAATATCAACTCCACTGAAACCAACTCCTTTGATGCAGAAGGGACTGTCAAATCCAAAGTTCTGAAAGCCAGAGGTTTCTTTTTTTCATTGACGCTAACGCTTCCATGCCATATACGACCTCACCCCGTTCTGTAGAAGTGCATGCATAGCTTTGACGGCGTCTCAATAATCAATGGTGTTGGGCTTCGCAGTGATGAATCACCGTGCCGATTCGGACCCAAACGTTTGTCAATAATCGATTTATCGACAGTCGACACTGTCACACTGCTGTATTCGGTGACAACTGGTTGTCGCTGCAATTAGAAATCTACATCAGAGCTTTAACACACCATAAATTCGTGACCATTAGGGTAAAATCAGACGGTCAGACGGTAAAATTCGAAATCAGTGTAATCATGCCAGTCACCAAGGAAAATAGCTGAAAATGAGACTGAGAAGCTGAGAACGCGAGGAAGTGTGTGGGAACTAAAGAGGACGATGAGAAAGGCAGGCAATATGCACAGTTATAGTATGTTTCACCAAGGAACATAGTTGTGGAGACACTGGAGAAAAAGAGAACGCGAGAAATAGTGCCGTCCTCGCAGAGACAGGCGAGAAATGCAGACAATACAGGGTCTTTTTCCGGGAGTAAAATCGGTGCAATTACGGACCCACTACAAAGGCTACGTGCGAATTGCTGGAACCTCCGCTTTCACGTGGTCTTTCGACTGAGAATTTGATCTATTGGAATGGATCAGATCGCGCGCGGTGTTTACTCCCGGAAAAACACACTGTAGGTACAAATACTTAACTATCGCTGTTTTTGAAACGGGCTATACTCAACTGTTGTCGCATTTGAAACAGCCTACATCACGAGAAACTCCGGAAGAAATTCAAGCTGGTGCTCGATTTCCCGGAATACTTAGTTTCATCGGGGAAGATGGTTGCAGAAACGTCACACAGAAAGAGAGCATTGGAAAATGCGTAGAAATTGGAGATGATGAAAAGAAACATGGGAAATGTGTGCGAGCCTTCAACTATCATCACGTTCGAAACAGACCATATTTGGCACAATAGCTGACGAATTCTGACCTTTAGCTCCAAACAAGGACTGGCGTTGTCACTGGCCGTATGTATACGCTAGCGCACCGCACCCGCGCCATGTGACCAGAAAGCAGGCTCTCGGACTGTATTGTCCTTGTCACCACGGAACAAGCGTCTGCAGCAGCACGGCCACGGCGGAGGCCGCCGCGCAGCTGCGGCGCAACACCGCCGCGAGGCTGTTGCGAGCGGCGTGGCGGGCACTTTGCCAGCCTTGCCAGCCTGCTGATTTATCGATTACCTCATTGCCGCCGGATTTCTGTTTTTGTTCGTTTTTCTTAGAGTTTTTCACATTTTCTTTTCTGTCTCATTAATTTTTCATCCATTCCAGGCCAGAAGGGATGTTGAGCTAACATCACTTCATAGTGCAAACCATTTATGTTTATTTATGCATGTTTGCTGGTATCAAGTCACGATCCAAAGCACAAATACGCATAGAAATTTCAATTCACCTTCATTCGACTTCATCCCACCGAAGGCAAGGTCTAAGCGATTGTCTTATTCACTTCTAACCCTTTAAAAATTGCATCCTCTATAAGAATGAACACAGCACTGAGAAATGGATTTATTGTCCTATGAAACACTTCCAAGCAGGAAATTTCTGGTGCAGCTATGCCGACTACAGGAAGCTCCAAATGTATGCAGTCAAGAGGGCGTGGCCACGGCGCGGCTCCTTGATCAGACACACGCGCTCTCTATGCTGCCTCTGGCTTCTCTGACTCTGCAGCCAACCAGTGGCACCATGCCGAGCGGCTGTGTCTCTGTCTAAAGCCGCGTCGTGGCCACGTCCCTCTTGACTGCGGACATTTGGAGCTTCCTGTATGTTGAATTCCGACGAATGCAAAAGAAAGAAGTTTTAGAGATCACCAACAGTGGCATTCTAATGCTTTGTCAAATTTTGAAAACGATGAATAGACAAAATATCTCACGAAGAGCTGTAAAAAGTCAGAAAGTAAAAATTGTCATCGTTTTTCATTCTTCTGGCCTGGAATAGATGGAAAATCAACCAGACAGAAAGAAAATGTAAGAAATCTGAAGGAAAACGGACAAGAACAGCGGAAATCCGGTCGCAATTAAGTAATCGATATAGTCTGTCCGAAACGACGAGTCCGCCCACACACGCGAAGTCTAGAAGCTGCCACGTTTGCCAGCACTCCACGCCATCATCCCTGATCTGCGTATCACGTTTCATCATTATCTTCATGGTACTGACCAATGATTTGGCTATGACGTGGACGACGTGGCAGCCAACAGGATCCGTCCCAGCCGCGCCGCCTTTCGATCCCCGCGTGCGTTGGCGGACTCGTCGTTTCGGACAGACTATAAATCATCCGGCTGCCAAAGCTTGCAAAATGCCCGCCACGCCGCCCGCAACAGCTTCGCGGCGGTGTTGCGCCGCGGCTGTGGGCGGTCTCCGCCGTGGCCGTGCTGCTGCAGACGTTTGTTCCGTGGTGACAGCGACTTCACCGGGGAACATACAGTCCTTGTTGAAAAGATAGACGGATTGCGCGTACGGTTTCGTACCGTTACGGCCGTAGAATCGCTGCGGAACCTAGTGGACTTTCTCACTTAGAGCATGCTCTCTCCGAGTCCATCGTCCAGGTCCCACCGCGATTTTGCAACTACGGAATCCGTCTATCTTTTTGAGAAGGACTATAGTTGTGAAGATATTAGGTTGGTGCGAAATTAATTGCCGTTTTGGGGTATGCTCAAATGAACTTTTCTCTCCTGTGGAATTTGAAGAATTTGAAGACAGTTTCTGTTACCTTTCAAAAGGATTTTTCATCCTCTTTCAAATTCCGCCTGAATATTTTGGCTAGTTCTTTTCAGCACCTTTTTGTGGAGCCGCGAACAATGATGAGCCGACACGATTTTTGGGTGGTCATGATTAATAACTTCAAACTCGATCACTCTGAATCGAAGGTATCCGGGGATCTTGCATTTGCTCTATCCTGGAATCGCCTTCCTAACGGGCAGTGAGCAGGGGTTTGGGATGTTTTCTTCCTACGATTTGAAGCTCAAATATAACTATGGTCGTGGACGCAGGATGTCGCAAGACGATCAGGCGTTGAAGATAGCCGTAGGGCCTAAACCGGATCTTACCATCTGGATGGTAAGAGCAGGGCTGGACGCTCACTATACTACTGTTTCAATGGATCTGACTTTAATCGACAGGGTACGAAAGATGCGGACGTGAGCACCACACGGTCTGACTGATGACCAGCTGACTTAATTTTTCGTCAAAAAATGTCCCATTTCTAGGCCATGTACTTATTGTAGATGAGGCTCGGTTTCTGTACAATAACAAGAAATGCGAGTGGATATGGGTAGAGAAGTGTTCCTACTCCTACGTTTTCCTAAACCAAATCTTCTCTCCATGGCAGTTGTATCAGGAGTTTTGCGTCGATTTAATGGTGATTGACTGCATCCTTCTACAACCTGGTCGAGCATTGATAGCAAGAGTCCTATTATTGTAATTTCGAGTTGATCTCCGAAAATCTGCCGTATATGTGGCTGGCAGTGGCGAACAGAATCAAGTTTTCCCCTGCTCCAGGGTAGCGCCAAGCCTCTTTCGTGAAAACTCTCCTGGCAAGAACTGGTGCAGTAAGGAGTCGAGGTTCTCATTCATTCATCTCATTGATAATTGCTTTCCCTAAATGAATATCACTTTTCCCGGGTCACAGATGCAAACCTATGATGGCAGCAGATTGCTGATCTAGAGCATGCCGAAATCGCCCTCCAAAAGTTTTTAGATTTTTGTGATCTCAATTTTCATTATATAGGCATACCGTTCTCACCATATTGTTGAGTAAGAGCGAATTAAAAGAGCATTAAATTGATGAAGAACGTTGGGTTTAAGGCAAGTTATAATGCTTTGAACTGGACTGTTCGTTTCGGCAATTAATTTCGCACCAACCTAATACAGTGCGCGTCAAAACTTTGCGCCCACGCTAAAAGTTCGTTGTCTCAGTCGAGGATCACGCTTTCTCGAGTAATGGCGTTCACTATCGTTTTCAGCGTGCTTGAATACCCCGGAAACTTTCATCAAGTCTTTTCTAGGTGGTTCCCTAATTTTTTTATTCGTTTTTGAAAGGTAAATGTGGCGATTCAAAACTTTACGCCCACCCTTGAAAATGTCGATTACGGAGGGCACGAATTGCAAACAAGCATGCAAATGATGCGAACTGATGTAGTAGCGCTCGAGAAGACCTTAGGAAACCTTATGGAGCATTTAAAATCAATGCCAAAGGTGTTTCACCTATTACTGACTGAGCAAGCCCTCCCCCGAACAAGTGCGAACAAAACAAAATTTTTTGAAGACCTTGGGTGGTCGCAGACACTTAGCCAATATTTCCATGAATAATCTTATTACGTATAGACAGAAAAGAAATCCTAGAGAACATTTCAAGGTCGACATGATTGCCATATCACCCGTCAGAGCCTTCTGCTTCACAGTGTCGACCGAGAAAATCCGCACTAAATTCTTATACAGTTTTCAAATTGACTATTCCCTTCGCATATCAGTATTTGAGGACATTTGAACTAAGAAGACAATGCCTGTTCTCCGGCAGACACCACATCACCCTTGGGGTCGAATGATTTTACTAGGCACAACATGAATAGCTTGTAGGCTTGGGCGGCATTTTTCATAGTGTTTATTAACATGCAAGATTTCACTCATAACTTTGAATGCGCTGTTCATTTATGGGAGTAGAAGACAGGCAACGCTTTTTCTGGCGAATCTTGCATTGCTTTAGGGATTTATGAGGAAAATGAGAGGTTTCTTTTTTGCCGCAACTTTGGCGGTTGAATATCGATAGTCAGGACAGACCACTAACTTCGGAATTGCGCACACGAGATTTCGATGGACTCAGCGATTCATAGCAGTGCTCTGTAAAGGCATTTGCTTTGATATTTCCTTCAGGACAGCGTCCTCAACTCCGCCAGGATCACGATTTCGGGCAACTTTCTCGGCAGACACTGTAGAGGAGAAGGATTACACGGATGATTTTCTGATTATTTGCTATTTTCGCCCTGAGGGCGGTGAGGACATGGTTACTGGAGTCCCCCAATATGCTAAACACGAATATGATAACCATTTTGCGCGGAACATCGAATTATTGGCATTATTGATTTTTCGCCATATTCGTCCACGGGCCGGTGAAGACGTGTCTACTGGGATTTTCCATTGCACTGTACACGAATATGACAACTATTCTCCGCGGATATATCGACTCAGTAACTTCTTTTGTTCTTTCCTCGCTTTTGGAAAGGGATGGGGTAAGAATGTGTTCACTGGATCAATCGAAAACGCTAGACCTTAAGTACGAATATGGCAACTGCTTTCCATGAATTTGACACTGAAATAACATTACTGACTTTTCGCTCACTGGCCGGTGGAAGAGGGTTACATGAGCCTGCTATTACATATGTTTACCACCAAAATTAGAGGCATCCGCAATGAATTTGTCGGCACTAGCAATTGTCCTCATTGGTGTGAAATTGCTGGGCTAGTAAAACACCCGAAGGAAGCCGGGTATGCCGTCTAGTTATCAATATAACCCATATTTCCCTCCACAGATGTTCCGATGTGTATTGGCGATTCCATCAATTTTTTAGTGCCATCCAGGCTGCCCTGGATCCTGATTCAAACCAACATTTTTTTAGAGGGATGGTATAAATATGAACATTCAACTGAACGGGAGTGTTTCAGGAGAGCGTGACGATGCTGCCAATCTGGAAGAAATTATGGGCACGCAAGTTGGTATGGCTCAACTGCTGAACATTTTCAGTGAGCAAGCGATGAAGATCTCGATAAGATCATTACCACAGAAAAAAAAACGGAAAGATAGCACCATTATCACCAACACCATTATCACAAAAGCATAAGTCTACTTCTTCCACCATCTCTTTCATCTTTGCCGGTCGTTACTTTACGATTGCAGATCACATCTGAAACATCACAGACTACTTTCATTTCTACACTACATACTACGGTTACACAAAAACTCGATGAATCGTTCATTTAAAATATTCTATTTCACTATCCCACCCAATACTACCTTACACCGACACAGAATGCCAACTGTCAAGCTGTTCTCGCTTTTTCTAAATAAAAATAAGAATTATTGCATAACTTTTTCACAAACCCAATATTTAGGGAGCTCTAAAAACCCTTTTCCGTTTCGCTGAGCGTAGCACTTGACAGCAAATTTACTCGTGCTCGATGTACATGAGAAAGATGATTGTGTAAGCACGGAGAGCTATTTTGGGTTGAGAAAACGCAAATGTATTATGAATTTCAGGTTTGTTGGATGTTTTTCACTAGCATTGTCAAAATTGGAGGCTAAGCTGGGCCCATAAATGCGTGCTCGTTGGAGGAGTTGCATCGTTCGCAGAGATGAACCGATTCTGTCTCCTCCTCGCCTTCGCCTTCTTCATCCAGAGGTATGTGCAACAAAGACAATAGCGAATGTGACGCCCGTTCCAATATTGTATACAGGGTGACAACGAAGTCTTCGGCAAAACTTTGCAAGCCATAGAAACGCCTGCAGGTTGAACAAGGACACCAAATATATGAGTTCACTCAATGTATGAGTTTCGGAAACCACTAGTTAGATTTTGTACAAACCTCCAGCTTCTCCGATAGAGACCTCACAACCCTCAGGAGTAGCATGACCCTGAGCTCGCACATCCTCAGGGTCATTTCAACCCTATTACTCTCATAGGGCTTCAGCGATAGATCCCATAATTTTATAGGAACAGGGTAAAGGTCTGCGCTATAAAGGAATTTTACAGTTATATCCAGACAAGTTGGTATCAGGAAGTATGAATAATATCCCATGAACTTGTCATAGTTACCAGAGTGACCTCTCAATCAGTGTCTTATGGATTTTTTCTTGAAAGCAGTTACGAAATTGCTTTAAAAGGCACTTGTAAAGGCATATTGTGTGCGGATGGGACTTAGCAAGAATATGCAATCACAGGTTCCTTCATTGCTAGTTTAAGCACTGCCTTCACCTCTGCGTTCTCGCTAAAACTGCAAAAGATGACTAGTTATCGTTTTTGCTCCATGGATCGACAACAATAGGAAATATTGCTAGCAATAAAACTGCCTTCACTTAAGGTCATTTCCAAAAAATCATTGCCATTCAATGTGTTCTCTACAAAAAATTTCCAGGTAAGAAATAGTGGCTGACCTCATCCTGCGGCCGAAGCAATTTGCACTTTTAGCAGAATATTAGGACTGCACTGAGCATCGTTCGCGACATCTTTTATGTCAGTTATCTTTTCCAGGAGAGAGTTACTCTAACGATTGCAGCGGGATGTTGTTATGTTGGGTGTTTCCTTTTAGAAAACACCTGGGTGATTGCTGTAGCTTAGAAGACGTAGAAGATGCTCATTTCTAGATAAATTAAACGCATTCGCGACCTTACGCTTCCAGCATGGTGGGCCACGTGGGAGCGTCAGCTTCGCCGCGCTTCGCGGATGACAGTGATTTTCTGCGAAACTGCATAGCTCCTAAACGGTTTGGAGGTTAACTCTTATTATGTTCAATATAAAGAGCTCCTACATGGTGCGTTTTATGAGTAGAAACACAGATCCTCACGTGGTCAAGTCTTTTTCATTTGTGATAGCGCTGGAAGTCCAAATCGTTATGGTTCGGGCACAATCAGGTTGTAACAGGAAAAAAGTGCGTAAACGTTCTATTCCTATTTTGTAAGCACAATATTAAGCTCATAGAGTGCACCATTTGTTCCCCTGACCGTTAATTTCTAATTGCTATTACTACTTAATGCTTTAGAAGGAGTGCGGTGAAAATTTCCGTACAACTCTGCTGTATTTGGATGATTCACGTTTCTGATTGCGAAATCACACTCGCTTCATCAGTGGTTCTCCCATTCTGCTTTAAAGATCAAAGATATTCCGTTTTCGTTGCAAATTGGACGTCCTAATTGAAGATTTCCATGTTGTACACATACATAAAAAAGGAACCCCGAGCCAGAGCGCCGCTTCGCGGCGCTCTGACTCGGACCCGTGTGCCACGTTACCTCAGGGCTAGGTAAACTCTGAAAAAAAGGAACCCCGAGCCTGAGCGCCGCTTCGCGACGCTCTGACTCGGACCCGTGTGCCACGTTACCTCAGGGCTAGGTAAACTCTGAAAAAAAGGAACCCCGAGCCAGAGCGCCGCTTCGCGGCGCTCTGACTCGGACCCGTGTGCCACGTTACCTCAGGGCTAGGTAAACTCTGAAAAAAAGGAACCCCGAGCCAGAGCGCCGCTTCGCGGCGCTCAGACTCGGACCCGTGTGCCACGTTCCCTCAGGGCTAGGTAAACTCTGAAAAAAAGGAACCCCGAGCCTGAGCGCCGCTTCGCGACGCTCTGACTCGGACCCGTGTGCCACGTTACCTCAGGGCTAGGTAAACTCTGAAAAAAAGGAACCCCGAGCCAGAGCGCCGCTTCGCGGCGCTCTAACTCGGACCCGTGTGCCACGTTACCTCAGGGCTAGGTAAACTCTGAAAAAAAGGAACCCCGAGCCAGAGCGCCGCTTCGCGGCGCTCTGACTCGGACCCGTGTGCCACGTTACCTCAGGGCTAGGTAAACTCTGAAAAAAAGGAACCCCGAGCCAGAGCGCCGCTTCGCGTAACGTGGCACACGGGTCCGAGTCAGAGCGCCGCGAAGCGGCGCTCTGGCTCGGGGTTCCTTTTTTTCAGAGTTTACCTAGCCCTGAGGTAACGTGGCACACGGAGCGTGAGGTCGCGAATGCGTTTAATTTATCTAGAAACCGAGCCAGAGCGCCGCTTCGCGGCGCTCTGACTCGGACCCGTGTGCCACGTTCCCTTTTTCACCCTCAGGGCTAGGTAAACTCTGAAAAAAAGGAACCCCGAGCCAGAGCGCCGCTTCGCGGCGCTCTGACTCGGACCCGTGTGCCACGTTACCTCAGGGCTAGGTAAACTCTGAAAAAAAGGAACCCCGAGCCAGAGCGCCGCTTCGGTAACGTGGCACACGGGTCCGAGTCAGAGCGCCGCGAAGCGGCGCTCTGGCTCGGGGTTCCTTTTTTTCAGAGTTTACCTAGCCCTGAGGTAACGTGGCACACGGAGCGTAAGGTCGCGAATGCGTTTAATTTATCTAGAAACCGAGCCAGAGCGCCGCTTCGCGGCGCTCTGACTCGGACCCGTGTGCCACGTTCCCTCAGGGCTAGGTAAACTCTGAAAAAAAGGACTCTGGCTCGGGGTTCCTTTTTTTCAGAGTTTACCTAGCCCTGAGGTAACGTGGCACACGGGTCCGAGTCAGAGCGCCGCGAAGCGGCGCTCTGGCTCGGGGTTCCTTTTTTTCAGAGTTTACCTAGCCCTGAGGTAACGTGGCACACGGGTCCGAGTCAGAGCGCCGCGAAGCGGCGCTCTGGCTCGGGGTTCCTTTTTTTCAGAGTTTACCTAGCCCTGAGGTAACGTGGCACACGGGTCCGAGTCAGAGCGCCGCGAAGCGGCGCTCTGGCTCGGTTTCTAGATAAATTAAACGCATTCGCGACCTTACGCTTCCAGCATGGTGGGCCACGTGGGACACGGGCGGTGCCTTGAAGGCAGCGTCCCACCTCAAGATCGTTTTTGAGATTTCAACGTTAAAAGAATTTCTAGGGGATGTTGAACACAATGGTACACGTGACACCATGTAAGTGAGACAGTTTCTCTTCTGTTATGGAGCTGATGAAGAACACTCACGAGGAATATGAATTTCCTCAAGAGGTGCTCTTCCTGGAGCGAACTATTCGGAAAGTTTCTTAGTCCCGCCCCCGGCTCCGCCCAAAGATTCCTTTAAAAAATGGGACTCAGAAATGAGGTTTTTCAGCAGTCTTGCATGGAATCAAGTGTATCATTGTGACTGTTGTGAACGCGCCTGTCTCCGGATACACAAACCTATTCCTACTCAAGAGTCTTCTCCTTCGACTCTAACTCCTTCTACCCTCCCTCACTCACGAGGGTTAACTTGTTACTGCTGCTGTAGCACACCAGTCAGAATATTAGATTTATTATTTGAGAATACGGTAGGCGGGGCGGTTGCGGCTTCGGCTGACTTCTCCTTGGATGCCCCTAAGGCCTCAAACTACGGCCTTATATGCAGCTCTGCTTCCCGTCATCGCCTTAACGTGCGATCAATCCAGACGGGAGATCTCCACGCCACCTTGGGAGATCATCAGCCTCTTGGCTGCCGATAACAGAGTTCCTCCTGGCAACAAGCCATCAGCCACAACAGTGATCACCAGCTCCTGGAGATTCTTTTACGTTGAAATCTCATAAAGGATCTTGAGCTGGGACGCTGTCTTTGAGCACGCGTTTGTGGTCAACCGGTTGGGCACGCGATACCACGTGCCGCACCACGCGTGTCAACCGGTTGAGCATATTGTCGCGAATGTGTTAAAGGGTTTCAGTAGTTTTCAGAGCAGAAAATGAACAGCGGTTAGGAGAAATCGAACATTTTACCACGCTTTCCGGGAAATGAGCAACCGCACTTTCGCACTAGCTTACTTTCTAATGCTGCCATTTTACTCACAATCAGAGACTTTGGCACGGTGTCGAATATTAGGGATATGTTGGCGGCGACGTATGCATCACAACCGACAGCATTGCCACTAATTGTCTATTGAAGCTCCCAGGGAAAATTTCTGTGTAACTTTTGGCCAAAGACTTTGTTGTCACCTTGTAGTGTTTCTCTATAGTTAACAAAAGTCGGATTAACTTTAAAATTTTTTCACATCTACAAAAGGCAATCTTTCTGTCCATTGAATTAAATCACATCAATTAAACTATAATCTTTGTTGGTTTTTATGCGCTTTTGATTGTTTGTCATCTGTAAGTAGATGGAGTAAAATTGCAGGTCCTCGGCGAGCTTCGAGCACGAACACCACGGTTTGCGGAATTTCGTTGACATTTCTTCGAAATTTTTTTAAAATAGCCCATTCTTGAAAGATTGTTTGAGTGCACTCATCGAACAAGGATAATGCTTCAGCTGCAGTCTCAGAAATTAGTTGTCTAGACTGCAATGACTTGTCACAGCTGGTCAGAGAAGCAGACCATGATAGTTGGAATGCGAAGAAAATTTTGTTCTCTTTTTTGGAACGATTTGTTCACTGTATGCTTGAAAGAATTTTGATTTTGATTTTTGGGATTTCCATATTGCGGAAGAGCAGGAAAATCAAAATTTGGATGTCGAGAGTAATACAAGAGCGAAAAATGATGAAAGATGTGTCCTGAGAACACCCAGCTACAGCAGAATTCCCAAGATTAAAATAATTGGAGTCATAAGTCAAGTTAGGTTCGTGAGTGTTAATTTGGGTGTTAATTTGATAACTTCGATAGTTACTAGTAGCACATTTGAAATGAGTTATTAATTGCCTACCCTCCTAGGTCTACTCTTTCTAGGGGCTTCATAGATAGAGCACTACGGAAACCACTCTCCATTGCAGAGGTTCCAATGGTTGCGGAAGTCCCCGCGGTTGCGCAAGTCCCTGCGGTTAAGGAAGTACCAGCGGTTAAGGACGTACCAGCGGTTGCTCACGTTCCTACCGTAGCCCATGTTCCAACGGTTGAGCATGTTCCTTCAGTAGCTCATGTTCCCACGGTTGCGCATGTTCCCATGGTTGTACGTTTCTCAAATCGACAAGTCCATCTTGTAGATCATCTTTTTTTTTGAAAAAAAGCTCTGTATTTCCAGCATGAGCACCACGAGCACCATCCCATTGAAATCTTCCATCACGCCGATTCCTTCCACAGCGGTAAGTAATCATTGTGGGAGTGTTAATGGAACACAGTGGGTCCATTGGATTACATTACTTTTTCAGAGGGTGGACACTTTGGTGAAGAAGACATAGGTTTCCCATTCAAGAAGCGAAAGCTGGCCGCAAAAGCACACAAAAAGAGAAGGTTGGCTGCAAAGGCATACAAGAAGCGAAAGTTGGCTGCAAAGAAAACAGCTCGTAAGCACAGAAAACATCACACAAAGAGGAACTAATGACGTCTCATACCACATTGGTAAGACGCCCGAGACGCTCGTATTTGTTTAGATTATTTACTGTAGATTACTAGTCTTCCTTGATAAAACGGAATAAATTTTCGATGGGTATATAAACAAAACCATACTTCGAGGGCATTTGTCTTGAATAATTGAAGCAGTCGTACCTAACCTGCGTGATAATGAGACTCTAATTACTAGTGCACAACATTTTAACTGCACATATTCTACGTGAGCGATTCAAACCATTCAAGCCAGATAGCTCAGCCTCGTAAGATGATACCGGTGGGTAATGAACTATCATGTTTAACTACCTAGAGAACGTGTACCCGATTTCTTCGCTAAATACTATGATTATCTCATCAAGTACGCGATTTTCGGATTTTCCCGGGGAACAATTCTATTTGTTTTCGATCGACAAGATCAACAGCAATGCACGGCTTTGCACGTAAATCTTTCCCAACAGACTCCATCCCGAAAAAAGGGTTGAGAATCAATTTTGGGACATTTTATGTACTAGGTTGTTGCAAAATGTATGGCGGATATGCGAACAACGAGCTTAGTTTGGCAAGAGTTGTGGTTTTAGTTCCGAACGTTCGTTCGTTACCTGACCTCTCGATCTTATCCATGGCACTCCCTCCACATTGAAATGAGTGGCGATGTTCCGAACGCACACACTGGTTTGAAAGCTTATTTCTTCTTCTTTCTGCCGAAGTCGCAAACAACTGTCAGGAAATTTGCGCAATTGTCTGCGCAAGTCTCATGCGTGAAATCACCAGTAAAAAGTTAAAAAATAATAGAAATGTACGATCATTACACAATACATCTGCGCAGAATGACCAATGTATTCGTCGCCTTGCTGTTAAAGAACGCCTCCGAGCATTCCTGGATGCAGCTCGCTGTGCCAGTTTCAACAGTGAAGCGCCGCGTCGAAAGTAGAGAAGGAACTCACCTCCCCTTCATTTGCCGCGGGGAACTCGCACTTGCCCTACGCTCAACTATAAGGCGCGGCGCAACGCATCAATACTGTAAAAAATGAGCTTTTATCGTCTGGTGTTGCACAACAGTGCAAGACTACGCTTCAGACGCTCAACAGTGACGCAGAACAGTGCAAAACTACGCTTCACTCCAGACGTTCTAAGGAAATGCAAGCAAAAATGGAGATTCTCCTTCATGCACCTTACTCAATGCAATCTTTCCTTAAATATGACCGCGAATTCAAATGGAGTACATATATGAGAGGAAGAATAGGGCGTGAAAATATGTCAGCTCGAAACGGTTCTGCGATCTTGCTGGCTCCGAAAAGCTTGACTTTGGAACTAATGGATCGAAATTTAGCTGAAGGTGTTGAAGATGTCCTGATATGAGTGAGAGGTTGATCTTAGAAAAGTTCAGTTTCAGCCGAGTTATGGCAGTTTGATGTCAGTTGGCAAAATTATCGATTCTGCAACAATTTAATACACATATCGCCAGAGTCAGCATCTATTCAACAAGGCGCCGTAAGGGGGCTAGAGCGCCAGACATATTGTTCCAATAACGCGGCAGCACTCATAGACACCGGTAATCTTAAGGCGCAGAATGCGACGCGAAATGGCCAATTTTTGGGGACTCAGATACGTTCGTTTTGGGACCACCTACGTCACTCCTGGCAATTAAAGTTAAAACAAATAAAGTAATAGTACTAAGTTGTAGTGTACGACACCTTGCTCATAGCGAGATGCTACTGAATACTTCTTTGGTTTCGCCACATTTATCCAGGACTTTATTACTGCCTAGATGAACTTTTGACTATAGGTTTTTGACCTAGTCATTCTTTGAAAGCGCCACTCACGGAAGTCTTAGCGTCGCAGATTTCGCTGTTTCGGTGGTTCAAGGGACATATAGAGCTCATATTCAATGATGAAAGAGCGCCCAAGGAATTCAGAAAAACAAGATGCCGTTTGCTGAGATGTTGTGCTGGCGTCTCTTGATACTCGCATGTCCTGAAGTGAAAATTTCCGTAAGCGATGCTTTTCATACGAATGCTTAAAGACTATAAACTCAGAGGATTTCCTACGGGATCTGTTCGGATTAAAACTAAGGAGAGAAAGACAAGGAAGGGTGGACCTATTCGGTCCTACTGATCTATCCATGCACCATACGCCTCACAAGTACTGTAGAATTCGGAAACTGTCGTCTTTCGACATTTCATTCAGTTATTTCATTATCAGCACTTCTGAGATCTCATTTTCTAGCGCCCCTTCGGGACGCTAGAAAATGGCTTGGGGCAGCAACTTGAGGTATGTGCGAAAGCTTCACACGTGTGAAATGCTTGAAAAATCAGCAAAAAAGCAAAACTAATCATTAGATGAGCTCAAATACGAAATTCTCCTTATGAGTTGCGTATACTCTATGGGTCTGGCCGCCTCGCCAACGTCGGGCTTTGAGTCTTCTCGCCATCCTAGTCTTGCTTGCAGATTCTTAATCCCGCACCTACATGTAAAACTAATTTCCGATGCACTGATAATAACTACTCTTTTTTGTCACATTTCTTACATGCCTATGGACCCGTTATGAACAGCCAACAAAGAGGAAGAAGAGATGGTCGACTGAGACACGAATGAGCGCATAGCGTGCCCCTACACCACCGGCAGACGTGCATCTTGGCGTTTTCCCCACTATTGAGCCACGGCGGACCCATTCTCCATCAGTACACCCGTATCCTGGCGCTTATCCTACTGTTGGGTCAGAGCATATCCATCCTCCAATTGTGGATCTGTATCCTGGCGTTCTTCCCACTACTGGACCAGCGCAGACCCGATCCATCGGTGGGATTAGTATCTCGGCGCTTTCCCCACTAATCGGCCCCTTGCGGACCCAGTCTCCATCCGTGGGCCCGTATCCTGGCACTTTCTCCAGTATTGGGCCAGAGCAGACCCAATCTCCATCGATGGACCCGTACCCTGCCGTTTCCCAGTGTTGGGCCATGGCGGACTCCTTCTCCATCGACGGAACCGTATCCTGCCGTTTTCCACTTTTGGGCCAAGACGGACTCCTTCTCGTCGATGGACACCAATCCTGATGTTTTACTGAACTACGGGACCCCGGCTCATCTGTTCGTCATCACTGCAGCTGCACTCTTTCCAAATCTCGAAAGTGATGGAACAAAGTTAGGAAATGTTTTGAAAGTTTGTTCAACTGCACAAGTCGCACAACTGGTTTCAGAGATGACGCGTTCTTCATCCTGTGAAATTGATTGTACTTCTTAAAAACAGACGGATCCTCAAGCTGCATTATCCCAAAGGGACCTCAGCAACAAAGCCGCAGCAGAGGGGCGACTCTGCTTCGTACATTGCTGCTACGCATCGTCAAATCGTTGTAAACACTGTCTCGCCTGGAGGGCACGAGACCGCTAGCCGCTGGTCCCGCCGCGAAATCCCGAATGCACCCGACTTCCACTACGTCTATGCACCCATGACGAAACATCGGCCGAATCCCCCATCAGCTTCGCATCCTCGCGAGGCACAGTCTATAACTGAGCCTCACGGCGAGGGCATGCGATCACGTGCTAGGAGCTGTTAGGAGGTGCGTGCAACAAGCTAGAAGAGTCACGTTTATTCAAAAAAAACTAAGTGTTTACCAAGGTTCTCATTTGATTGATTGTGTATTTGAATTTGTGTATTTATACTGATTTTGGGGGTACTGCAGTTCGCACTGGACGTGGCCAACGAAGTGGCGGGGTTTGACAGCTATAAATGCAGCGTCATGGATAAGATCGAGAGGTCAGGTAACGAACGAACGTTCGGAACTAAAACCACAACTCTTGCCAGACTAAGCTCGTTGTTCGCATATCCGCCATACATTTTGCAACAACCTAGTACATAAAATGTCCCAAAATTGATTCTCAACCCTTTTTTCGGGATGGAGTCTGTTGGGAAAGATTTACGTGCAAAGCCGTGCATTGCTGTTGATCTTGTCGATCGAAAACAAATAGAATTGTTCCCCGGGAAAATCCGAAAATCGCGTACTTGATGAGATAATCATAGTATTTAGCGAAGAAATCGGGTACACGTTCTCTAGGTAGTTAAACATGATAGTTCATTACCCACCGGTATCATCTTACGAGGCTGAGCTATCTGGCTTGAATGGTTTGAATCGCTCACGTAGAATATGTGCAGTTAAAATGTTGTGCACTAGTAATTAGAGTCTCATTATCACGCAGGTTAGGTACGACTGCTTCAATTATTCAAGACAAATGCCCTCGAAGTATGGTTTTGTTTATATACCCATCGAAAATTTATTCCGTTTTATCAAGGAAGACTAGTAATCTACAGTAAATAATCTAAACAAATACGAGCGTCTCGGGCGTCTTACCAATGTGGTATGAGACGTCATTAGTTCCTCTTTGTGTGATGTTTTCTGTGCTTACGAGCTGTTTTCTTTGCAGCCAACTTTCGCTTCTTGTATGCCTTTGCAGCCAACCTTCTCTTTTTGTGTGCTTTTGCGGCCAGCTTTCGCTTCTTGAATGGAAAACCTATGTCTTCTTCACCAAAGTGTCCACCCTCTGAAAAAGTAATGTAATCCAATGGACCCACTGTGTTCCATTAACACTCCCACAATGATTACTTACCGCTGTGGAAGGAATCGGCGTGATGGAAGATTTCAATGGGATGGTGCTCGTGGTGCTCATGCTGGAAATACAGAGCTTTTTTTCAAAAAAAAAAGATGATCTACAAGATGGACTTGTCGATTTGAGAAACGTACAACCATGGGAACATGCGCAACCGTGGGAACATGAGCTACTGAAGGAACATGCTCAACCGTTGGAACATGGGCTACGGTAGGAACGTGAGCAACCGCTGGTACGTCCTTAACCGCTGGTACTTCCTTAACCGCAGGGACTTGCGCAACCGCGGGGACTTCCGCAACCATTGGAACCTCTGCAATGGAGAGTGGTTTCCGTAGTGCTCTATCTATGAAGCCCCTAGAAAGAGTAGACCTAGGAGGGTAGGCAATTAATAACTCATTTCAAATGTGCTACTAGTAACTATCGAAGTTATCAAATTAACACCCAAATTAACACTCACGAACCTAACTTGACTTATGACTCCAATTATTTTAATCTTGGGAATTCTGCTGTAGCTGGGTGTTCTCAGGACACATCTTTCATCATTTTTCGCTCTTGTATTACTCTCGACATCCAAATTTTGATTTTCCTGCTCTTCCGCAATATGGAAATCCCAAAAATCAAAATCAAAATTCTTTCAAGCATACAGTGAACAAATCGTTCCAAAAAAGAGAACAAAATTTTCTTCGCATTCCAACTATCATGGTCTGCTTCTCTGACCAGCTGTGACAAGTCATTGCAGTCTAGACAACTAATTTCTGAGACTGCAGCTGAAGCATTATCCTTGTTCGATGAGTGCACTCAAACAATCTTTCAAGAATGGGCTATTTTAAAAAAATTTCGAAGAAATGTCAACGAAATTCCGCAAACCGTGGTGTTCGTGCTCGAAGCTCGCCGAGGACCTGCAATTTTACTCCATCTACTTACAGATGACAAACAATCAAAAGCGCATAAAAACCAACAAAGATTATAGTTTAATTGATGTGATTTAATTCAATGGACAGAAAGATTGCCTTTTGTAGATGTGAAAAAATTTTAAAGTTAATCCGACTTTTGTTAACTATAGAGAAACACTACAAGGTGACAACAAAGTCTTTGGCCAAAAGTTACACAGAAATTTTCCCTGGGAGCTTCAATAGACAATTAGTGGCAATGCTGTCGGTTGTGATGCATACGTCGCCGCCAACATATCCCTAATATTCGACACCGTGCCAAAGTCTCTGATTGTGAGTAAAATGGCAGCATTAGAAAGTAAGCTAGTGCGAAAGTGCGGTTGCTCATTTCCCGGAAAGCGTGGTAAAATGTTCGATTTCTCCTAACCGCTGTTCATTTTCTGCTCTGAAAACTACTGAAACCCTTTAACACATTCGCGACAATATGCTCAACCGGTTGACACGCGTGGTGCGGCACGTGGTATCGCGTGCCCAACCGGTTGACCACAAACGCGTGCTCAAAGACAGCGTCCCAGCTCAAGATCCTTTATGAGATTTCAACGTAAAAGAATCTCCAGGAGCTGGTGATCACTGTTGTGGCTGATGGCTTGTTGCCAGGAGGAACTCTGTTATCGGCAGCCAAGAGGCTGATGATCTCCCAAGGTGGCGTGGAGATCTCCCGTCTGGATTGATCGCACGTTAAGGCGCTGACGGGAAGCAGAGCTGCATATAAGGCCGTAGTTTGAGGCCTTAGGGGCATCCAAGGAGAAGTCAGCCGAAGCCGCAACCGCCCCGCCTACCGTATTCTCAAATAATAAATCCAATATTCTGACTGGTGTGCTACAGCAGCAGTAACAAGTTAACCCTCGTGAGTGAGGGAGGGTAGAAGGAGTTAGAGTCGAAGGAGAAGACTCTTGAGTAGGAATAGGTTTGTGTATCCGGAAACAGGCGCGTTCACAACAGTCACAATGATACACTTGATTCCATGCAAGACTGCTGAAAAACCTCATTTCTGAGTCCCATTTTTTAAAGGAATCTTTGGGCGGAGCCGGGGGCGGGACTAAGAAACTTTCCGAATAGTTCGCTCCAGGAAGAGCACCTCTTGAGGAAATTCATATTCCTCGTGAGTGTTCTTCATCAGCTCCATAACAGAAGAGAAACTGTCTCACTTACATGGTGTCACGTGTACCATTGTGTTCAACATCCCCTAGAAATTCTTTTAACGTTGAAATCTCAAAAACGATCTTGAGGTGGGACGCTGCCTTCAAGGCACCGCCCGTGTCCCACGTGGCCCACCATGCTGGAAGCGTAAGGTCGCGAATGCGTTTAATTTATCTAGAAACCGAGCCAGAGCGCCGCTTCGCGGCGCTCTGACTCGGACCCGTGTGCCACGTTACCTCAGGGCTAGGTAAACTCTGAAAAAAAGGAACCCCGAGCCAGAGCGCCGCTTCGCGGCGCTCTGACTCGGACCCGTGTGCCACGTTACCTCAGGGCTAGGCAAACTCTGAAAAAAAGGAACCCCGAGCGAGAGCGCCGCTTCGCGGCGCTCTGACTCGGACCCATGTGCCACGTTCCCTCAGGGCTAGGTAAACTCTGAAAAAAAGGAACCCCGAGCCAGAGCGCCGCTTCGCGGCGCTTTGACTCGGACCCGTGTGCCACGTTCCCTCAGGGCTAGGTAAACTCTGAAAAAAAGGAACCCCGAGCCAGAGCGCCGCTTCGCGGCGCTTTGACTCGGACCCGTGTGCCACGTTCCCTCAGGGCTAGGCAAACTCTGAAAAAAAGGAACCCCGAGCCAGAGTCCTTTTTTTCAGAGTTTACCTAGCCCTGAGGGAACGTGGCACACGGGTCCGAGTCAGAGCGCCGCGAAGCGGCGCTCTGGCTCGGTTTCTAGATAAATTAAACGCATTCGCGACCTTACGCTCCGTGTGCCACGTTACCTCAGGGCTAGGTAAACTCTGAAAAAAAGGAACCCCGAGCCAGAGCGCCGCTTCGCGGCGCTCTGACTCGGACCCGTGTGCCACGTTACCGAAGCGGCGCTCTGGCTAAGAAACTTTCCGAATAGTTCGCTCCAGGAAGAGCACCTCTTGAGGAAATTCATATTCCTCGTGAGTGTTCTTCATCAGCTCCATAACAGAAGAGAAACTGTCTCACTTACATGGTGTCACGTGTACCACTGTGTTCAACATCCCCTAGAAATTCCTTTAACGTTGAAATCTCAAAAACGATCTTGAGGTGGGACGCTGCCTTCAAGGCACCGCCCGTGTCCCACGTGGCCCACCATGCTGGAAGCGTAAGGTCGCGAATGCGTTTAATTTATCTAGAAATGAGCATCTTCTACGTCTTCTAAGCTACAGCAATCACCCAGGTGTTTTCTAAAAGGAAACACCCAACATAACAACATCCCGCTGCAATCGTTAGAGTAACTCTCTCCTGGAAAAGATAACTGACATAAAAGATGTCGCGAACGATGCTCAGTGCAGTCCTAATATTCTGCTAAAAGTGCAAATTGCTTCGGCCGCAGGATGAGGTCAGCCACTATTTCTTACCTGGAAATTTTTTGTAGAGAACACATTGAATGGCAATGATTTTTTGGAAATGACCTTAAGTGAAGGCAGTTTTATTGCTAGCAATATTTCCTATTGTTGTCGGTCCATGGAGCAAAAACGATAACTAGTCATCTTTTGCAGTTTTCGCGAGAACGCAGAGGTGAAGGCAGTGCTTAAACTAGCAATGAAGGAACATGTGATTGCATATTCTTGCTAAGTCCCATCCGCACACAATATGCCTTTACAAGTGCCTTTTAAAGCAATTTCGTAACTGCTTTCAAGAAAAAATCCATAAGACACTGATTGAGAGGTCACTCTGGTAACTATGACAAGTTCATGGGATATTATTCATACTTCCTGATACCAACTTGTCTGGATATAACTGTAAAATTCCTTTATAGCGCAGACCTTTACCCTGTTCCTATAAAATTATGGGATCTATCGCTGAAGCCCTATGAGAGTAATAGGGTTGAAATGACCCTGAGGATGTGCGAGCTCAGGGTCATGCTACTCCTGAGGGTTGTGAGGTCTCTATCGGAGAGGCTGGAGGTTTGTACAAAATCTAACTAGTGGTTTCCGAAACTCATACATTGAGTGAACTCATATATTTGGTGTCCTTGTTCAACCTGCAGGCGTTTCTATGGCTTGCAAAGTTTTGCCGAAGACTTCGTTGTCACCCTGTATACAATATTGGAACGGGCGTCACATTCGCTATTGTCTTTGTTGCACATACCTCTGGATGAAGAAGGCGAAGGCGAGGAGGAGACAGAATCGGTTCATCTCTGCGAATGATGCAACTCCTCCAACGAGCACGCATTTATGGGCCCAGCTTAGCCTCCAATTTTGACAATGCTAGTGAAAAACATCCAACAAACCTGAAATTCATAATACATTTGCGTTTTCTCAACCCAAAATAGCTCTCCGTGCTTACACAATCATCTTTCTCATGTACATCGAGCACGAGTAAATTTGCTGTCAAGTGCTACGCTCAGCGAAACGGAAAAGGGTTTTTAGAGCTCCCTAAATATTGGGTTTGTGAAAAAGTTATGCAATAATTCTTATTTTTATTTAGAAAAAGCGAGAACAGCTTGACAGTTGACATTCTGTGTCGGTGTAAGGTAGTATTGGGTGGGATAGTGAAATAGAATATTTTAAATGAACGATTCATCGAGTTTTTGTGTAACCGTAGTATGTAGTGTAGAAATGAAAGTAGTCTGTGATGTTTCAGATGTGATCTGCAATCGTAAAGTAACGACCGGCAAAGATGAAAGAGATGGTGGAAGAAGTAGACTTATGCTTTTGTGATAATGGTGTTGGTGATAATGGTGCTATCTTTCCGTTTTTTTTTCTGTGGTAATGATCTTATCGAGATCTTCATCGCTTGCTCACTGAAAATGTTCAGCAGTTGAGCCATACCAACTTGCGTGCCCATAATTTCTTCCAGATTGGCAGCACCGTCACGCTCTCCTGAAACACTCCCGTTCAGTTGAATGTTCATATTTATACCATCCCTCTAAAAAAATGTTGGTTTGAATCAGGATCCAGGGCAGCCTGGATGGCACTAAAAAATTGATGGAATCGCCAATACACATCGGAACATCTGTGGAGGGAAATATGGGTTATATTGATAACTAGACGGCATACCCGGCTTCCTTCGGGTGTTTTACTAGCCCAGCAATTACACACCAATGAGGACAATTGCTAGTGCCGACAAATTCATTGCGGATGCCTCTAATTTTGGTGGTAAACATATGTAATAGCAGGCTCATGTAACCCTCTTCCACCGGCCAGTGAGCGAAAAGTCAGTAATGTTATTTCAGTGTCAAATTCATGGAAAGCAGTTGCCATATTCGTACTTAAGGTCTAGCGTTTTCGATTGATCCAGTGAACACATTCTTACCCCATCCCTTTCCAAAAGCGAGGAAAGAACAAAAGAAGTTACTGAGTCGATATATCCGCGGAGAATAGTTGTCATATTCGTGTACAGTGCAATGGAAAATCCCAGTAGACACGTCTTCACCGGCCCGTGGACGAATATGGCGAAAAATCAATAATGCCAATAATTCGATGTTCCGCGCAAAATGGTTATCATATTCGTGTTTAGCATATTGGGGGACTCCAGTAACCATGTCCTCACCGCCCTCAGGGCGAAAATAGCAAATAATCAGAAAATCATCCGTGTAATCCTTCTCCTCTACAGTGTCTGCCGAGAAAGTTGCCCGAAATCGTGATCCTGGCGGAGTTGAGGACGCTGTCCTGAAGGAAATATCAAAGCAAATGCCTTTACAGAGCACTGCTATGAATCGCTGAGTCCATCGAAATCTCGTGTGTGCAATTCCGAAGTTAGTGGTCTGTCCTGACTATCGATATTCAACCGCCAAAGTTGCGGCAAAAAAGAAACCTCTCATTTTCCTCATAAATCCCTAAAGCAATGCAAGATTCGCCAGAAAAAGCGTTGCCTGTCTTCTACTCCCATAAATGAACAGCGCATTCAAAGTTATGAGTGAAATCTTGCATGTTAATAAACACTATGAAAAATGCCGCCCAAGCCTACAAGCTATTCATGTTGTGCCTAGTAAAATCATTCGACCCCAAGGGTGATGTGGTGTCTGCCGGAGAACAGGCATTGTCTTCTTAGTTTAAATGTCCTCAAATACTGATATGCGAAGGGAATAGTCAATTTGAAAACTGTATAAGAATTTAGTGCGGGTTTTCTCGGTCGACACTGTGAAGCAGAAGGCTCTGACGGGTGATATGGCAATCATGTCGACCTTGAAATGTTTTCTAGGATTTCTTTTCTGTCTATACGTAATAAGATTATTCATGGAAATATTGGCTAAGTGTCTGCGACCACCCAAGGTCTTCAAAAAATTTTGTTTTGTTCGCACTTGTTCGGGGGAGGGCTGGCTCAGTCAGTAATAGGTGAAACACCTTTGGCATTGATTTTAAATGCTCCATAAGGTTTCCTAAGGTCTTCTCGAGCGCTACTACATCAGTTCGCATCATTTGCATGCTTGTTTGCAATTCGTGCCCTCCGTAATCGACATTTTCAAGGGTGGGCGTAAAGTTTTGAATCGCCACATTTACCTTTCAAAAACGAATAAAAAAATTAGGGGACCACCTAGAAAAGACTTGATGAAAGTTTCCGGGGTATTCAAGCACGCTGAAAACGATAGTGAACGCCATTACTCGAGAAAGCGTGATCCTCGACTGAGACAACGAACTTTTAGCGTGGGCGCAAAGTTTTGACGCGCACTGTATTAGGTTGGTGCGAAATTAATTGCCGAAACGAACAGTCCAGTTCAAAGCATTATAACTTGCCTTAAACCCAACGTTCTTCATCAATTTAATGCTCTTTTAATTCGCTCTTACTCAACAATATGGTGAGAACGGTATGCCTATATAATGAAAATTGAGATCACAAAAATCTAAAAACTTTTGGAGGGCGATTTCGGCATGCTCTAGATCAGCAATCTGCTGCCATCATAGGTTTGCATCTGTGACCCGGGAAAAGTGATATTCATTTAGGGAAAGCAATTATCAATGAGATGAATGAATGAGAACCTCGACTCCTTACTGCACCAGTTCTTGCCAGGAGAGTTTTCACGAAAGAGGCTTGGCGCTACCCTGGAGCAGGGGAAAACTTGATTCTGTTCGCCACTGCCAGCCACATATACGGCAGATTTTCGGAGATCAACTCGAAATTACAATAATAGGACTCTTGCTATCAATGCTCGACCAGGTTGTAGAAGGATGCAGTCAATCACCATTAAATCGACGCAAAACTCCTGATACAACTGCCATGGAGAGAAGATTTGGTTTAGGAAAACGTAGGAGTAGGAACACTTCTCTACCCATATCCACTCACATTTCTTGTTATTGTACAGAAACCGAGCCTCATCTACAATAAGTACATGGCCTAGAAATGGGACATTTTTTGACGAAAAATTAAGTCAGTTGGTCATCAGTCAGACCGTGTGGTGCTCACGTCCGCATCTTTCGTACCCTGTCGATTAAAGTCAGATCCATTGAAACAGTAGTATAGTGAGCGTCCAGCCCTACTCTTACCATCCAGATGGTAAGATCCGGTTTAGGCCCTACGGCTATCTTCAACGCATGATCGTCTTGCGACATCCTGCGTCCACGACCATAGTTATATTTGAGCTTCAAATCGTAGGAAGAAAACATCCCGAACCCCTGCTCACTGCCCGTTAGGAAGGCGATTCCAGGATAGAGCAAATGCAAGATCCCCGGATACCTTCGATTCAGAGTGATCGAGTTTGAAGTTATTAATCATGACCACCCAAAAATCGTGTCGGCTCATCATTGTTCGCGGCTCCACAAAAAGGTGCTGAAAAGAACTAGCCAAAATATTCAGGCGGAATTTGAAAGAGGATGAAAAATCCTTTTGAAAGGTAACAGAAACTGTCTTCAAATTCTTCAAATTCCACAGGAGAGAAAAGTTCATTTGAGCATACCCCAAAACGGCAATTAATTTCGCACCAACCTAATATCTTCACAACTATAGTCCTTCTCAAAAAGATAGACGGATTCCGTAGTTGCAAAATCACGGTGGGACCTGGACGATGGACTCGGAGAGAGCATGCTCTAAGTGAGAAAGTCCACTAGGTTCCGCAGCGATTCTACGGCCGTAACGGTACGAAACCGTACGCGCAATCCGTCTATCTTTTCAACAAGGACTGTATGTTCCCCGGTGAAGTCGCTGTCACCACGGAACAAACGTCTGCAGCAGCACGGCCACGGCGGAGACCGCCCACAGCCGCGGCGCAACACCGCCGCGAAGCTGTTGCGGGCGGCGTGGCGGGCATTTTGCAAGCTTTGGCAGCCGGATGATTTATAGTCTGTCCGAAACGACGAGTCCGCCAACGCACGCGGGGATCGAAAGGCGGCGCGGCTGGGACGGATCCTGTTGGCTGCCACGTCGTCCACGTCATAGCCAAATCATTGGTCAGTACCATGAAGATAATGATGAAACGTGATACGCAGATCAGGGATGATGGCGTGGAGTGCTGGCAAACGTGGCAGCTTCTAGACTTCGCGTGTGTGGGCGGACTCGTCGTTTCGGACAGACTATATCGATTACTTAATTGCGACCGGATTTCCGCTGTTCTTGTCCGTTTTCCTTCAGATTTCTTACATTTTCTTTCTGTCTGGTTGATTTTCCATCTATTCCAGGCCAGAAGAATGAAAAACGATGACAATTTTTACTTTCTGACTTTTTACAGCTCTTCGTGAGATATTTTGTCTATTCATCGTTTTCAAAATTTGACAAAGCATTAGAATGCCACTGTTGGTGATCTCTAAAACTTCTTTCTTTTGCATTCGTCGGAATTCAACATACAGGAAGCTCCAAATGTCCGCAGTCAAAAGGGACGTGGCCACGACGCGGCTTTAGACAGAGACACAGGCGCTCGGCATGCTGCCACTGGTTGGCTGCAGAGTCAGAGAAGCCAGAGGCAGCATAGAGAGCGCGTGTGTCTGATCAAGGAGCCGCGCCGTGGCCACGCCCTCTTGACTGCATACATTTGGAGCTTCCTGTAGTCGGCATAGCTGCACCAGAAATTTCCTGCTTGGAAGTGTTTCATAGGACAATAAATCCATTTCTCAGTGCTGTGTTCATTCTTATAGAGGATGCAATTTTTAAAGGGTTAGAAGTGAATAAGACAATCGCTTAGACCTTGCCTTCGGTGGGATGAAGTCGAATGAAGGTGAATTGAAATTTCTATGCGTATTTGTGCTTTGGATCGTGACTTGATACCAGCAAACATGCATAAATAAACATAAATGGTTTGCACTATGAAGTGATGTTAGCTCAACATCCCTTCTGGCCTGGAATGGATGAAAAATTAATGAGACAGAGAAGAAAATGTGAAAAACTCTAAGAAAAACGAACAAAAACAGAAATCCGGCGGCAATGAGGTAATCGATAAATCAGCAGGCTGGCAAGGCTGGCAAAGTGCCCGCCACGCCGCTCGCAACAGCCTCGCGGCGGTGTTGCGCCGCAGCTGCGCGGCGGCCTCCGCCGTGGCCGTGCTGCTGCAGACGTTTGTTCCGTGGTGACAAGGACAATACAGTCCGAGAGCCTGCTTTCTGGTCACATGGCGCGGGTGCGGTGCGCTAGCGTATACATACGGCCAGTGACAACGCCAGTCCTTGTTTGGAGCTAAAGGTCAGAATTCGTCAGCTGTTGTGCCAAATATGGTCTGTTTCGAACGTGATGATAGTTGAAGGCTCGCACACATTTCCCATGTTTCTTTTCATCATCTCCAATTTCTACGCATTTTCCAATGCTCTCTTTCTGTGTGACGTTTCTGCAACCATCTTCCCGGTGAAACTAAGTATTCCGGGAAATCGAGCACCAGCTTGAATTTCTTCCGGAGTTTCTCGTGATGTAGGCTGTTTCAAATGCGACAACAGTTGAGTATAGCCCGTTTCAAAAACAGCGATAGTTAAGTATTTGTACCTACAGTGTGTTTTTCCGGGAGTAAACACCGCGCGCGATCTGATCCATTCCAATAGATCAAATTCTCAGTCGAAAGACCACGTGAAAGCGGAGGTTCCAGCAATTCGCACGTAGCCTTTGTAGTGGGTCCGTAATTGCACCGATTTTACTCCCGGAAAAAGACCCTGTATTGTCTGCATTTCTCGCCTGTCTCTGCGAGGACGGCACTATTTCTCGCGTTCTCTTTTTCTCCAGTGTCTCCACAACTATGTTCCTTGGTGAAACATACTATAACTGTGCATATTGCCTGCCTTTCTCATCGTCCTCTTTAGTTCCCACACACTTCCTCGCGTTCTCAGCTTCTCAGTCTCATTTTCAGCTATTTTCCTTGGTGACTGGCATGATCACACTGATTTGGAATTTTATCGTCTAATGGTCACGAATTTATGGTGTGTTAAAGCTCTGAGTAGATTTCTAATTGCAGCGACAGCCAGTTGTCACCGAATACAGCAGTGTGGCAGTGTCGACTGTCGATAAATCGATTATTGACAAACGTTTGGGTCCGAATCGGCACGGTGATTCATCACTGCGAGAGAAACCACCATTGATTATTGAGACGCCGTCGAAACTATGCATGCACTTCTACAGAAAGGGGTGAGTTCGTATTCGGTTGAGGCATGGAAGCGTTATCAATGAAAAAAAAGAAACCTCTGGCTTTCAGAACTTCGGATTCGACAGTCCCTTCTGCTTCAAAGGAGTTGGTTTCAGTGGAGTTGATATTTCGCTTTTGTACGTCACGTTTTTTTTTTCTTTCTTGCAAAGATAAAATTGCTCCTCTGCACTAATGAATTTTTATTCCAGCTCAGGAGAGCAGGAGCTCATTCCAGTAGACGGACCTCGGACTGTCTGTTGTGATCTTCTTTGTCGATGTCCCAAGCGTTGTCCATTCGATGAGAAGTGGGATGAGGCTCTGAATGGAGACCTTGAGACCGTTAAAGCTCGCTTTGTAATTGCAAAATGCATGTTCTTGCACCTTCCGTCATTCGGATGATTTAGTTATTTCCAGAGAGATGATCCATCTCGGAAGAATTCACCTCCACCCAAAAATGATTCGTCCTCCAGCGCGAAGAGTGAGTTCCCTCGCTTATTAGGACCGTGTATTTCTCATCAGTTTCTAGCCCCCAGTAATCCTTAGAAATTCGTTTTCTTTTTCAGCTTTTTCCGGGTTGAAGTCAGGGTTTCTAAACAAGAAGAGACAAACACCTGCAGAACAGAAAAGATCCACAAAGCCTCACACAGCACCAGCCTCTAGTGAAGGGATTTCTCGGAGTGAATTAAGGTTCTGTTTTAGTGCTTTTTTATTTGCGTTATTTTGTTGTTACTTTTTATTGATATTTTATGGTTGTTTTATTTTATTAGGAAAGGTTTTTATTTTATGCCGCATCTGGCCAGTCCAACCAAATTATTGTAATGTTCAGCTAAAGTGCAGTTCTTCTCAAAAAGAGACGGATTCCGCGACTACAGAAACGCGGTGAGACCTGAGCGATGCATGCGGAAGGAGCACGTTCCAAGTGAGAGAGTCTAGTGGGTCCCACCACGATTTTGCGGCCGCGGCGATATAAAACCGCACGCGCAATCCGTCTACTTTTTTGAAAAGAACTGTATGTTTTCATAATGCAGATTGTGTAGTCACTGTCGCCCTGGTCGAAGTGAGCGACTCCTGTCGTTTTAGCGGTATACGCAAGGGATTTCTCCTGCGTGGAAGAAGCAAAGAGCCTCCCAACGCAGATGTTATATCGTTGGATTCCACTAAACCAAGTGCACAGCCAATCTCGACAACTGTGGATGTGCGTCCAAACATTACCAAAAGGTATGTTTTGCGTATGCTATGCAATGCAATATATTAACCTTCCTTGGTGGATATTCCGTTTAAAAAGGAGCAGTTTCGTGTACTGTCAAACCCTTGACATTTTTTCAGCCTTACAATTCGGTTTTCAGTTCGGTTTCACAATCAGAAATCCCGGAGGAGCCAAGAAAATTCAGAAAACTTCGTAGTCGTGTGAAACCTCCAATCTCACTAGTGGCAGAGTATGATCATTTTAGCTAATCGTCTTGCTGTAAAATAACCATATAACTGTTAGATGTTCAGACCTGCGCTTGAAGTTGAAAGGCCACCCATACAGCTACCAGAACCTGAAGTGATAGCTCCAATAAAATGCTCTTGCTGCCAGTCGAACATTAAGCCCAAGGAGGAAGTGTATTACGAGGTATTATAGCGGCCGACACGGCAAATTGGACTGACTTCTGGATTTTTGCCTTGCCTTACTCGTCCGTAATGTAGCTTAAATGTTTTTATAGAAATGCTTTTTCTTGTCATAGCATTTGCAGAACAGTATATTTTTGCGCTGTAGTACAAATTTGGTGCAGTTTTTGAATAAGCCTATCTAACATACAACGAACTACACTGGATTGCCAGAGTTGAATGCAGCAAACGCGATTGTTTATTGCTCATTTAAAACGAGAGGATAGTTGGGTGTACGTGCCCATTGCCCCCTTTTCTCTTCATTCTCTCCAATTCATGGCATTTTGCTGCGCCCTTTTTCTTTTTGAAGTCTTTTTAACTACCTTTCGGGTGAAATGGACTATACTACGATGTGTTGATAAGTTTATAGCCACTCTATTTGCTACAATACTTATCAAATTTATTATAGGTCGAGTGTGTAGAAGACTGTAAGCTATTCATTCACAAGCATTGCCTTCACAATGGGATGACCTCTCAAAATATAAAGAAGAAGAAAGAATTGAAGGTAGTCTTATAATCTTGAAAATTTTTTGATTGCTTTCTCTCTTCCACTCACAACGGCCGGGCTTCATTTTTCTGTCGATTTACTTGATGCGCAAGGTGACACCAGATTTGCAGGTTTCTTTCTGTCGAGTGCTGTATGGTATTAAATACTGTCACTTTTTGTCTCAATTTCATGTAGTTTGAGTCATTTCTGCCACAGTCTCATAGATACATCCAAAGAACTATTTTTCACAATCTGAGTAATTTTTTTCCAAGAACTGGCCATGAACTGTGCGGTTCACGTGGCCTATTAGAGCAATTTAGGATGCTCGGTGTTTCACAGACGGTTGTTCCGCTCTACTTCACACCATTCACGAATGGAACATGGACAATTCTCGAGAGCTGGTAGTTCCTCTAATTCTCTAAATTTCTTTGATTCGTCATTTATCTTTTTTTTTTACAGTACATCAAATGTTGTGACAAACATCAACCCAAGGGAGATGCTGTTTCGAAGAAACATAAACATAAGGACAAAAGATGCAAAGGTACAGAGAAAACTCGAGAGAAAGGTGATTTTGAAACTCTACTAAATTCAAAAAGAGGTAGCAACATGTCATTAAATCTCCAAGTGTCATCATAGGTGTAGTTTAATTGCATCAACTTCGAATAGTTTCTACTAGTAGTGGCACTAGTTGTCCATTTACAACTTACTGATTTTGCGGGATCTCGCAGGGAATGAAACATTTGCCCTGTTTTCTTCAATTTGCTTCTCTTTGTCTGCGTGCTTATAATGAACTGTTAGGTTAGCTCTGAGTGTTCCCCGAATTCTGCAAATAAAATAACAAAGGGTGGTTTCATGTAATTGCTGTGATCATTAGTTTCTTTTTTCTGAGTTCACTCTCCTCAGTTATTAACTAAGCTCATGGCAGAGTTTGTGGAGGCAGTCTGCTCATGATTATTGTGACTGTGTATCGTTTTCAATTAGCACCAGATGGGTTTGATTTGTCCGCGTCAGCTCTCTGACATTGTTTACTGCAGCTGCCTTCATAACTTCCTTGCCATCATTTTTTTTTGTGTTTAAAGGTTCAGCGATCGACTCTCATCCACCTGAAAACGGAGAAAATTATCCAAATCCGGAGCACCAGACGGATTCTACGCTTTCTGAGCTCACAGCACTAGCAACTGCTGAGGACGATCATGTTGCTGACACTTCTCCGAGAGTAGCTCTTGCTCCTGAATTGAACGGTGAGGTTGAACTTAGGAATTTTCATGATTTAATTCACTCCCTGCTCACGTGGTTTGTAACGGCTTATTGTTTCCGTCGTGCAAATGATGCTCAGAGCCTTCCTAAATTTCTTGATTTTGTTGCTTTAGCTGTACCTTTACTACGCCCCAAAGAAGAAGCTGCAGAGAAGTATGCAGTGGCGATTGAGCCGGTCAAACAACATCCGAGACGTAATAAACAGAAAAAGAGTCGTGTAAGATTCTCAAGTCCATTCTCTTTTTCATATTCGTAAATATTTCCTATCTGAGCAGGGTCCATGTCAATTCAGGGCGTCTCAATATCATTGGATCTACCTCTATTTGTGAATTCCAGCCGTGAAAATGCCAAGCAGCGTAACGTGAGAGACCAGGATGGTCAAGGTGAAGTCATTTCTGTTTTAAATCAACCAGTTATAACGTAAAACTTGGCTCCTGTAGTATCAAGACATATTTCTAGGTCCTCGTTCGGATTCTACTTCACATTCACCTGGCGTGCACGAGCGGAGCGAATCGCTTTCTGGTGGAAGAACAGTTTCTAATGAAAAGCCTTGGTATGTATACATAGTAAGTTTCTTTGCTATAACAGGTGTGAATACTTTGCTATCTAGGCAAGATGACACTTTCGTGAGCGGACTAGAGGATGACGTGTTTGCGATGAATATTGATGAGGTGAGCATTCATGCTTATTTTGTACCATATGATCTCAAGATTTTTGGACCACGTTATAGTCTACTTTGATCTTAGACACAAGAATACTTCCCGTCGTTGACAACAGAGGAGCACATCGTTCAACCATTAGTGCAAATCATCGAGCCTTTTTGCAGGTTGTTTATTCCTTATTTAGTTTTTTTTTGTGCTTTCACAAAGCTTGATGAATTTTTATTTCCAGAGATTTGGTCGTTAATACTCCAAATTTGCCACAACCAATTTCAAAGCTGAAAGAGATCATAGAAACTGTTGTTGGGGGAGATATCCGCTCACAGAAGAAGTTGTTCACTAAAGTGGGTGTTATTCTTAATATTCTCACTACCGACAAAATGATTTACTGAATGCGTAGAAAAATTGTCTCTCCTCGCTACTTGATGGTTATATTGCATTCTTGCAGATCTTCGAATCAGAGTCTTTGCTGAAAACCTTCATGCGTAAATTGGGGATCTTCACAGTATCTCGCATGCGCGGCCAGATTTATTATGCGAAGGTATCCTCAATGCGAATACTTATTGAATTGTATTTACCGTCTATAGGCACTGCAGTCTTATTTACTTACTCATTTGGTAATGTTCTTTGAATTTCTATTCAGTATTTGCACACTTAATTATGTTCGAATTCTCACTGACTCTACCAACATCAACTACCGAAATGTTAATTAGTTCCAAAGTGCCAGCTCCCTCAAATCTTTAAAGTGATACAGTGATTTTGATCCTTACTGCTTCCTCGGAACAGAATTTTTGAACAAATAACGTTCTTTCTTATACACAGAACAGTTTCGCCAAACGTTTGGAGCAGGAAGCACTTGCTACTACGCTTGCCAGTCTTGTCACTGTTGGACATCGAGCGCAGGCCACCGGGTAATTCTTTCACTTTCCATACGTTTATAACGCTTGATTTTGCAACGATTTCTATACGTTTTTTCTTCTTCAAATTTCTTTTGAAAAACTATCTGGCTATAATGTCTGCCACGTTCATCACTTACCGTCTATTCCAACCCAATAATCAGTTGTAGAGAAGAAATATTTCAGTAGGCCGCAAACCTCAAACGCGTCCTCATTTCGTGACAATAACACCTCTGGAGAATCACCACATGCGACCCGCCAGGTCGGTTGTTTTACTAAACGAAAGTTACATTTTTTAAAAACTTTTTTTGTGAAAGTTTTTTTTAAACTTATGCTCGTAAGAGTAGAGATTCTGTGTTAAGTTGTAATCATCCAAAAATGCAGTGAGGAAAAGTTCCTGTCGAGGACAATTTTCTGGATCCAGGATTGCAAAATTTGACATGAATGCCTTTATTAGATGAGATATTGCAGTTTTTTTCTGACGGATTGAACCGCCTACCATTCCAAGGTCAGGTTAAATCACCGAAAAAAAGCCAACCATCTTTCCAGAAGGCTTCCCTGAGAAATGTCTGTGAAGTGCTCGTTCATCTCACGCCTTTATTTGTAGGCACTGCAGCTCTTATTTTCTCACGACATTCGAAATATTAACCATTTATTTTCGGTGTTGCTGGACCTGAATGTTTTGTTGTAAACGCAGTTTTTAACACATCAATTAATAATCTATGCAATGTGCAGTTCCAGATAGGCGTGTGTCAGCATTCTGCTCGTCGCCACGCTTGGTCGCCAGTGGGGCCTACTCTCAAGGTTACGTGATTTAGTAAGCGACCAGTACGTCTTGTACGTTAACTGCATTATTTTTTTCTTATTTTCAGACTCGATCTGTCGTGTTAGATGAGCGTGACTGTCAAATTTGCCTTGAGAGGATTGGTAGAAATAGAAAAGTACTTCAATGTCCAAGCAAGAACTGCGGTGAACCATATCATATAGAGGTGACTTTTTTAAATTTCGTCTGATTATTACGTCACGATTTCCTGCGGCAATTATTGCACTTTTATGTTTCCCACGTTCCCCTGTCCTGTCAACAAGTTTCTAGTTATCTTTCACATTTTCGTAATTCGCATTTTTTTGTGGTGGTTATTAACGAAGCTTGATGGGCCTCGCTCTTTTCAGTGTATACGCAAATGGCTACTCTGCTACGCAATCTGTCCACAGTGTCGGTCTAGCTGGCCAGATCCCATTAGTTTTCCTGACATGGGAAAAGCGAAATTCAGCTGAAGCCTCTGAGGGATGGTATTTTATAGATTATTTTATAGATTTATTAGATTTTTTTTATTTTATAGATTTTTATAGATTATTTTATTTTACATATCACTATCCTTTTTCACTGGCTCATTCTGTACATTCTCATGTTATTATCTGCGGTTAAAGTGATAGAGTTGCCAAAAGCTGCTTTTTCCGCTGAAGAATTCGTTATGGAGATGTACAGGGTGCGGAAAAAGTGTCGATATTTTTATCTCAATGTTTTTGTGCGTCTTTTAAATGGTGTAGAATCATTTTTAGTGTCCTCCCGTGGTTAAATACTCATTCTGACGACAATCCATAAGTGTTCCAACAAGGTTCAGCACCAATCCGTAAGGCTCTTCAAATGCAACAGCGTGCTGAGCAAATCTTCGCGATTTGATTACTTCTGAAGATTGGCCACCGAACAGTCCCGATCAGTTTGATTACTCTGCTTACGGAGTGTTGCAAGCAAGAGCCTATGCTAAATCTCACAAGAATATCGCTTCTTTAAAAGCTGCTCTAATCCGTAAATGGACAAGTTTCCATGCGGACTACCTGGGGCGGCGCACGTGCAAGCCTTCCACTACCGTTCCGCGGGTGTATCAAGACAAGAAGAGACCTAATCGAAAATGAACTATAGAATATCATTTGTTACTTAGTTCCCAATCTTACTCAATAAAGATTGTTGTAGTAGTTGTGGCCATGGCGTTGCAGTAGGGATTGGTTTTACTATCAATACTTTTTCTGGACCCTGTACAATACATGTATTGGGTTGGTGCGTAGTTTCTTGGATATCCACCTCGAATCATTATCTTTCTTCACCTAGTAATTCCTTAGCATTAAGCCCCGAATAATCTCCAATACGTTATTCTAACATAGGGTGAATATTGTGGAAATTATGCTGCAGACAGCCACTGTTGCCAGCGTTAGAGCGATTACCATGCTTCGCACCGGACTATCAGAAGACTTTTTAAAACATGCTCGCGACTACTTCATGTGGGTACTGCGAGTATGACGGAAACTTAAAATGTGGCCTTTCCAAGAAATTGTTCACCAATTTGTTTATTTATGTACATATATCAGTTATGGATTTATTTCCGCATGTGTGCTTGCGATCTCTCAAATAAAATTCTTTGATCCTACCTGATATTTTGACACAATATCGTTCTTCTTGCTACTCACATGCCAATTTTCATGCCATCATCTACTATCCTTTCAAAATTCATATTCTTCAGTTACAAGTCCTGGCTTTAGAAAATTGGAGATGAGCTCCGGTCTTTGAGGGATATTTCCGTAAATGCCGTGATTTTCGCTGGAAGATGGGAGTTGGCCAACCGGAAAAGTATTGGCCTATGAATTTCGTATCCAGAGCTTGGTCTGTATATCTGAACAGTGGTTCAGTTGGTGGGATGACTATTAACTTATCCTTAGTTGACGGCTGCGCGTATCTAAGTTCCTCTCCAGCTCGGGTGCAGCCTTCAAATCGCCACCCTTCCCACCATCCCGTTTGTCGGCTAAGTCTAGAGAAAGGAACTGCTGATAAAAGTAGTTAAGCTGAAACACAGCTCACATTTGAAGTCTTCGAATGCTAGTCTCATTTCTATTTAATACATAATTTTTTCTACGATGGCAAAGGTTTTTAACTGTTTATTATTCAGCAACAAGTTCAAGTTTTTCAGTGACGGGGCGTCTGATCCTGCATAGCTTCGCAAATTGTATATACGTTCGTGACAGAATACGTTCTTTCGGCCATCTTTTGTAGAAGAAGTGTGCCACCTTGTCTTTCGACTTGCCCTGTGGAAGATGCATTACGATAGCGTTCGATGCCACAGGAAAACGAAAAAAAAAAGTTCCGAAAACGCTCACCATTAGGTGGTAGAACGAGACTAGCTTGTGATTGTTCGCAAGCATGTAGCCTTCTATGAGCAGTCTGAAGTCTTGCGATGCCTAAAGGTATACCGTTTTTGCTGAAAGATGGCAATGGCGAGACTTGGTTAGTTAGCATGCCTTCAGTTTCCGAACTTAATGCAACTGAAGCATGGATAGCGCAGATTATTTCAAGGAAAATTCTGGAGCTGTACAAATTTACTTCCAACCAATTGCTACTTCTAAAGGTATTGGTAGCAATAACCACTGTAGCATTTTGTGGAGCACGTTCTTGTACCTTTTTGTCGTCTTGCGTTAAGGTCATCGACGTTCCCAAAGAAAACTGTAGCGGAAAATTTCTCAAGTGTTCCTCTACTGCGCTACACCAATGAGCTACACCAACCAATTCAGGTTTATGAAGCAAGGATCTCATATTCCTGTTGTCTAATATGTGGAAGAGAGGAAGATATGCCCTTCGAACCATCTACCCTCTGGGCTGGCATTCATGAATCCGGTGGAACCACGTTAGCAACTCACCTTTGACATCTTACGTATCCTAGTCTTGTGTACAAGGTAGGAAATTACGAAATATGAAATTGAGCTGCTACTCCGAGACGAGACTTATATGCTTAGAGAGCCTGTCCAACATAATGTTACGGGCTGTACTTGAAATCTGCTAAGTGGTTTACACTAGCTCAAAATTTCACGTCGATGACCTCTGACGATTCTCACAAGAGAAGGAGACTTCGGCAATGTGGCATAGCTTTCGCATCTTCCATAGCAAGTTGTGGTCTACTCTGGCGGCGCTGATTTCAAATCTATTGTCGTCTCTCCCGAATCTTGTCTTTGTTAGGAGTTACGCCCGTCTTTGACAACGATACATGACGAGGCAGTGCACGTGTGTGGTGCACAACTACAACGCAGTAGTGGACATAAGGTAGTTGAGGTATCTCGCAGAATCCTCCCAGTTTCTGCGCAGAGACGTAATTTCTAACGTTGCTCACAATTATCAACATCATCTTGCATGATGCTGCCATTTTCGTGCCACAGTTCCGAAGCATCCTTCCTCCGTCGCCGTTAGCGTTGTTGGAAATCACGTCGGAATTCTGAGCTTCTGTGAATCATTTAGTAGATTTCAGGTACCGCCCGTAACATCAAGTTGGACAAGCCTTCTAACCATATAAGCCTCGCCCTGAATTGGAAGCTCATGCAATTCTGTTGTCAGATATTGTCTTGTATCCTCATTCAGCGGGTATCATGAACGTCTCTGAGTAGATTCTAAGTCAAGTTCTGAGTCTCTTGGCCATAATATGCCTAGTTTTATATTGACAACTCGTTCACCTTTGAAGAGCGTGTACATCAATCTTCTCGGAAACGCTTACCCAGACAAACTTTCGGAACCTCCGCGGTGCCTGATTTACCAATGGAGCCCGATTTTCGGAACTTCCGCGGAAATATGACGTCACCCCTTGATTTTTTCGAAAGTTCCGCGCAAGTTCCGCGGAAGTTCCGAAAGTTTGTCTGGGTATGATTGTCGCCATTGGATAACGCTCAAATCGGGAGCTGCTACTTACCATAATATGTGCAAAAGTCTCCCGCTCCATGAATGTTCCGAGTTTCTTCATTGCGTTGATATGTTCAGTCCATGGTGCTCCCAGTGATCGCGAAGATTTGAATTTCGCACCGAACGAGAACAGTTGTGTTCTTTTACAATCCTGTACTGCTCTGATCAGAGGAAGCAACGTGGCGAGGATAACGATTCTCATGAGTGTGGCTGAAAAAGGAAATGAAACCCAGAAAATTAGTTAATGGGTTCCTGACGGCTAGAAGCTGAAGAATAAGCCAGTCAGGAAAAGTCAATATCATATTATGTTACGTATTCCGAGAATAATGATTGAAATAAGGAGCTAAAACATGGCAAAAGAAATTTTTAAGGGCCATCTCATATCTTTTCCGAGGATTTTGGAGGGCCCACGCCAACCAGCGAGAGGAAATGAGGTCTGCATAACGACTATGAGACTCTTAAAGGTGACGATGACTGTGCAAGAACTATGAAAAAGTGAGTAGAGTAGTTTCACGTCGTCACAGTGATCTAATCTAAGATTAACTAGTAGAGTGAAGCAAAAAAAGTGTCGAAGGTGTTCATATCGCTACTTTTTCCTTTGTATGCACGCCTTAGAACCAGCTCACTGGTTTTAGTAGGTGCTTAAGTGTTTGTTTAACTTGCATGCCATCTTTGCACTTCATTTTTCAATTCAAAAAAAGGTTGGGTTTCACCTTTGCATCACCAGAGGAGCGAATGACGAAGTTTCAGCAGTTTTTCCATACTATTCTTTTCAAAATTAGGATCGGAGAGATAAATTCTAACAATAGTACTTGTATGCTGATGGTGAGCATTATTTGTATGTCGATGGTGAATTAAGTGGTCAACAGTTTCAGTTTGGGTTCTAGAAGCGAAGAATCCTAAGGGAAGTTAGATAGAAGGGTTTTGAATTCCAGCATACGATTGAGCTTCGGAGGACTTGTTTTTGAAGCAGACCTCACACAAGCGTGGCACAAAATTGCACAAAAGAAGATACCGAGGAGACGCGGGCGATCAGCGAAGGCACCTTCTTCAGAATGTCAGCCTTAATCGTCCCTTACAAAATGGAACCGGTTCTTTTTTCAGTTTTTTTGCTAGCCAGACTCTGTGAGGGTAACAAAGAGGAAACGAGGACGCGTACCGCACGTCACACAAGCAAAAAATGTCTGAGATTGCTTCACTTCCCAGGTTGAACTAGTGTTGAAGCGCCACTTGAGACAACAAGCCTATTTTTAGTGGCATTCATGTCACTGGAATGCATTGTCTGGTTCTGGATTCCCAGGAAACTTATGAGGGGACAAAGTAGTGCAATAGAAAATTTTACCTAGGAGATTGGTTGCATAATTTTTTCTCGATCCTCATCCGACATCTCCAGAGGTATAGTTTTGGAGAATTACGCAGCTAACATATAGGGTGGGCCACAAATTATTGTATAACATTTGCCAAAATATTTCTCTACTACAAACTTGTCATTGAATTGGTTTTCTCCACTTAAATATATAAAAAAATGAGAAATGAGCTATTTAAAGGTTCAAAGATATAGTCGCTGGAGCTGTTTGTTATGAAGTAATTAAAAAAGTGTGGATCTTGATCTCCATCTATTCCCCGAACCTGGATGTCGACAGTGTCAGATGTTTCTTTTCGCTCTCAAACCACTGAGTACGGTGAGCGTATTTTTTCTTAATAAAGTACGCTGACGTTTTTCGGGACCGAACTAGAAGTTGCCTCAATTATGAACGTGAACGTACAACTCCGCATTGAGTAAAATGGATGACCTCGAATTAGTGTAAGAAAAAGCCAATACAATTTGGAAATCTGTCAGTTCGCGACAATTATGGTCTTACGGTCTGGAGTCAAAGGAAAACTCCAAGTAACTGTATTTGCGTTGGTGGAGCGGTTAGTTCTGAGACGTAGCCGCTTTGTCATGGCGATTCAACTGTGGTTCGGCTCGCCACATGTGGACATTCGCGAGCAGTCGAAGCACAAGGGCTGTGTCTGGTATGACAAAGGACCCGGAGGAATGTTGGAATAGTTTCGTATTATACGTCAATTTTTAAACGAGCAAATCGACGTATAATACGAAAAGTGACGAAGAGGATGGTCGGCAACGGGGACTCTTTCGGACTCTCTCAGTTACAGTCCTTGTCGAAAAGATAGACGGATTGCGCGTGCGGTTTCATATCGTCGCGGCCGCACAATCGCGTTGGGACCTACTGCACCCTCTCACTTGGAGCATGCTCTGTCCTCATCCCTCGTTCGGGTCCCACCGCTTTTCCGCAGTCACGGAATCCGTCTATCTTTTCGACAAGGACTGTACCATTCACCAATTGAGCGCGATATTATTTATTTTATTTATTTATACGTGTTATTTCCACGCTATATGGATAATTTCCAACAAAAAAGATGTAAAAGAACATAAAACGCAATACAAACATATTAATCAAATCGGAGGCAAACAAATAGGGGTAGAAAGACGACAATTTCATCAAAAATTCAGGAATGACAAACTAATAAGCTGGTTCTTTAACACGTTCACGACATTGCGATTTTGGGATGCATTGGCACGTGGGACACGCGCGCTCCCTTAACCATGTGTTTGTGCGCGACCGGTCGTGCACGCGGTCCCACGTGGCAATTATCGCGTGCTCGACCGGTCGTGCATGTTGTCGCGAACGTGTTAAGGAACTTGTCCGCAAGTCTTTTGAACTGTTCCAGGGAAGATGGTAGGTTGCATCACTTAGAAAGTCTTAGAAAATCAGATCCAGCCCTCTGCGTGAAGAAAGATGAGCGCAATGAGCTTCTTGCTGTAGGGTAATTTGCGTATTTTTAAATGGACTACCTCTGGTACAAGAAGAGGATACAGAGTAGAACTTGTCTAGCGGAAGATTCATTTCACCTCAAATAATTTCATAGACCATAACAAGGTCATATTTTTTTCCTACGAATAGCAAGGGAAAGGATCGTAAGTATGAGATTACGAGCAGAAGCCGGAGGAATGTTGGAGTAGTTATACCCATACAGCCTTATCCACAGTTTCCTAGTGAAACTATTTTGGACTGCTTCAAGTCTCGAAATGGAGTTTTTCGATTTAGGACTAAACGCTGTACTATAATACCATATCCAAGAATGGGGCGCACATAAGATTTATATGTTAGCAGTAGGTGAGTTGATGACTTAGTTGTCAAGGATCTAAAAATATTATATTATGTACAGTTCTATCGCTTTCGTTACTATCAAGTTGCAATGATCATCAAAGGTAAGTTTCGTTTTCAAAGTGAACCCCAAGTCGCAAATAGTATCAGTGCTGTCTAATTGACTCTCACCAAGGTAATAAACATTCCTTGCTCCCTGACTGACCTGGATGGAATAATTTGGTTTCTGGGCCAGATAACGAAGCTTCCATGTGACTGACCAGTCAGCAATTGCAGTAATAGGTGCCATACTTCTTCCAAAACCATGAAGCTGTGGTGTATCAGGAAATTCTGTGGGTTGTGATTAAGCATGGCTGGAGACTGTAGCCTCTGCTAGGTCCTGCATTTATCAACAAGGGGGAAATCTCACACGAGCCATCTAATCTAAAATTGGCTCTATGATAACGGGCATGTTTTGGTAGGAAGGTCTTCCCTTTATCTCTGTGGTATGTTGGCAGCCCCGGAACCGAGCCCTTTGGACAACAATCGATGAGGTGTAGTATCATACTTTGTATATATTACAGACATTATGTGACTCTGTGCGTGCGTGTGCACACGCACTGTGATTGGTCAGTGATGGTGATTGGTGGTGATTGCGAGATCATATAAAAGACTAAGAACGGGTATGGTGTGGTGGAGTGAGGAAGAGAGATGATCGACCAGAAGGTCCAGCGAAGTGCAACGGTGCCTCATAAAGTGGGGGAAACGCCTGGAGTCGGGTCTAACGGTCTGATAAGGGTGTGCCGGCATCGGAAAGTGGGAAAACGCCTGGAGTCGGGTCCAACGGTGTGATAAGGGTGTGCCGGCGTCCAAATATGGGGAAACACCTGGAGTCGGGTCCAACGGTGTGATAAGGGTGCGCCGGCGTCCAAATATGGGGAAACGCCTGGAGTCGGGTCCAACAGTGTGATAAGGGTGCGCCGGCGTCCAAATATGGAGAAACGCTTGGAGTCGGGTCCAACGGTGTGATAAGGGTGCGCCGGCGTCCAAATATGGGGAAACACCTGGAGTCGGGTCCAACGGTGTGATAAGGGTGCGCCGGCGTCCAAATATGGGGAAACGCCTGGAGTCGGGTCCAACGGTGTGATAAGGGTGCGCCGGCGTCCAAAAGTGGGGAAACACCTGGAGTCGGGTCCAACGGTGTGATAAGGGTGCGCCGGCGTCCAAATATGGGGAAACGCCTGGAGTCGGGTCCAACGGTGTGATAAGGGTGCGCCGGCGTCCAAAATGGGGAAACACCTGGAGTCGGGTCCAACGGTGTGATAAGGGTGCGCCGGCGTCCAAATATGGGGAAACGCTTGGAGTCGGGTCCAACGGTGTGATAAGGGTGCGCCGGCGTCCAAATATGGGGAAACACCTGGAGTCGGGTCCAACGGTGTGATAAGGGTGCGCCGGCGTCCAAATATGGGGAAACGCTTGGAGTCGGGTCCAACGGTGTGATAAGGGTGCGCCGGCGTCCAAATATGGGAAAAACGCCTGAGTCGGGTCCAACGGTGTGATAAGGGTGCGCCGGCGTCCAAATATGGGGCCTGGAGTCGGGTCCAACGGTGTGATAAGGGTGCGCCGGCGTCCAAATATGGGGAAACGGGAGTCGGGTCCAACGGTGTGATAAGGGTACGCCGGCGTCCAAATATGGGGAAACGCTTGGAGTCGGGTCCAACGGTGTGATAAGGGTGCGCCGGCGTCCAAATATGGGGAAACGCCTGGAGTCGGGTCCAACGGTGTGATAAGGGTGCGCCGGCGTCCAAATATGGGGAAACGCTTGGAGTCGGGTCCAACGGTGTGATAAGGGTGCGCCGGCGTCCAAAAGTGGGGAAACGCCTGGAGTCGGGTCCAACGGTGTGATAAGGGTGCGCCGGCGTCCAAAATGGGGAAACGCCTGGAGTCGGGTCCAACGGTGTGATAAGGGTGCGCCGGCGTCCAAATATGGGGAAACGCCTGGAGTCGGGTCCAACGGTGTGACAAGGGTGCGCCGGCGTCCAAATATGGGGAAACGCCTGGAGTCGGGTCCAACGGTGTGATAAGGGTGCGCCGGCGTCCAAATATGGGGAAACACCTGGAGTCGGGTCCAACGGTGTGATAAGGGTGCGCCGGCGTCCAAAAGTGGGGAAACACCTGGAGTCGGGTCCAACGGTGTGATAAGGGTGCGCCGGCGTCCAAATGGGGGAAACGCCTGGAGTCGGGTCCAACGGTGTGATAAGGGTGCGCCGGCGTCCAAAGTGGGGAAACACCTGGAGTCGGGTCCAACGGTGTGATAAGGGTGCGCCGGCGTCCAAAAGTGGGGAAACGCCTGGAGTCGGGTCCAACGGTGTGATAAGGGTGCGCCGGCGTCCAAAAGTGGGGAAACGCCTGGAGTCGGGTCCAACGGTGTGATAAGGGTGCGCCGGCGTCCAAAAGTGGGGAAACACCTGGAGTCGGGTCCAACGGTGTGATAAGGGTGCGCCGGCGTCCAAAAGTGGGGAAACGCCTGGAGTCGGGTCCAACGGTGTGATAAGGGTGCGCCGGCGTCCAAAAGTGGGGAAACGCCTGGAGTCGGGTCCAACGGTGTGATAAGGGTGCGCCGGCGTCCAAAAGTGGGGAAACACCTGGAGTCGGGTCCAACGGTGTGATAAGGGTGCGCCGGCGTCCAAATATGGGGAAACGCCTGGAGTCGGGTCCAACGGTGTGATAAGGGTGCGCCGGCGTCCAAATATGGGGAAACGCCTGGAGTCGGGTCCAACGGTGTGATAAGGGTGCGCCGGCGTCCAAAAGTGGGGAAACGCCTGGAGTCGGGTCCAACGGTGTGATAAGGGTGCGCCGGCGTCCAAAAGTGGGGAAACACCTGGAGTCGGGTCCAACGGTGTGATAAGGGTGCGCCGGCGTCCAAATATGGGGAAACGCCTGGAGTCGGGTCCAACGGTGTGATAAGGGTGCGCCGGCGTCCAAAAGTGGGGAAACACCTGGAGTCGGGTCCAACGGTGTGATAAGGGTGCGCCGGCGTCCAAAAGTGGGGAAACACCTGAGGTCGGGTCCAACGGTGCGATAAGGGTGTGCAAGCTCCGCAAGTAATAGGAATTCGCTAGGCGTGTCTATTTCTGCATGAAGGTTACGCTTACCCTGTTTCTGCGGACCCTCCCACCTAAATCACCTAGATGTACATTGTTTCCTTTCGTATCCGTGTTCTCTTCCCATTCCGTTTGTGTTTGAATGAACCACTCCCTCCTTTCCGTTTATATACACCGGTGGCCCCTTATCACTTGAATTACCACAACAACCAGTTAAGCCTAAATCATTTCGAGATAACATTCGCACTGAATCGGTTACACTCAATTCTTCACGACCACTAACTTCGCTCATATGGGAGGGCGTAACTTCGTTCATATGGGAGAAAACAACAACTACGGGATCGAGGGCATCCCAGGATAGCGTAAGAACTGCGTGGAAGGATACAGATTTTATCAATCCATTTACACTTTTGTGCTTGCTTTCAACATACAGTATGCGAGCGAAGCGAGCATCAATAAAAGTCTGGAAGTCCGGCGTTAGCCGGACGGCCAGACTGGTATCTTAATATCAACTCCCTCCTGGGCTGTCAAAGGCTGAAAGGAAAACCAAGCAAAGCAACGATGGTCAGCGTCTTTCATCATCCCACAGTCTACGCAGTGCTGGGAGACTTGGAACGCAAAATTTGCCGTGCCAACCTTGTTCTGATCTGTTATACGTTCATGAGTCCTAGCCCTGGCCCTAGCGAAGAGGTGTGGAGCCTTATGCCTGGAGCGGGCGGCGCTGACGAGCCCTGCAATTGGCCGGTTAGTTGAACCGACCAGTCGTAGAGCTCGGTCACACCCCTTTTGAGGTATAACGCGTCACATCCCCAGCGAAGCACTGCTCACGGTCATGGATCGCAAAATTGAATACTGCTGGGCTCGTTGTTTGAGGCGAGGATGAAAAGGCGTAGGGCAGCCACATAGGACGACATTTCTCAGCAAAGACTCTCCAAATGAGGCACACCAGCATTTTTTGGTATCTTTCTGTAAAAATTCAGCATGAAATGTTATTCCTCCGCAATCTAACGGCGCATCCTGTGGACGTGAATCTAACCAGGACTGGCTGCCGTCAATTGCTCCTCTATTGAATATTCACGGCGATTCGCCGATACTCGCTGCATGATGCTCACGAGATCATAACTGTTATTGTCCGGAAGGTACATGTACCTTCATTATGTTCCCCTTATCTGAATTGAAGTTCATATGTATTAGGTTGTTGCAAAATTAATTGCCGAAATGGACACACCAGTTGAAAGTGTTGTAAGTCGGCTCTAACACAATCTTTTTCATCAGTTTAGCAAGCAGACCATCCTCGACAATTGAGCGAGAAATGCATGCCCCTACAACAAAAACCGAGGACACAAGGATTCGCACACTTTTGGAAGGCGCTTTCACCATGCTTCAGATCAGCAGTCTGGTGCTGTCGTAGGATTGCATCTGGAGCTCTGAAAAAGCACATGCAGAAGGGTAATTGATTGAGGAATAAGGTCAATGAGTGAGAGTCTTCACGCCTCACTGCATCAATTTTGCCGGGTGAATTTTGGAATGTGAGCCTTAACGTCAACCTGGAGCAGGGGAAAAGCTACTTTTGTTCACCACTGTCGACCACTTTTACAATAGGTTTGCGGAAATCAACTCGAAATCACAATGGAAGGGCTCTGCTGTTAATAACTGACTAGGTTAGAAAAGGCTGCAGTGGATCATACTCTTACAGCACCACCAAATCCCTGACACAATCTCCCCTAATGTGAAGATTTGGTCTAGGAAAACTTAGAGATGGGAGGACATGTCAACCAATACAAATTCACGTTTCCTATTATTGTACAAGAGCAAAGCTCCATAGCTCCACAGCTCTTACACGGTCTAGAAATGAGCAGTTTTTGGGGCAAAAAAAAATTAGAAAAGATGTCAGAGCAGGTGAGACGCTGGTCATCTGTCAGATCGTGGGGTGTTCATTTCCGCACCTTTCTTGACATGTCGATTGAAGTCGAACGTTTTGGAACTGTGGTATAGTTAGCACCTATCCCTGCTCTCGACGTTTAAATGTATAGATCCGGTTTAGGTTCCTGTTCTCAACGCTTGATCGTCAGAGAACAACCTGTGGTCATGACCATGGTTGTTTTTGCGGATCAAAATCGACGGAAGAAAAATTTGCGATCCAATATCTCACTGCTTATTGGGGAGCAGAATCGAAGCCAAAACAAATGCATGAATACCGCATGTCAATGATTAACCGTAATCACCCGAAAATCATGTCCGCTCATGATTTGTTCGCGACTTCATAAAAACTCTCAGGAAAGAGCTAGCCAGAATATTTAAGAAGCATTTGGAAGAGGAGGAAACACCAAAAACTTACACAAGTTTGGGTGAAGTTACTCAAACCTGGCAGAAGAGAAAAGTTTATTTCTGCATATTCCGAAACTGCAATTAATTTCGCAACAATCTGGCTAATTTGGAGTGGATGTGGATGTGGAGAATAGTCCTTACGAAAATTGTCCGAAACCGATCTCTTCAGAAGCGAGTGCTCTCCGTTTTTTTTTGTTATGCAATTTTTGGAATACATGTATTTGGGACCGAATGAAAACCGAATATTTCGATTCTTTAATTAAGAATTCAGGAAACAATTTAAACGTCCAGATATTTGAGAATGAGAAAGTTCTCGGGCTTTTTTCGGGCTAATACAGTACTACATTGTGCTCAAATATTGTAACATTCGAATTTTTCATTTACTTGAAATATTCGATATTCGGAAGCAAAAACATTAAAGTTCGACTAAATGGAAAATTAAAGTACTCCAACATTCAAGACCAATACATTGCTGTGAGAAAGCGTAGAAGAGCTTCAGGGCATTCTCATTCTGGAATATCTGGATGTTTGAAGGGCAGCACCCACGGAATCTTTCTCCTCTCAGGTTTTCACTTTACGAGGAACTTTGACATGATCCGGATAGTTTTCGTACAAGAAGAGCAGCGGCAACGCCCTGAGTTCAACTCTTTAACAAGTATTCTTTCATGATGGCGATAATTCTGGGCGAGTTACCGTGCGTGTCGGGCTCCCTTTGTTGCCACAAGCATAGAAGAATCAGCTGTTTCCCTGCAAACCTCGTAAAATCCTTAGCACTTTTTCCCACTGTGGGTCCGTTTGCTGGCCTTCTCCGTAATTTTTGTTGTTTTTGTAACCCACGAGCCTTTCCTGGTAGCATTTCATGGTATTTGTCCGTTTGACTATTGCTGCATTTAGCTTTTGTTGAAATTTCAATTTTAAATAATTCTTCCTTCATTAAAGAAATCCATGACATTTTGATTTTCAAGTGCTGCCTTTGTTGACTGACACACATTTTCCAATGATGATTTCTTTCGATGAAGTGCGGAGAGATTGCAGTTTAGAAGAAAAAATAAGTAATTGCGCGAAGATTCAGTAGGTGAAAGGGCGGCTCCATCGATCTTTTGATCTCGGTACTCATCCCATGGCCTGCGCAACTCGGCCACATCCGTAGCACATCACAGGAGAAAGAGCTTTTAGAAGAAGCGTTTTCTGGTGCTATCGAAACGTCTCAGCTTCATAAATGTGCTAAGCAGCTTCAATACTACCGGAATACGCCGAATCATTTGAGACGAAAATTTCCGTGTGTGCAGCCTTCAAATAGTTTTCTAAGTTCCTAATCATAACGATTCAGTTTTTATTCGGTCCCAATTATATTTTGGGGTCATCGATATTTGGTTCACCTATTTTACACCAGGCAAAAGCGTGAACAAGGTGCCGTTTAGGGGTATCGAGAAGGCAAAACATGTCTTCACTCAGTTAATCATAGCACTAGACCGCATCACAGTTTGTACTTATTTCAGCAAAAATTGGCCTCAATAACTTTGATATTACGCTCTAGATTATCGGTCGAGCATTGGGAAATTGAAAAAAAAAAACTATGGTACCATAATGATCTACGAGAAGAATGCTCCAGGAAAAGCGAAGATAATGAAATAAATTACTACAAGTGCGACTGAAGAATACGCCAAAGAGGAGGAATATGGAGTGGCGAATCATATAGGCTATTCTTAAGTACGTTGTCGGGTCTTGAAAGGGAAGCAGAACTAGTTGGTGGTTATGCAACGTCCGGTCAAAATTAGCTTCACCGGTTTTCGTGCGTGTTGTCGTGACTACGACAATACGCACCATACTAGAACGTGAGCTTGAAAAAGGCATTGCATGACACCTATACAGGGTCTTCTTACCGGTCGGCAGAGACCTGTTGAACAGCGGCCGCATGTTCGGCAAGTGTCTCAGGGTAGATCGTAGAGTCTTACTCTAACTATCCAAATTTTGGATATTTCACTTACGAAAGATAGGATTTTCAGCATGTTCGCAAAGATACCTGTATATTATAGTGATCATTATCTTTTGATAAACTTTTGCATGATCCAAATCTGCTGTAGTTCTTAGGCCACAGCCTGAAGCTGATTGGTATCCCTAACTGAAAGGTTCTCATAAAGTGAATAGGACTCAGCACACGTAATTTTCTTTCATATTTTCGCTGAAGCGATTCTATAAAAAATGAGAGTAATAGAAATGAATGTTTTCCAGTATTCATCCCAAATAATATTTTTTCAAGGTTTCGTTGATTTTGCAGTTTGAAGTTATTAAGGAATCTTCCTGGGAATATGCTTCGATGTTGTCCTTCCGATAATCCATTTGAGTCGTGATTTAGCGTACCGATTACTACAGTCCTTGTCGAAAAGTTAGACGGATTGCGCTTGCGGTTCATTGTGCTGCGACCCCGCGCGCGGCGCGGTTCCCAATCGATATGATCAGCGAGGGTCGCCTCGCCCCGCATTTTTCGTGGAGTTTTTCGTATTCTCTTGATTTTTTTCGCTCTTATTTGTTTGCACTTTTCCTAATTAGTACTTTTTTCAGCTTGTGCCTGTCAATTCTTAACTTGATTCTCTGTTCATTGTGTTTTTCATGGCTCCTAAGCTCTTAGAATTAGGTTATGGGATGCTTTCTTTTCTTTTCCTTTCTTTTTCTTTCTTTCTGTCTTTCTTTCTTTCTCTCTCTCTCTCTTCCTCCCTTTCCTCACCGAATAGATAGCTGCCAGCGCGCGACGGATAGGTGTAGACATGATCGGAAGTCTATCTGGAAGAAAAAGTGTAAAAAATGTCTAGAGAGCAAAACCGCAACGAAGGAATACGAAAAAACTAAGTTTTTCGAAGAAACTCATCAAAAAATGCGTTGTGGGGCCGCGCTCAGCTGATCGTATCGATTGAGAGCCGCGCCGCGCGCGGGGTCGCAGCGACAATGAACCGCACGCGCAATCCGTCTAACTTTTCGACAAGGACTGTACCATTGTGTGGAAAGAATATACAATTATAATTGGACGGATAATAAAAAAAGCTTTGAGAATCTGTATCGATGCGATCTGGTCCAAAATAAAGAACACTCACGAAAATCTGTGGTGCTATGGAATACTTTATCGCTGCTCCATCACCGAGAGGAAAATATGTATTTCTAAGGATGGCTGGATTCCAAGCGAAGGGGTCACCCTGGTCATATTGACTCCCACTGATCTTCGAGTATTCCGAATCGGCAATACTTCAATTTGTTCCACACGAAGATCTTCGTGTCGTTCTCTGAACCAGTTCTTGAAGATGTCTGACCACTGCGTTAGTGATCATCCTGGCACGTTCCATGGAAGTCGCTGACTGGTCTCCTTGAACGGCTGTCGTTAAGACAGACTGCGTGACCAGCCCATCTGATTTCACCGCTAACTAGTGTATCACTAACTTGAGGCAGTTTTTAAGAAAACTTTCAATTCCGAGGTAAGTCGTTTTCTGTATAATCATTTGGTAATGGATCACAGCAGTGGATAGAACGTCAGGAATCGTGACCTGTCTTCAGTTAGGGCCGTGACCATGATATGGCACGAGATGCGCCAACTTATTCAGACTGGTGTACTTGCACAATACTATTCGCTTTCGGCCTCGAAATCCGACAAAGCCTTAGATCAAAGTCTTGAACTCGAGGATTTACATGGGTGCTGCCATTAAACCGTAGGTCTGGCTAAGACAATAGACGTTCGCGCTCGCTTCCATTCTAGTGCGATAACGGAGATGTTTTCCGATTTTTTTTTGAAACTTACACTCACTGTTTCTTCATGCAACACCCGAAACAACTTCTTCAGGAGAATCAGAATTGATGGTAATCTTGCCTTTGAACGAGCTAACTGTTTTTGTTATAATCAACACAACTGTACGTACGTGGATCCGCGAGGTAAATTAAATTTCTTTCATTGGAAGTGTTGTGAAAATGTGGCAGCTTCGCAGACTCAAGAGCGTAATTTCCCATTCAGTGGTGGAAGCGAAGATTACCTTAATTTGATCTAATTTCCTCTCCAAAAAGGTAATAGTTCTATTTGTGAGCAACATTTGAGACGAACATCAACTTTGTAGCTTTGAAGAACAATTCCAGCAGAGCATGTTTGCGAAACTGTATACCTTATGGAAATTAGCTGACCAGCACAGTTTAAGGTGACCATTTCTGGCAGTGGTTGTGTGTTCATATGAAAGAGCATTTCATAGTGCTCTAGGAGACTCAAGAAATGCTCAGCATTCTTCAATTCCTTATTTGTGCAAAGTTATTTTTCAACTGGTACTGCACCTACTCAATGCTGACGTACTAAGCGTACTAAGTGCAATTCTCACTATCAGCCAAGTCCTTCTCCGATGTGTAAAGAATCACGACTTCTTCGAAACTGTCATAATTTTTCATTATAGAATAGAAGGGTACATCTTGGGCATGCAGGTTAAAAACCACGCTAACTTAGCGAAGAAGGGCAGCCTATTCCAATCCTGAGACAACATGATCACGAACAGAAGGCGACACTGCTACTCGCGGTAAAATGGTGAAGCGTTGCTCCATTCCCTTTTTCTTTCTATTAATTCTGCTATTATTTGAGGGCAGTGGTACGTATAACGAGGATCTTCCATTTCCTAGAGTTTTTTGTCAGTAGCTTATTGTTAAAAATTTCCTCCCTCACTGACGAGTACTAGCGGAATACCTACGCGTTAGTCTGGTTCCCGTATAAGGGATATAATACGGAACGGAATCTAGGTCATTTATTTATCTGTTTTTTTTTGATAAATTATGATTCGTTGATGGGATTACCCATCCTTCTCATGATGCACCCAGGCCCTAGGGTGATGCAAAGGCAGAAAAAGCTAGCCGTACACTGCACGATTTAATTGTAGAAGTCAGTTTTGGGACAGGAAATGGCACAAAGCAACCAAGAAGACGGTACCTGATCGAGGAAAACTCCGCTTATTGAAAAAAATTCGGTTTATAAATTCTCCTAGGAATAAAAAGACACTGCTGTTGATCATCTCTTTTAGCGCATATTCTGCAATTCTTGGCATTAAGCGATGTCAAGGAAAAAATTTGTGTAATTCTCTTATTTAAATGATGAAATATGAAGATTTATCAGGATTGTGCTCTGTTGCATGCATCCGGGAACACTGAGGTTCCCTTTCGTCGAATCGCGGGCATCACCTGGCAAGGATTTGGTGGTTGCCGATCGAATTAACCAGATTTAAATCCACTCGTCTGCTAGACAATATGTCAATCCTGGATCGTATTGGAATCAGTTGCTCTAAAAAGGACGTTTGAGGCGTTTTAGGTAAAAAGACCTTATCTAGGCGAGTAACGGATTAGTGGACAAAAACACGGAAGCGCCAGATGATTTCCAGAAAAAAATTGAAGGGCTTCCAAGCGAACACTGACGTTTTCGGATTTGGTTCCTCGTGCAGATGCAGCTGCAGCGGTAGCGAAAGCTCAAAGTACAGCGAGCTCAAACAAAAAAAAAAAGAGCCGGCAGCAAATTTCAGACAGAACGTTTGCAGTAACCTAAAACATAGAGTTATTCCAGAGTTATTACACTGGAAAAATGGAAAGTGGAAATGAAGAATTCAGACTGCGCGCCTTTCTTTCTGTTGTCCACTTGAAAAACACTGCGTTTCTTTCTTTTTTTTAACGACACCTATTTGTCTGTTGTAATGTGTCTGGTAGTGCAGAGGTGGCACCTGGGTCGATTCGCTCTGCAATTACCACCTCATCCCGAAGTTGGCCAAATAATCTAATTTTTACACTTTTTTGATATGATTGTGGTGTGGTTCCTTCCATTCTGATGTTTCCATGCTGCCGTTTAGTAAAATTTCCTCTCAGACGCATTCTGCGGACAAGGTCGTAATTGCAGACCATTTCATCTCGGGTGCCATCTCTGGGCTAACAGACCATAGCTCTGGTTTTCTTCTCCATTTCCAGTCAAGTTTCTTCTTTCAAATCTGATGCTATTATTGTTTCTCTTTTATTAGCTATATAGAGCTCAGTTTCATCGCGTTTCAAATCTCAAGCGGATAAGCACGGGATCGATCCGACAGGTATGGATGAACAACGCGTTCACGCGATGCGATCCCGGAAGCCATACCTGTTCCCGGGATCTCGGTAAGGTGAGATATCCCTTTTATCGCCTTCTTTCTCGTCTTGCGGCGACATGCACTTTCACTATGAACGTTCGGCTAACAACTTCAATTTAAGCTCTTATTCGGTCAGATTTAGAGTGTCCATGATGTTATTTAAATCATAGATCTCATCTTATTTTCTTCACTGATACCATTAGAGTAAAAGTGCTGGAAGCAGTAAGCTACTCTGTCATATCTCCGGTGATAATGGCGAAGTCGTCGCGTGCACGCTGCCATATGAGTACATACATACTTCATATCAGTCTTTATTGTTAACTGTTTCACATATATTAATACTTTAAAAATTTTCAACATGACTGAGTCCTGTCCTGATCTACCCGAATCGCCTCAGGTTCTAGCACAAAGATCCTGTACAGTCCTTCTACCAAAGAAAAGGCTCTTCTTCTCTAAGCCATTTGTATATCATTCCACGCAGAGAATTTTTCTTAATGTCGTCGATTATTTCTGAATTTAATAAACATCTTAACTTTGTTATCCATTTCGTAAAGATGAAACAAATATTTATTGCTTTTCGTCATTCTTCCCTTGCTTAGATACACTCAAAACATCTTGAACCATGCCAAAAATCAATTACCTACGTACAATGTGCTCAGAATTAACAAAAAATAAAAAGGACTTGTGCGTGCCTGTAGAACCATTTCTTACTTCACCTTTGCAGTTGAAAAGAAAATAGAGAAAAATTAAGCCTTTACAATAAATAAATACAATAAATACCATAAAAGTAAGCTTGTAAAGCATTTCTTTCCTTATCTTTACAATTGAAAAAATAGAGAAAGTTGGGGCAAATTCTTTCCTTCCTGCAGAACACTGCAAAAGCTTGACATAGTGAATGCATGCTATTAAATCCATAGATGAACAGGTGATTCTTCCCCATGTAAGGTAGGAAATGGGTCCCATGTTTTATCGATTTTCGCCTCTCTTTCAGCAGCTGATGAGAGCAGGATCGGATCATGTATAAGAAATTTATGCATATAGTTGTGAAACTAGAACTATGTATTGAGCAGCGTTTTTCTGCATTTTGTCAGACCAAGTTCAATTTCCTTCAGATGTTTTGCATTTTTTTTTGTTTTCGAAGTAAATTACCTCTGTTGAGAGCTCACAATTTTGCAGTGATCTGTCAGCATATAGAAATCCTAATTGCTCAGACAATTTTTAGGAAGGACCGTAGCAGAAAACCGGAAGAACCAACAGGTGACCTGCGGTCCTTCCAGTTTCCTGCTGCATTTCTTTCGCTGCGGTCCTTCCGAATAGCTGCAGCGGTCCTTCCGACTGGATACGGAAATGTGCGCGGCAATTCTGTTCCTTCCTGCTGCGGTCCCTCCAAAAATTTTTATCTATGTGTCTCTCGCTTCTTAACCACATGAGCGTGCTTTCTTTCTGCTGCGGTCCTTCCGACAATTTGTCTGAATGTATTCCCTTTATACTGGGCGCCGAAAAGAACCGAATAATTTTGTTACTTTGATTAACAGTTCAGAAAACATTCCTAATATCTAGGCATTCGGAATTGAGCCCTGAAGTTTTCCTTTTTTTTCATACACAACACTGTGTAAGTACAGCATTACAGTGATTCCAATGTTGGTACATTCAAATTTCCCATTTATTCGAAGTAATCGATATTCAAAAGCGAAAACAATCGGTTTCGAACGAAGAGAAAACTCAAATATTCCAGCATTGGAGAGCAATAGCGTGCTGTACGAAAGAGAAGAAGAGCTCTAGGGCTTTCTCATCATCGATGATCTGGATGTCTAAAATGTTTCCTAGTTCGTTAATTAAGCCAACAAAATCATTCGGTTTCATTCGGTCCCAAGTATGATTCCCTTTCGCTTTTATTCTATGTAATTCTTGGTCTTTCACAATGGAGAGAAGTACATGGTATAACTTCATGATACTTAAAATTTCGAAAATTTTTACGGTTTGTGGCCACACACGCACAGAAAGTTGATGCTTTTGACGGCTACACTTATTTATTATTTTCTCGAAACATGCCTCAAGTTCGGGGTTGATCTCCTTGTAAGGATGGAAATCACTACAAACATGTAATGCTGTGTATTAACCTTCAATGAAGCTGCATCACTCTCTCAGTAATAACTGCAAATGGTCACCGAGTATCCAGTTAACGTTTAACGATTGACGAATGACGGTTTTGTGGCTATCGAATGTGACAGTTACGCAGACATCCGCAGGGGGTCCTGCTTGATTCGCATGCATAATATGTCCGTTTTCATCTCTTCATGAGTCTACGCCGATCGCGGCGATAATGGATCGCATCGCGAAGACTGAACGCTGTAGTCATAATGCTTCCGTAAAGTTTGGGTTCACCGCTAATGGATTTGATCGTTGGAAAACTTTCCCTAAGTACCGTTGCTCTTATCGCTTTCGTCGTCGAATCGAATCTCCTTTTCCTTTGCAGAGAATTTCGGGTTTTGTCTCGTTCACGCTGATTTATTTGATTGACGCAGGTTTCATGGAGCCGCTTCGATTGTGTTCTGAAAAGCCTACGACGCCCTCCTAATGCACACTTCTATTATTCCAGGCACAGCTGTCGTAATGGTCGTTCTATTGTTACTGCTTTTTTGTCCCCTCATAACTGCAGAGTCCTTTGTCTACCTGCATCCGGTAAATCCAAAGCTTCATCCAAGAGATATGTACCCTATCCAGAAATCACTGAGGTTAGTTAACGCTCCGCTATGCATAGGATAAAACATTTTCTGGGTACAATGTTTGCAGAGGCATCAATAAGGTCAGAGACCTGCCAGCATCCGGGATTGTGTACATCAACCGTATCAAGCCAATCTCAGATGACTTCAGAGGTAAGTAGGTCCAGGAAGCATTTCCATGAAGTTTTGGCTGTTGTGATTCGAAACATCTATGTAGGGTTTTCCAAGCTCACCGCTATGAAAAACTGCATCTTGAAAGAATAAGCGGCTAAACTAGTGCATTGATCTCTACTGATGGCAGGTCCTGGATATTCTGTCAATGTGTCATAGGATAACTGGCGTTTCACTAACAATCCGTAGAAAAATGTCTTCAAAAGTATAAATAACCGTGAAATAAATGACTGACAAATTGATGTTCCGTATAGCTTTCATTTCTGGGAGTTTTTTAAAAATAGAACTACAGCCTTTAAAGGACATTGACAAATATATTTCAAGCGGTCCCTTGTAAAAATTGCTAGGAGTCCGATGTCGGGCGTCTCGTAGTGAAGAGAGTTGTGCATACATCTAGACACGGGCATCAGCAATCCGTAGAAAAACGTATTTCCCAAAAACTCGAGTTAGCATGCAACTATGCAACTATGAAGGCAATCTTTGATAGAAATTGAGTCTGATTTTTCTGCGTAATGACAGGCTTGGCAAGAAGGTGGTCATCATCGCCATGAATGAGTTAAAATGCCGAAGTTTTTCTTTCGAGCTCCTTATTTCGGGCAGAATCAGACAGGGAATTTTTTGGGGCAGGAGACATCCGCCACATATGTCTCGCATGATGGCATGCTTACTAGCGCATAAAAAGGTATATGTGGCAAACCTCTCGCGTTCCCATAAAAGGGGGGGGGGGGCTTGACTTCTTTCACAACGAATGAGTGGTCCGGAAATGGGCTTTTCGGCTGAGGAACAAAGTGAGAAGAGGAACAAGAAGGAAAATCAGGTACAGATGGGAAAGGTGTGATAATCTGGTCAAATTCAACCATACTAGTTGAAATTGCCTGCGTAATTCCGACGTACTGCGACGTTTCTCAGTAAAATTATGAATGCGGTTTGAGCTATTCTAAAATTGTACTTGGATTTATTGTACCTTCCTATGACCTCTAGAAAGTGAGCTATTAGAATGCGGGTCAGCAAATGCATGGAGATTTTTGGATAATTTCTGGACCTCTTCGTGTATGTAGAGTTCTACTTTGCTTGTTGTTTTCTGACAAGGGAATCGTGACGCGATGTGTGCTACCATATGGAGTTTTTACGAGTCAAATCCACAGTCCTAATTCTTTGTGGGGTTCTGTATAGTAATTTACATCTATTTTTCCGCGCAGAGTTAACGTAGAGTTCTCACGAATTGGCTCCAGGCTATGTATAGTAGCTGCTCTAGCGTTTTCAAACTATTGAGTGCTTTTCGAGAGAGCAAGGCTCTTGCTAATGTGATGCCGAAACACTTGCCTCAATCCATATACGAGGACCATACGTGAGGCTTAAAGTACGGTCCTCATAGGTGAGCATAAATTGGATAAGGCAGTTGTAATGACAACATCCTAGCTAGTCCCTTGTTCTCTCCAAAACCACTCAGTAGTCTGAAGACCTTGTTAAGCATAGCCTAGAGAGCCGCCATCAAACACAGCGTGGAACTCATACATTAGTAGCCTATATTATGTTAACTTTGTATGGAGAAAGGAAGGTGTAACTTAGTATAGAGAGCTCCGCATAAATTTAGGATTACGGATTCGAGATCAGCGTTGAAAACTGGAAATGATAGTACACATCGCATCACGAATGGTCACTTAGCCCAAGTATCCTTCTGCTGTCAGTCTAAATTTAATAATTAATAGGCAAAACCCGCTACCTACAGTCTAACCTTCTTGTTAAGTTATTGTTTCCAAGTAATCGCGTTCAGGAGCTGCAGCGCGGGCTGACCACACCTTCGTGAAGGAGGATGCCGCAGCACCACTGAGAGAGCTCGCTGTCGAGCCTCAGAAGGTACCTACATTTATTTATTTATTAAAATGCAGTCGAGGTGCTCCAACAACACGTAAGGAAAGGATGAACATACCATCGCTTCCACATCTGAAGCTCAGAGCTCAACTTAGCGATACCGAAAATCTTATACTAGACTTTTTTGTTGCGCGTGTTAGTCACGAAGTCAGAGTAATCTGAAAAGACGGGTTTCGCTCGCTATGCTTAAAATAACCTAGGTGTGACAAAGTCTCTTTCGAGCGTTGAAAGACCGGCAACACCCGGGCGAATGGGCCAACTTTCCATGCGTACCCAGGCGGGTGTTAGCCTCTTTCAGCTGCACGAACACACCACTTCCACATTACAGCTTGTTTTTCACGAAGCGATTTTTCATTGAAAATCGTTCACAAGATTCAAAGTGGATGCGTTATGCATGCGTTTCGCATAAGGAGTTTTTTTTTTCAGAGTACGGAGAACGACCACACAGCATATGATGATTCTCACTCCACTGAAAACGGAGCAACAGCGGCCGCTGTCTCAGAAGCTAGGGCCGTGGCTCAGATCATGGACTCAGCGGCGGTTCTCTCGACCACAGCTACGCCTTCGAGTCAGGAATTAGTAACAGATTTCCCGACGATGCCAACGATCCGACGGACCACGACGAGGGAAATGGAGTCCGCCCCGAATAAACCTGAGAAGAACGTGCTTGTAAGATAATTAGCCAATTGTTTCGCTTTAAAGAGTTCGAGGTTGTTTTATCCCTAGACTTTGTGGGAACACTTTCCAAATAGGAACAATTCCCAAATCCAGGACTTGATTAGCTGATTTCAGAAAATAGCAATTTCAAAGAAGACAAAGAATGTGGAACCACCCAAGGAATACGACCTATCCAGAGAAGCTCAAGTTGATCTCGAACGACTAATCTCACAGATCAAAGAACAAGAAAAGGTGTGACGTTTTCCAGCCGAGCTCGAAGACATACATACATAAGTGGTTATTCCAATCGTTCAGGTGGATCTTATCAACGAACACCCTGGCGTTTCAACCATCGACATGCCAAAGGTGAGCTCAGAGAGAGAGAGATGGGGAGAGATATAAATTGTTACAGAGGAAGATCATTGTGGTCTAATTCAGGCTGCCATGTTCGCCCAGCGAACTTCACGGCACGGCAGCCGCAGCGCCAAGCTGGTCTCACTGAGCCGTACTGCTAAGATCCATACAGGTGGAGTTTTGCTTTTGTCTGTGGAATTCTGATAGTATACGGTGCAGCCTTCTAGTCTAGAAAATTCGTACAATACCAGGAACAACTTTGGGGAAATATGGGTATGTTCCAACCCGCCTCTGGATCTCCTTTCAATTGGCTTTATAAAGAATGAGGATGATAGACGGTATTCATATTCAGAGGCGATTAGATCCTGGTCCATAGAGGCCAATGCAGCAAATGAGGTAGCGTTTTAAGAGCTGCGCAGAAGACATTGTTCCAGGGCAAAGCTTGGCTCACCACGTTTGGCTAGGCCGGAATTGATAAAATTAAGTGGTGCTGGGCAATCTGTGGCTGGCTCAATGAAGTCAGGAATACCGATAACCTGATGGCCATTTGTTTGCTGTGTACAAGTCCTTGAAAGGACTTTCTGGCAGCACTTTTTCATTTTTCTCATGTCATGAGATCAACAGTGTTTCTATTGTGGCTTTAAAAATCAAAATAAGTCAGCAGCACATAAAAATTGGGCCAGAGGAGAAAAAAAAACGAATAAAGTGGTACTTCTTTTAACAGCTTCCGTGCTCAACTGTCCATGAATCTTAGCATAATGATTGTGCTTTTGGAATACAGTGGGTTATCCTCAATAAAGATCGATAGCCAAGATGGTTATCGATCTCTATTGAGGCTAACGTTTCGGCGATGTCGCCTTCATCACAGCCTGGAAAGTCAAAGACATAAGTGATTTACCCTCTCAATCGCCTCATCCTTCTACAGGACACCCTTCATTCAACCGTACACTCAAAAAAAAAAAAACAGGACAACGAACACAGATAAGGTAGAGAAAGGTAGAGCTCACCTTAGTTGCGGACACGCTGGTAGAATAGCGAACCACTAGTACCAAACCCGTACTCCTAATGATTTATAAGATGCCTTAAAGGCAGTGTCCAGGCAAAAATTTCGAGTATTCGGTTTCTGTGGTTTCTGGGCCAGTTCGCCTTATTCATTCGAGATATGAAACTTAAAGATCACAAAACTCTCGGGAAAACCGTTTTCTGAGACCCCTTTTAACTGATTTGGACGAGATGTGCGACGGCTCTCTCTCTCTCGTCAGAGAGGGCGCAGAGAAAATTTTTTATCGATCGATAGCGCCAGTTCGCTGCCTCAGTTTTAGCTTCAATAAGTCAGTTTGTATCCCCTCAGGGATCCGTATCTTTGCTATAGCACTACTTTTTGAGCAGTTTTCTCAAGAAGAGGTAAGTTTCAATTACTGCTGTCATCTTCAATGTATGTTGGCGGTGCAGCAACTGTCTTTTCTCTCAAAATAAGTTTTTTCTCTTCTGCCCTTTCTTGGTATCATGGTAGCTAGTTGATGTGAACGTTGAGACTGATGATCGAAATATTTCGCAGCCCGATCTACAGTCTTTGAACGACCATCACCGGACATAATGTGATCGTCCAACAGTCCATCAAGTTTAGACCAGTAAACTGTAGATCCACAATCATCTATTAGGTGCGTGCAAAAGTTCTGGGGCAGTTGCACTTAATTTTTCAAAACGCCATAACTTGACTCAAAATCAGCAGTTCTGTTCAAAACAAAAAGCATTGGCATCTGTGTGATGTTGTCAATATGGCACAGAAAAGATTTTTCCAGAAGCTAAAAATTTGACAGGTCTACACCTGAAATAATGGCACACGTCGTTTTCCAGTAGGGTCTGTTCATTGAAAGTTTTACAGCGGAGGTAAAGCCATAGAAGGTCGAAATGGCGGTAGTCTGTTAGAGGCAGGTATGAGGAGTAATATAGGTTAGGCTAGAATTTCGGAGCACGAATGGCCAATTCTTTATACGGTTGACACTGCAACGTGCTGGTGTGCGCTATCCCACAGCCGGACCAGACCACATATTTCCGCCTGTGTCGGCCCTACGCTTGAGAGTTTTCCCATGACTACTGTAGGGAAAAGAAAATACTATAGGGCGATTATTGTGTATCCATTTGAAAAAAAAATTCATTACAGACGAGTCATGTTACTGACGATGAAAGGTCAAAAATTTTTTTAAAAAAGGTAGTGATGGTTAGGCCATTTTTTAGGTGGGTGGCAGGAGCCCGGACTTTGGGATGACCTCCTCCTATTGTCGTACCTGACCCATTCTCTATCAACAATAACAATTCTTCCATGAAACGATTTGTTAGGAAATCTGAAGGTCGAATGTCTGCAGACTTGCCAGCGTGGACGTTGGTGCTCTTCGCTCAACTCACACAAAATCCATCTACTCACCTTCCCCTTTTTGCCGACGTTCTTCAAGTGATGAGACATTGTTGACTAAATTCCCCGTAATGTCTTGCGCACTATGCACAAGGTCTGGTTCAACCTGCTCTTTCCTGGTGCCTTTGCGATGACCAAATCTCTGACCAACTTGTGAAGCATTTTCCAGGCTCTCATCTCCGCTCAGAATTCCCAGGAATCTACGAGCACCTGGCATTTTAGAGAACATACTCTCCACAAACGCATTATTGATGCTATGGGTCGCTTCTCTTGTTGATCGTCTAGATTTGATTTCATAAAGCGAAATTCCCCAAATTATTGCACAGCTCATAGCATTGGTTTTATACTCAAAACAGAGCCACGCTGTGATATACACCCGAACCAAAAGTGGTATAGGTGGCGGATGTTTTATGCTACCAGCACACACGAAAACCGTGGCAGGATATCGCAAACGCAAGGAGCAAAGCGACGTTGAACGGTGAAATACCACCAACTGCCCCGGAACTTTTGCACGCACCTAATAAAATGAAGAACTGGAGTATTGAGCAAAAGTACCTGAGTGTTTAGATGACATGCGCAGACTTGAGATGCATACACGGAGAAATATCAATCACAGTAGGGAGAAACCGCCATGATCGACTTCATATTTTCCAACGATGCCCCACGCTACACAAATTCTACGCGCAAAATGGCGGACGCCGGGTGGGCGGGCTGGGCACTGGGGATGGGTTTGGGTACTGGGTCTGAGGCGGATATCTCGCTTATTTTTGCGATTTTTTCGCTGAAACTTTGGCAGTTGCCCATGGAGTGGACCCGCTATCATAATCTAATGAGCACTCAAGCTCAAAGGTTTTGCCTGGACACTGCCTTTAACAACTCGCCCACTTAGATCAAAACCCGCACAGGTTTTGATACGAAGCGAGCTTGTTTGTGATGGCGATGCACTCATCTTTTCGATTCATTTTTGGGCTTTTGGCCATGATCCAAAACGCTTCTAAAGTCTAAGACTTGAACAGTTTTTTGAGTGTGCTGCTGGATGAAGGATGTCCTGTAGAAGGATGAGACGTTTGAGAGGGTAAATCACTTATTTCTTTAACTTTCCAGGCTGTGACGAAGGCAAATCGCCGAAATGTTAGCCCAATAAAGATCGATAACCATCTTGGCTAACAGCTCAAAAGAATTCCACTGTATTCCAAAAACACAAATAAAGTGGAATGAACGCTATCCTTAGACCTAACAGAATTGGACAGGGACAGCATGCATTAATAAGATTTCCGAGGGTTAACGTGTTAGCACCGCGCAATTTTACCCATCTTTAACTCGGGCGTCAACACATTTGCCCAGGGTAATCTGAATGATGCATTCAGAGCAAGAGGTGAGTTTACGAGCAAAGATGTGTTAACCAAATAAATATTATAGATGAATAGTAATCCTTCTACTTAGAGTCTTCTACAGTAACACCAGCCATGATAAATAGATAGCTAAACTCGTCAATAAATATTTAACCCATAAATAAATAATTGAAGTTATTACTCAATTACACAAATTGCTCCACAATTTTTCCACCTAGTTATCATATTAATCTTGTATCAACTCTGATCCTGACCCAATCTGGCTGGCTAGTGTTATCCGAAACCACTCCTTCTGGAGAACAATTCATCAGTCCTAGTGGAAAATAAGTACCTTCCATGCACCAACAATGTGAGGAGGAATGGCACGGGAACGGACAAAATTATGGAAATCATTTCCTTAAGTAATCGAAGATTTCGTGATGAATTATTGTTAATGACTTATTTTTGTTTCCATTTTAACTAGTGCTAGTGTTAACTACTCAAATTTTAAGGCGTTTTAATACATGACCTCATGGTAGAAGTTTATAACTTTCGTGTCCCTTTCAGATGAAACCTCTACTTTTTCGTACTTCTTCACCTACTTTCTTCTTTCATTCGCAGAACCTGTTCGGCTTGAATCACAGCGTCGGAACTCATTGAGCGGTGATCGTTAAGCCAGATATAGATAGAAAACACTTCATAGAGAGCCCACCTAGAGTTGCGCTAAAGTGCTAACCATTAAAAAGGAAATCGAGCCAATGTTCACATTCAGAGAATTCTCTCGATGATTAGCTTGTACTTTAACGATATTTGCGAGTCAGGGATAGGGACTACAAATACATAGTACTCGTCAAGATCAGAGTTTACGACTGATGAGCACAGTGTAGGCAGCTTCAGTCAACAGGTGTTCCTGAAGAATGATAGAAATCTGTTACGACGTTGAGGTCATTTGTCATTATCGCTACTTAGGGGTAAGTTCCGGGTTCCATGGGAGGTTCTACTTCTTGAAAAAGCTGTGACTAACGGCGTGGTCACGCAAATTGCTTCTTTACATCTGAATATCAAAGAAAGAACTTCCTCGTATTTGCTTGAGAGTTCCCTGGCACCAGTACTCATGTCATTCGCCTTTTTTTCCTGTAGAGGAGCGTTTAATCTTTTCAGATCTACGGCGTTTAGTTCACGCATGAAAGAAAAATGTGAAGCGAATGATGTTATCAATCTCATGGAGAACAATTAGATGAATGGAACCTAGATAGGGCGAAGAAAAGAGAAGGTAGAAAATGTGTGAGGGACAAAAATGCTAACAGTAGCTATATTTTACCTAGTACACAATAATCATTCATTTTTTTGAAGAAAGTTTCATTAAAGGATTGCCTTTCTTCTGGGCAATATGTAGATATGTAGAGAGACCCCCAAGGAAAGCATTTCCAAGGCACTCAAAAGTCCACGTAGTTTTACTAAATTTTCTCTAAGAAGGAAGTGGGATATAATTTTTCTCCAATTCCGGACGAACTGCCTTGGTGACGCTGTACGAAGTATAGCAGTGCTTTAAATACTCTACCAGTTCAAACCAAATTCTCATTGGAGCTCGTATTGAAAGCAAGCGGTGTGGCTCCATATTTTTGCCGATGCTTTGGAAGTGACGCAGTGGGTTTAATGATACCAGATGAAGTGCTCTTATCTTCCTCCAATCCTCCAGCTCAGGATTGATGGATGTAGCGCACCTGTGTCATCTACATAGCGTTTTCCTATTCTGGAGGTAATGAATTCACGTCTAGTGGTGGTAGAAGAGCGATATCGTGAGGAGTATTCGTACCATATCTCTGGTGGCTTCGGCTTAGCACATCCAAGAAGGTACACATGCAGTAGGGGATGTATGAGTGGTCTGAATTGGCTCTATTGCAAGCACCATTCTGCTGGTAATAAGAAACATACTGAATTCATTTTGAAAGTGATGTGTAGCTTAGAAACTATTAATTATATAATTTCGGATATTCGAAGATCATCCACATAAGAAAACGCTCGAAACGTTTTCCCCAACTTCTCAGGAGACCTACAAACAGTGTTTTGCATAGGTATGCATGGGTTCTGCATGGGATTGAAAAAATCGTGGGTTCTTCGTGGGTTCTGCATGCATCGGATTTGGAGACGCATGAGTTCTTCATGGATATGCATGTGTTTTGCATGGGTCTACATAGGGTCTTGCATGGATTTGACCATTGCTGGCTCAGGAAACTTTAAAACCGTGTTTCGCATGGGATTGAAAGATGCAAACCCCACGATTAAGACATGCAATCTTTAAATCAGTAGTTCTAAACCAGCAATGGTCAAATTCATGCAAAACCCATGCATAACCATGCAAAATCCGTGCATACCCATGCAGAATCCATGCGTCTCCAAAAATACGGTGTAAATTCGATGCAAAACGTACGAAAAATCCATTCGTACCCATGCAAAACCCATGCAAAGCCTATTCAAAACCCATGCATATCCATGGGCATGCATGGGTTTTGCATGGATTCATACTATTGCTGGTATGGAACTACTGATTGAAAAAACCGTGTTTTGCGCGAGTACTCATGTCTTGCTCGTGGGATTTGCATCCTTCAATCTGATGCAAAGCACGGTTCCTAGGCTTTCTCAGTTAGTAGTATTAGACTACTGAATGTATTCTGTACTGAGGTGTTATGCTATCGTTTTTGAATTCAACTTTGTTCCATAAATTCACAATTTACACACGCAAGAATAAACACAGTTATCGAGGTGCCCAATTGGTTATTAAAGCTTATCCCTCGTAAGTAAAAGGTGTAAGCGGCAGGTTCAATATGAATTGAGATCATTGTCATCACCTGTACTCATTGCCGCTTGAGCAAATTAATGCTCACTTGTTTCCAAAAACAGTTCTAAAATTGCAAAGATTAGTAGTGAGACGCAAAAAAAATTAATCAATTCACAAACATTCAACACCATTTCCTGATGAGTACACCGATCCGGCACATTCTGCCTTTGAAGGCTCTATATATCTTGTAGTAGTAGCATTGTGCTATGTGTCATTCTCTAATGAACAACATTTTCAGGCCAAATAATTAGAAAACCCAGCAAGGCCAAGCTGGTCCAACTAAGGAAGAAGAAGTCCTTCGGCATAGTGGGAGCTCCCCCGCGAAGAGGACCCGGCTTCGATCCTTGGGAGCGTCAGGGACAATAGTGATGTAGTAGTTATGTATGTGAGACAAAACCAGTCGACAGAGCATACTCGTATTTATTCGTTTATCAAATAGAATAACAACCAAAAATAGAATATATTATCATACATACTCCTTGCCCATCGTGTCTTTCTGCGTTTGCGACGTGTAGTACTGCTCGTTCGTCACCTGTTGGTCGTGTCGCGACCTCCCGCAAAGGGCTCTGCAATCGAATGTTCTTTGAAATGATCTATGTGCCTGTGCAATATTTTTTTGTATGTTTTAATAAGTTCTATGATACAATGTGTTGATCTCACCTCTTGATCAGAGTTCGGAACTCTCGCATCCGAAGGTAACAGAGGGGTTGAAGCAGTGAGTGAAGAGATATGCAAAGGTAGCATATGTACTTGAGGTACACGAGATCTCGACGGCGAAATCCGTTCGAGTTTCTGGAAAACGAGAAATTTAAGGTAATCAAGGACATCTCCGGACGTGCCTTCAACCTATCCTTTGTATTTTCTTCATAACCTTGGTAATGAACATAGTTGTTGAGTCCCCTCCCCAGCCCCAACCCTTCCCTAATTAAAGATTTTTTTCAAATCTCTAGGGAATATTGCAAATATGCCCTTGCAGTCATTAACTCAGCACTTTACCTTTAATATTGCCTCCAGTCTTCCAATTCCATTATTAATTTCACTCGTAATTCCATTCTAATGGGTTATTTCTGGCACAGGTAACCCCCTGCCTTCCCCCTCTTCTCCACCTCCAGAAGAAATTCTATCACCTGCTCTGGTGACCATATGGTAGAGATATATTTAGTAAAGATATATTTAGTAAAGTGGTTGCATAAGAACAACACATTTGCCTGACATGCTGAAGTCACTCGAAGGAGCGATGGTGTTTTTTTTTCTGGACGCCCACTGTTTTGACTACAGCTGGAGAAGATCTGGTTACAACTGAAAAAAGACACGAGGTCTCCATTCTTCACGCAGGGTCTTTATTAATGTTGCGTTTCAAGCGAGAGTGGAGATCTAGGTGAATGGAACAGCTACGAAAAGCTGAAATTTTTTCCACATATTTTCTAGAAAATGGTGAATTTGGGATGCTTGTTCAATCAATATTGCAGATTATCCGAGGGAAGCAGTAAGCGACATAAGCTAGTGTGAGGCAATATTTTTAGACTTTGACCCGAGAAAATTTGGAGTTTCCTCTATAAATACTCAAAAGTGCCGTCTACTTCTCTTTTTCCTGAACTTCCACCTAATAACGCATAGAAGAATGTGTTTTTAGGCAAAATGTATATTCATACGTTTCAAAACGAGTGCCTTAGGGAGTTCCTCCAGGTCTAATAACGTTGAATTTGTGAAATTGCCTATCTTGAGCCCCCAATATTGTTTTGGGGTGAAATGGTGCGCTTTTGGGATATCAATGTTCAGAATTTTAAAAATTCCACAAAGGGCATCCAGAAATCGAAAGACAGAGCCCAACCTCTGCTTTGTTTCCAAGATTTCCTTCACATGAAAATCAAATCCCCATGGGCCATTGATCACTGATGTACTGTTATCTGTAATGCTTGTGGAAAAATTCAGCCCTGCCAAAAAAGCTTGAAAAATTCAAAAATTGGCAGCACGTATGTCTTGTATATTAAATGGCCAGTACAGGAAGCTATGTAGCATATGCCATTCTGGGGGATGCTCCACCCTATCTCCCTCTAAAATTGGGTGGCTGCGTGACGCGAGGCTCGAGCGGTACTGCGGGAAAATGGACGGGTTTTCTAAGATATGTGTGCAACAAATGAACATGGAAAGCCAAGAAACGCCACAAAAGCCGGAAGTTGACCGCTACCGTTGCCGGACAATTGTTACCCGCGCGCCTCAGGCGCTAATAAGAAAATGCATAGAAAGCCGAGATTTCCGGCCTTTTTCCATTAGGAATAGATTATCTTCGATCTAAGAAAATCAAATGATGCTAGAGCGAGCTAAGGCACCTTTTGAACTACGTTTGCTTTGTTCCTTCCCAGGTTTAAAAAAGCAAAATGGCCTGACGCTACGCGTGCAGGTCGTAAGCGTCGCAGGGCAGCGTTTGCGTGCGGCGCGGTCGCGTCGCATGTACAGTCTGGTAGCTCACAGCGGGCACCTGATCCGACTTTGTCCGCAACTACGACCTCTTCATTTTTCGGCTAACTAATCTATATTTTGCAGGTTTTTTTAAAATATGCATATGGTGTGTTCCTTCCACTCTTATGTTTTCCTACTGCTATTCGCTAAAATATCCTTCCAGACGCATTCTGTGGGCAAAGTCGTAATTGCAGACAAAGTCGGATCAGGTGCCTCCTTTGAGCTACCAGACTGTACATCTTGGCCGCCTCCCAAAGCAAGTGACCTCGAAAGGATCTCCTCGCATTTCCTAGAAAATCATGTACACCTTCGGGATCAGCGTCTCAAGGCGATTAGAACCGTACAGAAACTTCGAGAAAGAACGGAAAGTGATACTCTTTTATTGGTCATGAGAAGGCGCTGGCAAAGGCACAGGTTATCAAGCCTACCAATAACTACACACTGAACTGAAACGCTGTTAGGTCCCACTTTATGGCCTCCAGCGTCTTTTCCTCTTTTCATTGTTTAATTGCCGGCTTATTCTCGCAATCCCTTCTTCAAAATTTAATCCTCTCTCCCATAAATGATGTCATCATAGAGGACTGTTTCCCGCCGGCACCATTCTATGCAAATATAATATTATATGAATTCGATCCCTCAAGCATTTGTAAACAAAAACCTCTATTGACTCACTCAGTGATATTGACGAGTTGCAGCACCTGCAGGGTGGCGTACGCAGTCAGGTAGACGGAGTAGACGCCGATTACGGTGCCGATGACTACGACGTATTTGTGTCGCTTCAAGACGTGTTTATTGTCCAGACGTCGCTCTCCTGAACACAACGTCAATTCTACCGTAAATTCATCAACTCTAATCACTTTGGCATTTATTTACGCTAGTGTTTTCTATTTACGGTATGTTTTCAGCGTTGCTTTGTTGACAATCAGAGCACGGTTGATAGGATTACCTTCTTCGTATCGATCCTTGAGCTGTTCGAGCTCGGCGCTCTGCTTGATTTCCGCCTTTACGACGCCTGATATGACTCTGAAATGATTGGTTCAGGAAGGTAGTAGCTAAGGTAGGTAGCTCAGATGAGACTGACGCTGGTAAAAAATTACCTGAGAAGAATACTGTAGGAGTAGGCGGTAACAGCAAGGCACGCGACGCAGAATAAGACAATGCCCAGGTAATAGACGAAATGAGCAGAGCTGGATGCCTCTAATCGGTGGATGCAGGATGCTGTGGAGTTGGCTGAAATTCATACATTAACAGAACTGTGGAAACGAATGGACCGCACTTTCTCATGAATTTGGCTGAGCCACCCAATAAGAAGGGTCCAGGCGCACCAATAAGAATGGGTGAACTTATACTCATAGGCATGATTACCCTAGGTCAGCAGACGTTTATAGACAACGTCACATATGGGAAAACAAGTTAATAGTACCAATTAAGGGGTAAATTAGTAATAAATTGAAAGGAACAAATGATTATTTAGATCGAAAAGGTAGTAGCCTTGCCGAGACCATTAGCCATTTTGCGAGGGCTACTGAGTTCATTGTAACCTAGGTATGTCAACTTGACGTAGAGGCCATAATTTAGGTGGTCTAGGGTACAAATAGCACCGTAGAGATTCTGAGGATTAAGGTTACACGAAGTTTAATAACGAAATTTAAAAATCTTTCAGTATTGTTTACAGACTGCAGTCCGCGTACAACTACAAATATCGCCTCAGAAATTGAAATGACAAGAAAGATAGCTAGTTATGAGAAAAAAACAATTATTTCCTTTGTTTTCGATCACTTTTCCTTGTTTGTTCAAGCATTCATATGGCTTCTAAACGGTTCTGCGGAAATAGGTAAGAATGAAGTACAGTATGGCAACCAGAAAGTCACTGTCAAATAGATAAAGGTTATACGAAAACAAACAGAAAAAACCTAAGATTTTCGGGTAAATTTAGGGTAATATGTAGAAGAATAATGGGTCACATTCTCGACATATGCTTCGACTACCTGCTCGACACCTGCCGAACTTATTGATAGGGCTAAGTAAGCTGCTAGCGATGGCTTGTGATGCTCACGTCTAGGATACGCCACTGGTTAAGCTAGTGGATTAGTCATGACTAGCGTTTTATACACCAGCTAACAAAAACACCATTCTGGACTAATCCAGAATTTCATTTTCTTTTTGATGGACTATGGTTATAATCTGCATAGTTTCCTCTTAAGTTCCTTCTCTTCTGTTTCCCTCAACTCATTCTTCTTTCCATCACTCATTTCACACGAAAGGGTTCCCTCAAGAAAGCGGCGAAAAGCTTTAGGAGGAGGAATCTCATAACGAGGGTATTACCATTCTGAAAAAGTTTTCACAGAGAAAAAACACCATTGAGGACGACATCGTTAATTAAAGCTGCTTTATTCCATGATTTTCCAGCTGTTCTATGGGAAGCGAAAAAACTCAATTGAAAAGGAATTTCATTACCATGGAACGCGGTTTGAGAGCAGGGTAGAGGGAAAGAATTGGGAGGCGATGAGAAGGTTATAGTAACCAGTGATGTGGTAAATGTTGGCAGAGGACGTTTTCAATGTGACTTTGGGCATTTTTTGCTGCCCCATGTATTACAATAACGCTCGTTTTATTGCGGCACCATCGAGAGATCGTTCGACTCCTTGGGTGTAGACCAAGTTGAATTATGAAAGAATAATCGTAACCTCTCGAACTCCTGATGCCAAATATTTGTATATATGAATGAATTATGTTTGAGATCATGGTAGGAAAAAATTCGATGATCTGTTCGAAAAAAAATGCCGCAGGATGTGCCACTGACACAGTCAATTTGAAGAATATTGGACTCAAACACAATTTTTTGCACAGATGTTCAGAACAAGGAGCTCAACATTTTCGATTGGTCCATTCGAATCTCAGCTTGATTCACTCCAAGGATGTTGAGGTTTTTTCGACGGGTTTTGTGACAAGAATTAGGGGCGGTGTTTTGCTCCAGGAAGGCAGAAGGAGATTCTTTTGCGAAGCATTGGCCCACGATAGAATACCAAGTGGCAGCTCGGGGTAGCACATACAGAAAATGATACTTGAAAAAAAATCGCTGTGGAGATACAATGCCCATATTTTACGGTTATAGTTTTTAAAGAACGTCACCGGAGAGATGTGGTATTATGTTGTGAAAAGAAATGTAAATGTAATAAAATCTACGCACTGCTGAGACAGCTGCGTGATTCGTATGACATTTAGTAGTTCCAAACTCCCTAGATTTCTGCTTTTCTTAAAACAAAATCACTGAAAGAGGGACGCACTCCATAACTCACAGAGAAGAGAGATGCTTCGGCCAGTTTATCCTGGGAATTATGAATTTTTTTCTCACAAATAATACCGGCGATATACGTGAATCGCTTCAGATTTTGTGTCCTTCTTAGCTCTTTCGAGGAAACCCTTGAAATTTCGGGAATCTACTGCAGTGTTTTTGACCGACAAAGCTTCTACCTGAGCTTCTGGACAAATTGGACGGATGAGACCGGAAAATAAACCCAACTTGCCTGGTATTCATGGGAATGTTCGGATTTACCGTGAATTCGCAAGAAATTTGAATGATATTCACCGATTGCCTTGAAAATGCGCAAAT